>OY856410.1:1434330455-1434692955 GCA_963693085.1 Alisma plantago-aquatica | reverse complement strand
ATATATATATATATATATATATATATATATATATATATATAGGGCGTTCATTGAATACCCGCACGGGTAGTTTTGATTTTCACTACCCGTCAGTCCCGAATGTAACCATATAGCAAACAAAGTAACTGGAAGGACCAAAAAGTAACTATGTTGATAACAAAGTAAGTATATGACTAAAAAAGTAAAATCGGGCAGAATACATAGGATATATATATATGTAATTGTAATTTGAAATCTACTCTTGCAAATGGAACTATCTATGCATGAAAAGTAACATTTTGCAAGGTAAAGTAACCATGTACATGTTAAAAGTAAGAAACATGAAAAAAGTAACCAAAATAGGGGGTGGGTAGCTACCCACATGGGTATTAAAGATGAGCCCATATATATACATACATATATATATACATACATATATATATATATATATATACACACACACACACACACACACATATGGGGTAGCGATCCAGTGAGAAACATCCTACGGTGAGAGCATGAGAGACATTTGAATAACTACAAATTAGTAACTATTTTTAAAATCCAACCATATAGATGGAAAAACATAATTTCATTTACCTTCTTGCAAAAAATCATTACAATCAGACACTGTTTACATGTCCATATGTACAATATACACTTTTTACATCCAACAGTCAACCTAAAATTTAATATAGAGCGTCGAAAAAAATTTGGTTGTTGTGAATGATCTACAAATTGGATGGTGATAAAATTTTATAGGAAGGTAGATATTAAGGTATACTTGTAATCTATACGGTGGATTATGAAAAATTGATCTATGTGGAGAGTTATTCAAATACCTCTCATGCTCTCACTAGATATGTTTCTCATTGGATCGTTGTCCCATACATATATATATGTATGTATATATATGTATATATATGTGTATATATGTATATAAATAAATAAATAAATATATATATATATATAGAGAGAGAGAGAGAGAGGCTAGAATACACTCGAGTGTACAGATCACACCATACACTCCAATGGTGTTTGCCTATCTAGGTCATGTTTTTCCAAAATATAATCCATTGATCTTCTTGGTTAAAATAAGAATAGGCCACATACAAAATTTGAACTCATTTGGATGAATGTAAGTCAGTCATCCAAGGACAACAAAATTGACGCACAAAACTAATTTGAAATGCATGATTTTTGCCTCGTTCAGATGCACGACCTATAAGTGTCCAAATGAGCTAAAATTTATTATATAGTATGTTCTTAAGATAATTAAAAAGATCAACAGTTTCGATTTTTCAAAAAGTTACTGCATCTTAAAAAATGATTGAGGCGTATGGTGCCTCCGGTACACTCGAGTGTACACTAGCCTGACTCTCTCTCTCTCTCTCTCTCTCTCTCTCTCTCTCTCTCTCTCTATATATATATATATATATATATATATATATATATATATATATATGAACTGAACTTTGAGAGTCCCTCACCTACTCTTTCTACATGCTTTCACGTATTGGCTTTCTAGCCTGCATTCGCTGGAGTGGTGTGTCCTATTTTCTTGGTTCTTTTGAATCCTTTGATGTTTGCGAAGTCTATGTGGGAGCAGGTACACCCTTGAGAAAACTTATGGTTTCCTTTCTTGAAGTACATGTGATATAAAGCCATTCTTGAGTAATGAAATATTAACTTTGCATTCAAAATAGGTTGGATCAAATGAAAACTTCAACTCTCTAACTATACATTCCACCATGAAAAACTGTTTTCCATCACTATATTCTCTTTTGGATTTTCTTTATAAAATGCATACTTGACAAATAATTCCTCCAACCAAAAAGTCCTTAGGTGGTTAGGCCGGTTCATAGAGTTGGGACTAGGGGTGGCAGAAAGAGAGATTCTCCAAGTTCTCATCTAATCATTAAAAACATGTGGAATAAGAAGGAAATTTCCTGGAATTCGTTACCTCAGCAGAACAATCAACTAGGACGGTCTGCCCATTTTCTTGTCCCTTATATCAAACTGACTATAACTCCTTATTACAGGTAAATAGATGTACTCATTTAAGCTAGTCGACTGCCATCGGGAGGCAATCAGACAAAGAAGTGGTTGTGATGACAAGGTGTTGCTGCACGGATGTGATAAAAGATAGAACCCCAGCACTAATCAAATCTCAATTGCGGCTCCCACCAACGAAGATAAACAAAACAACCACTCCCCTACACCCAACAACGTTGTGGATGGAGGCTGGTGACAGCAACAACCTTGGGAGTCAATTTATATGTTCGCTCTCTGGGAGGACAAAGAAAAAGAAATCATCGGCTGTTGGCATCAAGTGTCGAACAGTAACGGAGTGGTTGAGCACTTGCTTTTCTGTAACCAGATGACGATTTGACAATATCAGGAACTGTGTGATCCACTTCCTTTAAGTATCTTCGTGATCGCTATCTGTTCTTTCATCCATTATGTGATTGGTCATCTTTTGTTTAGGTTCTGCCGTGTCTGGCGCCCACGGCGTTAGTTGAGGCGACGCCACCAAGGGGGTTGCCGTCGGCGATTGATTGATTGAGAGAAGTTGAGGGTTGGGTATGGTTTGGGGTATGTATGTGTATAATTGCTGATAGTGGTATCTGAACGACCATAGGAAAGCTATTTCTTTACGTACCTTGTCCGGCAGGAGGACGACCTAATCAAGCTTTTATATATGGGAAACCTTGAGAAAACACTTGTTTGAGGAGGACTTTGACGTTCGGACTTCATGATTAAACATTCTAACAGACGATATCATGCTTATATAAACGAATCACGATGCGGGTCACAAATACAAGTAAATGGACGTCCTTCGTACTTGGCTTAGATATATAACTGATTTAATATATGGCACACATTTTTTGGATGCCATTAAAATGGTTGATCTCCTCTGTCGCTTCATGATTATGTGATGTTTAAGAAAATGATTGATCTCCTCTGTCGCTTCATGATTATGTGATTATGTGGGGGAGTCAGGATATTGGTGCTGCTAAGTCACTCAAGTTTAAGAAATCAATTTCATATTATAAATCAAAACATTTGTCAATATTGAAGCAATGTACGCAGAATCCACACAAAATGATTAGGATGTATATAAAAATGAGAAAGAAGAACAAATCTGTACAGGGATCACGATCACGATCACGATCACGATCACATCCTGCACTCCTTTCATATTCACCTCCTCTTTCTGCATACATTATCAAATAATCAATTAGAGACACATCATCAATTGTATCTACATATCCTAACCCCAAACGATGATTTATAGTATTCGTCATAGAAAATGCTTTTTCAAATACTGATTGGGAAAAGTATTGACGTATTTAGAAGGTGTTATGCTAATAGAAGTCCTCAATGTACTCTATTAATACAACTTTTTCCATGTAAAATCATAAACGTGAACTCATGATGATGTGGTTTTCTAGGACTTTTCGTCAAGTACATCTATCTAATTACTTCCTAGAAATTACAATGACAATTTGAACTGGAGATCAACTCCTGAATTCGGTACAATATATTTGACTTATAATCAAGCTTACCACACTGATATGGTAGTATTGGTTTTTTTTTTCCAACCTACTACTGATTGAAGCAAATTTTCTTAATCAAGAAGGGCTTCACTATTATTGATTCCAATTTAATGTTACATCCAACACTAGAGAAGGTTTATATAAATTAATGGATGATTTTTTTTTTTGGGGAAGCCTTTTATTCATCTCACCCTTCTCAAATTAATGAATGATTTCTTAGTTGAAAGAATAAAATAAAAGAAAATATTCATAAATTGAAGAACAAGCATTGTTGAAATTGAAGAACAAGCATAGTTGAAACGTTAATAGGATCAACAACTCCTAATATTGTCAAACATGTGACAATATACAACTAAAAGAATTGACTTTTAGGTGGGGGCACCACTGATGATCTCATTTGATCAAAGCCTCACACCTTAATGCCTTGTCAAATGGTAGGAGTTGCATCAGGACCTCAAGTATGCCAATCCCTACATCTAGTGTACATTAAAGACCATGAATAGAAAGTGTTGAGATCTAAATGAAATGGAATAGAAGCGTGCATACTTGGTTTTTGTTTTTGATACATTCTCTAAATACATTTCATATCTATTTCCTAAAACTGGTTTTATCACCTAGGATTATCTACATGAAGTTCATCCCCATGGATTTGATTGCTTTACTGAGGGAACTCACATTAATGGGGGCTATTAGGTTTTGTTTATCTTCCCAACTTTTCCTCTTTGATTTTATGCAGAGGGGGAGAAGGAATATCAATAAAAAGAAAATATATGAGTTTTCCATGATTTTATATTATTTTACTTTTAGTTCTCAAAATTGAGAATAGAACTATTTCATATTCTTGATTAAGAAAACCTATTTAGATAAAATAAAAAATACAAGTGCATGACCTAATAGAGATGAAACTATATTTCCCAACTCCATGATTGAAATCATCCATATTAAATTCATACATTCAAAATAAATTATGCACGTTGTACTACTCAAGGACACAACATGATCTCAACAGTCTAAGTACACACTCCTACATTTAAATTTCCTTTCACTTTGGAAATAATTGTCATTACCAAAAAGGAGAGATTTCTGGCCCAAGGGTGTCACATAGACTATTTTAATGAATGAGATATTTCCTATTATTGTTGTTTATAACAATGTTATTAAGTGTTTTCAAGGTACATGTGACTTACAACAATGCATATGGATTTCCTACATTCAAGGAAATAATCTTGACATAAACTTTGTTTTTCAGTTCATGGCAAATCTGTAGTTGTCGATATAATTGAAATCTTATAAAAGGATTATTGTCGATGAGACCTCTACATATTTTTGTCTTATATAGGTCCTTAGAAAGCTATCAAATTTGATATTATTTAATGATGATATGCCTAGAGATGAAATTAATTTTCAATTGACTTTGAGTTTAGTAGAATTTTCAATCAAACTTACAGTTCAAAGGAGATGGTGCTTCTCAAACCCGTACTTCATCTAGTAAAAATATAGAAAACAAAAATCGTTTGGATACCTCTAAATCAGACTTCTAGTTTGACTAAGAACTTCCTCAACCAAACTTTAATTCGACCGAAGGTAGTCGAAATGACTTAATTTTAGATTTCTGGCATTGTGTTGAATCATTGCACATTCCTATACACTTATATCAAAGTCATAGTTCAATCGAAGGACACATTAATAAAATGAGAATTCATCTAAGAGACCATTCAAAACACAATTTACTTCATAACACTTCTTTTCTTACTCAACATTTGACCAAGAACTTCCTCAACCAAACTTTAATTCGACCGAAGGTAGTCGAAATGACTTAATTTTCGATTTCTAGCATTGTGTTGAATCATTGCACATTCATATACACTTATATCAAAGTCATAGTTCAATCGAAGGGCACCTTAATAAAATGAGAATTCATCTAAGAGATCATTCAAAACACAATTTACTTCATAACACTTCTTTTCTTACTCAACACTACACATTTGTTGACCAAGAATGCACCTAGATGCATTAAATCACATTCCTAGGGTGACCCTAATCTTCTACTATATACAAAGATTGTATGTGACCACTTTTTCAAACACTTGAGCAATACAATTCACTTTTATAAATCATTATAGTTGTTAGAATTATTATTAGTTTGTTTAATTATGTTAGATGGGCATAATTGTCTTGTCCCATCATAGTTAAGTTTGCTTCCCTTGTACTTGCCTTATTTCTTATATAAAGGAGAGGTGTGTTCCTTCTATCAATAAGAAATATCCCATCATCCTCCCATATTATTTTCCACATGGTATTAGAGAACTGATCCTAACCTAAGGAGAAAAAGGGAGAGTCTCCTCCTACGGGCGATCCCCTTCTCTTCTTGGCTTGGTCGCCCGCCACACATCATCCCAACCTCCATGTTTGTCTCCTTTCTTTTTCCTTTTCATAAAAATCAAATCTTTTTTCTAACGCTCTCTTTCCCAGCCATCATCTATGTTTATGTGCCTCCTCCAACTCTTATTTATCTATTCGTTGCTTCTCGACATCCTCCTCATCTTGGCATGTGTGAAATATGTCTCTCATAGCCCGTAACACCAAGGAAATCTTCTTTTCAGTCTAAGATTTTGCTTTCTCATGTCATTCTACAAAAGTGATGCTAGTTAAATTTTTCCCTTTTGGACTAATTTGTTTTTTTCCATCATTATTTGCCCGGTCAAAGTCTCTTTTATAAACTTTTCTTATATCATCATTACTAGAAAATATATCCTTTTATCACTTCCTATTTGAACCATCTTCTGTTATAGTTTTCTTTTTTTAGAACCTCCTACCAACCACCTTTTCTTTCTTTTATAACTAACGACCAACCTCGTTTTTAGTACTCTTTCTTTTATTTTATTGCACCCTACCTTTTTATTTGATGGTAACTTTTGTTTTCAATGGCACATTTCTTTTGTTTATTTATTTTAATGATTGTAAGAAACCATGAGATTTATATGTTTATTTTTTATTCCTACTTTTATTTAATTACATATTACTCCATCATTCTTGCTAATTATAAAAATTCATGCCATTTAATTGCCATCCATTATAAAAAGAAAAAAATAAAGGTGGGGGATCATTGTGTTACATAAAATAAAAATAAACAAATGAAAATGGAAGGGAGAAAAAATTGGAAAGACAACATTATTGAAGGGGAAATGAAACATCCCAAATTAAAAAGGAAATGAGAACAAAACAATAAGAGGGAAAAGAGAATAAAAAAATGCCCTGCTAGTTTATAAAGAACAAAAAGGGGGCGTTGTGTTTATTTTTCTCTTTCCTCTCTATTGAAAAATCCCCTTACCACCTCTCATGTGTACATTAATTCCATGTGCATGGAGTATTATTTCTTTTCCATACCAACTACTCAATCACTTAGTAATTGGTGTACGGGGAACAATAGATAGTGGAGAGAGAATGTATGAAGAGAGAGTATGAGAGAGATGATACATCTTAGTCCATGCTATTGATATCTCCATTAAGCTTCTTGCTATTTAACACAAATGTTTTTATGATGTCTTTTTGGTGCTTGATTCCAACTAAGCATCATGCTTCCAGTGCATCATAGGTGTATCTTTCCTAATGACAATGTGCTTGTTCTTGTAGTGCATGATTGGTGTTTTCCCGATGACACTATGCTTCTTCATGCATGTGGGTTTTCTATCCGTTCTTAACTCTAGTTGTCCATCGATTTTATACAACATTGAAAGATCTCAATTGCAATATTGATACCAAACTTTCATGTTCATACTATATTATGTATGTTAGGATAGATCTTGCTACACTTATACTCTCTAGTGATAGCTCCTCAAAGTTGTATATGCCAAGATGGTTCTTCTAGTGACATTCTTGCACTGTCCTAGATGATGTATTTCTTTCCCATCAAGCCCTAAAGAGTCACACTCCAGATGGACCCAGTTTCAATCATCACCACCTCATCATTTTTTTTGTGCCACATTATGCAAATCTTTGGTATTTTATTATGAATTTCATTGACTACACTTTTTAGACGATTTGAAGATACCTCTACTACATTGAGATTGCTCCTCTACATTCATACTAAGTTATGTATGGCAGATGTGTTGACTATGTTTATATGCTAACAAATTCTCCTCTAGATTAGACAGTGTATTCATGGTGTTATTCATCATATGTTCTAGATTGATGGTGGAAAGTTTTATTGTGATGTTTAGATTTCATATGTCAAATGTCCTTAATTCCATATGCACTTCGGAAGACCTCCAAAACTCAAGTATTTCTATCTCACAGAGAACTACTCAAAGGTAATGTCATCAAATTATTTTTTTGGAGAGTCGTGTTTAAGGTGGTGTGTAAATATTGTATGGGGAGTGACATTTTCATTTTTGATTTGTCATATCATCTAATTAAGTGATGTGAGTCCTAGCTAGAAATGTTCTCACCCATACTCCAGCTTGAGGGAGAGTGTTAGAATTATTATTAGTTAATTTGTTATCTTAGATGGGCCTAATTGTCTTGGCCCATCAAGATTAAGTTTGATACCATTTTACTTCCCTCATTTCCTATATGAAGGAGAGGTGTGTGCCTTCTATCAATGGGAAATATCCGATTAACCTTCCATCTTATTTTCCATAATAGTATTATGCCTTGGTGATCTACATTTTGCTTAAGTCAGAGTTTCACTCACGTTATGAAAGATCTCCAATCCCTAAAATAAGCTCTTATGCAAATTACATGTGTTCTATATTGTCTTTTTTCTTTCAATCTTTTACATTATGATGAATTCTTATGAAGTTCTTCAAGGTTAGTGAAGAGAGGATTGGTCTATAACCAAGAGATAGTTCTATTTCATCCTAGGGAAGAACACAAATTTTGTGACGTCCCTACCATCATGAGAAAAAGGTGTCGAGATAGTTTCTCGACAATCCTTCAAGGAACATTGATGATCTCACGTGGCCAAGTCTGAAGGAGATAGTAATACAATTTGACCTTTCATTTCATTTAATCTTGTATTGTATTTTGACTCAATTGCCAATGAATATCATTTTCACAAACCTAGTGTTTAAAATCTAATTAGAAGCATATTAGGAATCCTTTTTGGTTATTGAATCACGTTAATGATATGTATTCATCTACTCCTTCCTCCTTTTTCTTTTAAAAAGTTGTTTCTATTAGTATTATGTTGTTGAGAAATTTCTAAATCTCAGAAGATTTTATTCACACCTCCACACTCTACCCTCAGGAAGAACCATATTCACTACCCAAGAGGGTTTCTAATATGTCTATCTTCCTAGAATTTCATGAATTTTTTATTTCATCAACCTTTCCAATATAACTCAAAGAATCTCTTTCAATGTCCTTCATGTGAATGGAGATGATCTTTGAGAACAAAAAATCTTTTAATGTGAATCCTTATTTAACTAACCCTTTTCAATGACCTTGTTGGTAAGGCAATGTAGACATTCATAAATGCATGTGAATCTTCCCATATTTTGCACTTTATTTTCACCATAGTAGGTGCATGTTGACCAAGATATATACAAACTATGTCTTTTAGTTTCCATATGACTTATGTTTCTGTTCCATTTACCTTGAATTTCATTTGTGTAGAGCAGTAGAGAAAACTGTTTGACTTTTTATGTGACCTACTATGCATAGGTTAAGATTTCCCTTGCATCATCATCACCTAACTAATTATGATCATCATACAATAGTTCAAACAATAGTAAACACTTGACACACAACCAAATATGATACAATAAATGTAGAACACACATCATCAAGTATGTGCATCAAATACCTACCTTTCATATAGCTAATATGTTTTCAACAGTTCAAAATTGTAATAATGTCATATATTTGAACTCAGGATACAATATTGTTTACACTATCCCATCATATTTCATTAAGAAATTATGTGGCTCCATAAAATAATTTGAGAAAATCTCTTGAATATGTATCTCACCATGATATGTAAAAATGATGATAAAATGGAATTTCTTCCTAAAGTAAACTTATTGGAGATTATTGACATATGCAAATATCACTATAGAAAATGACTATACACAAAATACAATAATGTTCTAATTGTTTAAATTTTAATCTAGCTCTCAAGAAGAAAATTTTTCTAAATCTCAAATAATAATTTTGTCTCACATATTCAAACTTATACAACATGAATATGATTTGCATTTACGCCAGACCAACTTGGATTTAGGTGATATTACACCCAGCAGTGAAGTTAATGGGCTGCCGCAACCATGCCCCACCAATAATATATAAGAATTCGAATGTAAGACTACATCAAGAAAATGATGAAAAACACATTAGATAAATATAGAGTATTACTATCAAGATGAAAATACTGGACAAGAACTCAAACAACAATTTTTTTTATTACCCTAGCTTCCCAATGTGTGTGGTATGCTACCCAAAAACCTATCCAGTTGAAAAACATGGCAAAATGAGGGAGTGGTGAGAGGGGAAGTGAGGAGAGAGAGTGGTTGTAGGAGTGAGAAAAAAATAAAAGTAATTTTACTAATAAGTTTTAAATTGTAAATATTTTTTAACAAAATAAATACCATTGTACTCCTTACAGAAAATATGTTACAAGAAGACCTATGTGGGCATACTTTTCAAACTAAAATGTAAAATTTAACGAAGAGAGACAGTGGTTGGAAGAAGATAAAATGGATTATATATAACAACAAGTCAGACCAAAAATAACAACAAACTAGATCAGAAACAACAATGACAAACTGGACCATAGATAATAACTCAACTAAAAAAATTAATGAATGGGAGATAACAACTCAATTGTATAATAAAAAATTAGACTAGAGATAACAATAAGTTTGATCAGAGATAACAAGTAATTAGACCAGTGGGAGAGAACCCATTCTTGGCTCCATTTATCTTCCCTATTCCTTCCAAAAGCTATAGCGAGAATGTTGCTAAAGCAAGGAGCATTTGTAGAGATGGATCTCCATCTCTTGGCCGGAGATCTCCATATGTTCTTTACTCCCACGAATTTATTTGTTATTCCTCCCTCTCTACTCATGTTTCTTTCAATGACTTATCATTTGTTCTCGTATTTCCTCACCATGAGTGAGTAAACTACTTTTCTTGGACATGGGAGAGTAGCCCCCATGACAACTCATGTGACTCAAATTTCATGTTTGATATTAGTTAATCTTCTATTTCAAAACAATTTATGGTGTTTATCTTCTTATATTTATGACTGGCCATGATATTTACATATTTTATGCTTCTTATTATTTCTGGAAAGATATATTAAGAAGTAAGGAATAGCCATTTTGACAGCATGTCCTTGACCATGGGAATGACTAGGATTGTGTTGAGGATTCTAGGTTGTAATCTGAATCTATGTATATGCATGTGAATGCTATATAAGGTTAGGACTATCTTATATCACCAGGAGACGTATTGAGATGATAAAAACCCACCTTTTGAAGATTGACTAATGATAAAATGGAATTCATAGCTCTTTATTGGGTTATGATGTGGAAGTGAAATCCCGTACCCAAGATTCTTGTGATCTGATTTCAAGCATTCTTGATAGCCTGTGACCTTCAAAGCTTGCTCAATGATCCTTTCCTTCATATTTTTTATAAATCAATCAACTCTGTCTTAGTAAACCCAATACTAGTAATTACTGCTTTTATTTTCTTTGTTTCATATTCAAAATTAATTTGATCCAACACAACCTTCTAATTGAAACTGACCTAGATTGTAGAAAATTAGAAATTTTGCGACTAGCTATCCTATCTCCCTATGGTTGACCTTGACTACAATTGATCCCATATACTTGTGGCTGACGAGTTGAGACAATTACATATTTAAAACTCGCTTGCCTTTGGCAATCAACAAGTTTTTGGTTTTCCAGGGTGCTACGGTAATTTTTAGTTAGAGTAAAAGTGTTCATTAGTATTCAAGACTAGAGAACCATTTTCCATTATTCATTTTTTGTGATACCTTTTAATTTTGTGATTTTCACTCAACTATTGCTTTTTATAGGTTGCATGTATCGTTCTAAGAGGGGTCTTCAGACGTCCATTTTCCTAGACCCGATTATTGAGAAACTTTTTGCATCTGAAGGAGAGAAAAATGTGATAACTTTTAAAACTTAGAGGAATCACAACCATCGTCACCCCATTCAACACCTTCATCACCACCCTAACCTAATCATCATTAAGAGATGAAAATGGAGGACAATTTCCCACTAAAGGAATTTGCTGTACCGATTTCCATAAACATTTGTGGAGCCATTGATCATCCGAGGGTTGAGCCTAATAATTTCTAAATTAGCCCCACCATTATGCATATGATCCAACAAAAAAGATTTGGAGGAACTCATATAGAGGATCCGAATCTTCACATGGCTGAGTTTTTACTGTTGGTGAACACCTTCAATATAAATGACGTCCGATATGAAGGAGTATGTCTACTTTTGTTCCCATGCACTATGTGAGAGCGAGCCAAGGCATGTATCTCCTCTTTGCCTAAGAGATCCATCCAAAGTTGGGACACGCTGCTGAATATTTTCCTTGCTATGTACTTTCCTCCTTGAAAGACTGCTCAATTGAGGATCTAGCTTAATAATTTCAAGAAATAAGAAGGTGAAACACTTTATGATGCACGGGATAGATTTAAGGATGTACAACACCTTTGTGCTCACCACAGTTTGACCAACTGGCTCCTACTACAAACTTTCTAGAATGGGTTATTCTATAACACCCGTATGATTGTGGATTTCGCTGCAAACAGAGCCCTAATGAACATATCCTACACAGAGGCATATGAAATCATACAATATATGGCACTCAAACATTTCTAGTGGAGCTTAGAAAGAGCCAACCAACCCTTCTCATCAAGTGGCACTTCTGAGAAGTCAAGTGGAAAGTACACCATCGACACAATTGATCTTATTGCAGCCAAACTTGATGCTTTATCATAGAAGTTTGAAAAGATGAGTACACACTCTGACCAAGTAGCTGAGCAAGTGTGTGAAGTATGTGGAGCCCCCAAGCATAATTCTTCTTCTTTCTTTGCCCTACAAATGAATATTTGAGATAACTAATGCGGTAGGGAGCTTTCCAAACAAGCAACTCTACAATCCTTGCTCCAACACCTATAACTAAAGATGGAGAGATCACCCAAATTTTTCCTATAGGAACAACAATCCTCAGAATCAACAATCATCAAATCAACATCAACAAAACCAAGACCAATATACAGAAACAACAAGTGGGCAACCGACAACCCATGAACAACAACCATCTGTCGAGATTCAACACTAACAATAGAAACTACAATCAACCTCCACATAAATCAAGTTTAGAGATCATGCTTGAGACTTTTGTGTCAACGAAACTCTAGTAAAATGACGAATTACATGTAAATGGATACCTATGAAAGATGCTATAAATCAACTTTATTTCAAGGTAGACGATATAACTACTCTTACAAAGATGCTAGAAAATCAGATTGCTCAACAAGCTCTAGCAAATCAAAAAGCCTCTTCCAATTCACTGCCAAGCCAACCAGAGATGAATCTATGTGAATGCAAGTCTATTTCTTTAAGGAGTGGGAATGTTATTGAAAGACCCTTGTAGAAGGATGAAAAGAAAGCTGATGATGAAAAAGAAGATGATGCCAAAGAAAAGCAAGGGAAGAAAAATATAGTTGAAGAACAACCGTCCTACAAGCCTACTATTCCTTTTCCCCAAATGTTTGCACGCAAGAAAGAGGATGTTAAATTTTATAGATTTATGGACATTCTCAATAAGCTATATGTCAATCTTCCTCTGGCTGAAGTCATTTCCGAAATGCCTACCTATGCAAAGTTTCTGAAACACCTCTTAACCAAGAGAAGGAGGAGCTATCAAGTGGAAACCATTATGCTATATGATAGGATGGGTTCCATCATTCAAAAATAGACTACCAAAGAAACTTGATGACCAAGGTGCCTTCACACTGCCATCCAATATTGGTGATACAACATTTGATAAAGGTTTAGTTTACCTTAGTTCCAACATAAGCCTTATTCCATTTACATTGTGGGAGTAGCTTGACATTGAAGATATGAAGCCAACTGAGATGTCCATTCAATTGTCGGATCACACCATCAAGTATCTGAGGCAAACTGCTGAAGATATACATGTTCAAGTGGGCAAGTTCTTTATCTCTTGTGATTTTGTTGAGTTAGATATGAATGAAGTTCCATCAAATCCTATCCTTTTTGGAAGACCCTTCCTCCGCAAGCTGATTGTGTAGTCTATGTATGAGAAGGCAAGATCACTCTTAGAGTAGGAGGGGAAATAATGGAATTCTTATATCCTAGACATAATGAAGGCTCCAAACAAAATGGAGAATATCTTCCTAGTTGATTGTATTGACAAGTTTCTACAGGAAGACAAGGATTTTTCTGATTTTGTTGTTGACTACTGTCATTTGTTATGAGCCCAAACAATAGATTCATTCTTTCCAATAATCACGTCCGTTGAATAGATATATGAAATTAAAAAAAATGTTAAGATAAAAAGACCATACGTAGATAATGAAGAACCATAAGACTAAATTACTTGAGAGACTTGTTCCCATAAGAAATCCCAAAAAATTGAAACAAACTTGATAGAATTCTAAGAGTAAACTGAATTGCACACTGACATGGATACAAAAATTGTAGATGTTGTTTCTAGTTCTAGTCCACATCTGTTCCATGAAGATGTTTCACTATTGAGAGGTGAGTCTTGCAAGTCCACCAAGGAGAACAAGGTAGAACTCAAACCCCTTCTACTGGGGCTAAATTATGTTTTTCTTGACCCTGATTCTACATCTCCTGTCATCATAAATACTGATTTACGGATGAACAAGAAATCAAATTGCTAACTGAATTGCATTTACATAAAGAGGTCATCAGTAATTTGATAAATGATTCGAAAGGCACAAACCCTTCTTTGCATGCATATAATTAATTTGGAGGAGGATGCCAAGCCTTGTGTAGAACCGCCTAGGCATTTAAATCAAAATATGCTTGAGGTTGTTAAAAATGAAATTTTTAGGATGAAAGATGTAGGGATCATTTTCCCTATAAGTTATAGCCCCTAGATGAGTTCTATTCATGAAGTACCCAAAAAGGATGGTGCAACTATTATCAAAGGGGATAATGATGAAATACTTCAAACTCATGTAGCCACAAGATGGCACATGTGTATAGACTATACAAGGTTGCAAAAAGTAACCCGTAAAGACAATTTTCCATTGCCATTCATTGTTTAATGCTTGAGAGATCAGACAATCATTCCTACTTCAACTACCTCGACAAATATTTTGGATTTTTTCAAATAACAATTTATCTGCCAGACTAGGAAAAGATGACTTTCACATGCACCTATGACACATACGCTTATAGTCACATGTCATTTGGTTTTTGCAGTGCACCAGTGACTTTTTAGTGTTTCATGATGGCTATTTTCACCAATTTCATCAAGCGTACATTGGAAGTTTTTATAGATGATTTAAGTGTTTATGAGAAGTCTTTCAATGATTGTTTGTCTAGTTTATCTAAAGTCTTTGAGTGTTGTAAAAAGGTTAACCTAATACTAAACTGGGAGAAGTGCCATTTTGTGGTACAATACAGGGTGGTAGGTCATGCGATATCTAATAAGGGTATTGAAGTTGATAGGAAAGTAGAAGCAATAGAGAAAATGTCTACCCCATCAAATGCCAAAGATTTTGAATATTTCTTAGCAATGTAGGATTTTACAGAAAGTTTATTAATGATTTTTCCAAGATAGCTAAGTCCTTATGCTCGTTACTTGCAAAGGATGTTGATTTTGTGTTCAATGATGAATGTCAAGCTGGCTTCAAAAAGCTTAAGGATCCCCTCATTTATTCTCCAATCATTCAAATACCAGATGGGGATGCACCCCTTAAATTTATGTGTGATGCAAGTGACTACGCCATCGACACTGTACTTGTTCAATGAAAAGATAACAAGCTGCATGCTATCCACTACACCGGTAAGACACCTATTGAGGCCCATAAAACTATGCCACAACTGAGAAGGAGATGCCAGCCATAGTATATGCCTTAAAAAATCCAATATCTAGTGGGATCCAAAGTTTTGGTCTATACTGACCATGCAACTATCAAGTATTTTCTTAATAAGAAGAAATCTAAACCACACTTGATCAGTTGTATTTTAATTCTTAAAGAATTTGATCTCGAGATTAAGGACAAGAAAGGAACTTAAAACAATGTCGTTGATTACCTTTCCATAGTGACAACAAATGCAAATGATACATTATCTATTGATGATTAACTTCCCATAGGGAGACTATATGCAGTTCACACACCACAAGCACCATAGTTCACGGAAATTGCCAATTTTCTTGCCAGAGGGCATCTTCGACCTGATCTTACTTATCAACAAAAGAAAAAATTCTTGCATGATGTCAGGTTTTATTATTGGTATGACCCAATGTTGTTCAAACAAAGAACCGACATACTGATCATGTGGTGTGTAGTTGGGAAGATACCAAGCATTATTTCTAGATGCCATTCTTCTTCCTATGAAGGTCACTTTGGGGGAGAGAAGACAACTACCACGATCCTTCAAGCTGGATTCTATTGGCCAACCTTGTTTTGAGATGTCCATACTTATGTCAAAGGATGTGACAAGTGCCAAAGAACCGGTGGGATATCAAAGCAAGATGAAATGTCTCTCGAATCCATTCTGGAGATTGAGGTGTTTGATGTATGGGGTGTTGACTACATGGGCCCCTTCCCATCCTCTTATGGTTATAAATACATATTCTCCACTTGTGATTATGTCTCAAAATGGGTATAGGCCATCCCTACCCAAGCCCTTGATTCTAAGTCGGTGCTTAAGCTATTTCAAAAGGTTATTTTCCCTCATTTTGGAGTTCCAAGAGCTGTGATTTCAGATGGACAACCACATTTTAGTGAGAAATAGTTCAACAATCTTCTCACCTAGTATGGAGTGACACATAAAATATCTACTCTGTATCACCCCCAAAATAGCTTGATAGGTTGAAGTGTCCAATAGACAACTGAGGAACATCCTTGAGAAGACATTTTCAAGATAAGGAAAGATTGGGTGCTCAAGCTAGATGATGCTCTTTTTGCATTCTAAACTACATATAAGAATGCCATCGATACTACGCCGTTCAAGCTCATTTATGGAAAATCTTGTCATATTCCTTTGGAGCCGGATCATAAAGCCCTATGGTCCATCAAGTTCCTTAATTTTGACATGAAGAAAGTAGGTGAAAAATGTCTATTAAAACTTCAAGAGCTTGAGGAGCTCTGGCTTGACACATATGAAAATGTGAACATCTATAAGGAGCGAATAAAGGAATGTCATGACAAGATGACCACAAGAAGACACTTTGTTGAAGGACATCAAGTGTTGTTGTTTAACTCAAGATTGAAGCTCTTTCCAGGGAATCTTAGATCCTAGTTGTCAGGACCTTTCTTGGCCTTGAAAGTTTATCCATATGGGACGATCGAGTTGCAGTAAAAGTGATCGACATTTAAGGTCAATGTACAATGATGCAAGTTTTACACTGAAGGAGAGAAGATAGAACCTGGAGGCTCATTATCCCTCAAAAATATTTGTTGATGAAGAATAAAGTCTACTTCTGGACTCTAAAGGGAAGGCCTTTGTGGGAGACGTCCCCACATTTAGATAGTTTCATTTGTTTTCTTTCCTTTAATGTTGTTTAGTTATAGTCAATTGCTTCCGAATAAGACCTTGTGGTGCTACACTATTGAATTTGTGTGTGAACATTAAGTAATCATTTGTATTTTGTAGGTGATGATTGTTTCTATCAGAAAGAACAAGGAGGACAAAGATGTGAAAAAAATGTTCTACTACACACGACGTGTGGACTACCAAACACACATTGTATCTAGTTTCTCAAATTCATAGAATTTTATAGGGACTGTTCCTTACACCATGTGGTCAATAACACGACGTGGCCAAGATAAAAGAAACTCAATGCTAAAAAACTTCATCAACACGACACATGGACCACTCCACATGACGTGTTGAATTATTTGATGAAGATTGAAGTTTTTACAGACACACACCATTATTCCGTGTTGGTGTCAGCTACACTGTGTGTATTTTAGGAGAAAAAGTTACCAAATTTCATAGGGAATCAACCTTACAATGTGTGGCTGCCAACCACTCTATGTGAAGCTTGTGAAGGAAATTTCAAGTTTTTGATAGACTTGTCCCCTTTCGCCATGTGGATTTGCTTATGGGGTGTGCCTTTGCAAATTTGGGTAGGATTTCGCCTACTAGTTACACCATGTGGTGCACCCTTAATGCTTGTCTCCACATAGCTTAAGTGTTTTGAACTCTAACTTCATTTCAATTCAAAATTTTCTCTTACACTGAGCAGCCACCTTTTAACCCACCTTGCGACTCTAATTCCTCACGCCATGTACCTTCACACTGCTGCAAGTTGTGGTTCCACCATCACCCTCTGTCATCTCACCCCAGACCTCCACACCGCTAAACAGTCATGTGTGACCACAATCCCTACTCCCGCTTCTAACTCTCACCAATGAGAGGAGATCAAGCCTGAAGTCCCTAACCCACGATCCCCCGTCACTATTGGCAAAAAATGCCAGTAGGATTAGCAATGTCTACTGGAAACCCACCGTAATACCTCAAACTGTCATGTTTTTCTCCAAGCTATTTAGAAGAAGAATGACAATCAACATGCCATGTGACCAACCTGCCATGCCTTGTGAATTATTCTAGCAACTATCCAAATGTCAAGAACAAGGATTTTTTCCAAGAGAGGCCGTCTCGGCCCCGAGGCATCTTCCTATGATGCACCATACGTATCCATGATTCACTTCACACTAAATGAAGAGGTGGACATCATTTTCCTCCGCCTTGCCTCTTATAGGGTAGTCCCGACTAGGTTTGCACTCGTCGAAGATATGGATTGACTAGGCATTCTCAATGAAGCTAACAAATACATTATTTTCCTTGACCTAGGCTAATATTGTTTATATTGTGCTGCTACATACCCTTTCCTAACTTACGAGTTTTTGTCAACCTTCAAAGTAGCAGAAGACCCTTCTGATAAACACGAATCTTTTGGTCTGATCTTACTTCGATTAATGAACAAACCCTTCAAACTGACTTTTGAACGGTTTTGTAACTTGATGGAATTTGATTATGATAGTAGTATCATCATGCCGGATCAATTTGAGCCCATTACTTTCTAGGGCCAAATTATTGAAGAAACCTCCTACAACCCTAAAAGTGTGAGAGTGTCTCATGTTTACAACCTTATTCTTCACTACATTCACCGCCTTTTCAACACAAGTGTTCTCACACTGAAGGAAACACAAGACATAGTTTGTAAACTTGATTTGGTTTTCTAGTGGGATATGTTTCAAAACTATGATGTGAACATCAAGTACCATTTTCTTTCATGAGTTGTAAAGATCCAAAAAGAAATAAAAGTAGATATCACGATAGGGGCCATTATTACCAAACTTGCTATTACCTTAAGAGTTGATCTATCTACTATTGATCCCCTAGATGAAGGGGAATATGTGGATCATGACTCTCTCATTTCCTTAGGCTTGTTGAGAAAAGATATGAATGGAAAGCTCTTTTACAAGGTTCACAACAAATCATCTATCATATAGTTGCCAAAAACCCTCCCCTCACCACTCTCAAAGACAAAGACAACTGGAACTATTTTCAGAATGAATGACCTTCTATAGGTGCACAGATTGAGTCTTTCTATGCCAAGGATGACATTCCACCACCTCCTTCTATGGGTACCCAGACAAATTTCACTTAGAGGTACGCAGATATGAGACATCTCTATGGGTATGTTTAGCATAGATTTGACGATCAAGATACCCACATCTCTCAGTTCTCCCAATAGTACATCGGCTTGTCCCCAAGTGTTGCTGACATCCACACCATGGTGACTAGGATAGATTCCTAGAACATCTATCAGATTCATTATGGCTATCCCCCACAACTATCTCCACCTACAGAACACTCCTCCATGGACATCATTGACCCAACTTATTCTCGAAACACCTTCAGCCTCCGTAGGAGTTTTTTGACCCATCTTTCTGATGCAAATGAGGTATCTAATTGTAAAACTCTTGAGTTTGTTATGAGTACTAAGGACTTGCAAATTTCAAGCTTAGGGGGGGTTATGAATGACCAATAGTTTTAGTTTTACTTTTCATATGATTTGATTTAGTTATTTGCTTATGTCATTTAATTTGTTGTTTGCATGTTTTGCATTTCCTCTCACATCCCTACATGATTATTGAGTGAAAATTTTTGATCAATTTTTCCCTAGCTTGAACCATCATATTGCATTAAGATGATAACAAATTGGGCACAACTCAACCTAATTGATTTTGTTTTTTGAAATTTTTCCTATTCATCTCCATATTTAGGTATTTGGCTAAATATGATTTGTGATTCTTTCACTAATGTTATGAAACCATGTAGTGGTTCAAATGATTTGAATTTCTCAACTATATAGCTTTGAGTAGCAATAAAATGACTTTGCCAACCCTATAATGAATTTTAAGTGCTCTACTTGATTTTTTTTACAAAATGAATATCTTGCTACATGACTTGAAATAATAGGAGGGTGAATGAGCACATGACTGCGTGGTTCCAAAGCTGAGCCTGAATCACATAAAAAGGGGGAAGTTATTCAATTGAAAATTCAAACCCCATAAAAGATGGCTAAGTCACCCACGTTTCCACCAACCCAATAAAGTTTTAGGATGATGTCTGAAAGAGGGAAATAAATCCCCAAATAGTATTCCACAAGCTTGTAAGCCTATATTAGTAGTCAAGCATCAAACACCAAAAATCAAACTGAATTTTTTTTCTTGAATAATCGCGTCATTGTAGGAGGTTGAAAATTTTCATTTCAGTGACTTTTTGTGGAAAATCATTATTTTTTGGCTCTATCATCTTGTTTCTACTAATTTCTCTATATTTTATTCTTTCAAAACAAATTGAATGTCCATTTGAACTTAAAATATTATCTTGAGAGTTAGAATTGATTTCATGTCTAGTTACATATTTAAATGATGAAAAATTACCATTCTGAGTTCTATCAATTCATATTCATATGGATCTAATATTTTCACATCTATGCATTCTAGACATTTACCCAGTTCTTTTTTCTTGAGAACAAGTAATGGTTCAAGCTGAGGAAGATTTGATGTGCACAAATTGTATCACATTTTCACACCATTTAGTTGCACATTTCACTCAATTTAACCATATTTCTACTTTGATTTATGCTAGGATGTTTGTTTCTTGTTGATCTTACTTATGTCATGGATTGTATTGCATGTACACCATATTCCACTCATAATGAAAGAAATATGCCTAAAATCCCATCTTTTTTGCATTTCTGAAGTTTCTTGATGACGTGGCATATATTATCGCACTAACAAACTCACTTAGGGTTGAAATCCCTACGTTTTTAACCAAAACAACATGCAATAATGCCACCCGCAAGTGGATGGGTCTTATCGCAATATAGTTGAGGATCGAATCCCAAGGGACAACGTTTTTAAGAATCTTCTTTCTAGTCGAATCTAGTTGAATCAAGACTAATATTTAGAACAAGGTTGGTTGATTTGAAGTTAATTAAACTAAATGCGAGGAAAGTAAAAGAGCATGATTAAAGGTTGATTAAAGATTAATGATGGAGATCGCTGGGATGGTCTCGGGTTTCACCACCACTACACATGCAATCACATCCAAACATCAAACATCTAGGCAAGATATAAACATTCAAATAGAGCTGCTGCAGACCCCCCCCCTCGTACGGGCGTCAGGTCCGCGTAAGCATCACCTTAGGTATCAGATATCTCGTCACCATCCAGATCACATACTTACGGCTTTGAAGATACATAAATCCAAATGAAGTTGTGGGCCCCCAATACAGGCGTCAGGCACACAGAAGCATCACCGTGGGCTAGATGGCTCGTCACCACACGGATCATACACTTACGACCTTAAGGAATCCCATTCTATTTCTAGTTTGGCAGTCAACCGCGTTAATCGACATTCAAAACCTACACATTGAAGTTCTCGCAACATAGGAAATGAACGAATAAGATATATGCAAGCAGGTGATCAATCTACCAGCACACATCGATGATTAACAATGAAATGAAAGATTATATACATGCCATGGAATGTTTAATAGTGAGATGTGAGAGCATGGGTAGCGGGGCTAGTCCCCGCACCCCAGCAAAAGTAAACTACTCACTCATGGTGAGAGAAATGAGAAGAACAAAAGAGAGAGAAGTTTCCGCCACGAGCATGGTGAAGAAGATGATCGCTGCTCGGTGGAGAAACAGTCTTCTACACAATGTCAGAGCAGATCTGGATGAAGAGAGAAGTACACCACGACAGACGGGGCAGATATTCTCTCTCCACCTTCTTCTTCTTGTTGTTGTACTCACTCGTAGTAGGAGGAGCAACTCGTGGATGAGATGGCGGCGTAGAAGTGGCGTAGACGTAGCAGATCTAGACCCAGATATAGATCTAGATCCAAATGAGGTGGCTTGCAGATCCGAGTCTTCACTCCTAATCTGGGTGAACAGACCGCAAAACCACCACGGGGGCAGGTTCTTGGCTATGTAGATCGTCTCCTTAGGCCCATGACAGACCTGTAGCCTAACAGTGTCTGGAGATGATGATTTGATTGATTGGAGTCGAGTTATATTTATAGGCAGGCTGGGCATCGACTTAAAATCGCGACCTTGTCATTTCTGCAACGGGTCGCGACATTTGTCGTGGTCGCGGAAAATGTCGAGGTCGCGGCCTTTGTCGTAGTCACGACCTTTGTCATGGTCACGGCCTTTGTTGTGGTCACGGCCTTTGTCGTGGTCACGGCAAATGTCGTGGTCGTGACAAATGTCGAGGTCGCAGCCTTTGTCGTGGTCGCGACCTTTGTTGTGGTCGCGACCTTTGTCGTGGTCGCGACAAATGTCGTGGTCGCGGCATTTGTCGGGGTCGCGGCAAATGTCGTGGTCGTGACATTTATCGTGGTCGTGGCAGTTGTCGTGGTCGAGGCAAATGTCATGGTCGCATCATTTGTCATGGTTGCGGCATTTTGCACGGTCGCGATTCATGGAAGTTGCCCGCGGTTAGGGTATAGAGGGCTCGCGGTTCCTTTGGAGGGAAGAGACCGCAGCGGATGTTGGAGAGGGATCGGGTACTGTGCCGTGTAGTCCAGGTTGAGGCGAGGGTAGCTTGAACTAGCCGCGGTCATGGAGGCTATCTCCGTGGGTCGTGGTTCAAGGCCGCGGGTAGAAGGAAAGCAACCGTGATCGCGGTTTGTGCATGAGGGTGGTCGCGGTTGCAAAGGCGGATTGCCGCGGTCGGGATCAGCAGTAGGTCATGGCCACAGGAAAATGACCTGGTCGTGATGTAGCAGAGCTCCCATAGTCACGACTATTCTTGGATGTGGTTGGATAGCTGTGGACCACGGGGAAGATCTCGAGCGGAGTTGCGATTGTGGAAGGGTAGAACCGCGGGCGCAATCATGGAATCGCGGACAGGTGGCTTAGAAAAAGATCACGACCAGGCTCTGAATCACGATCGCGATTAGGTCATGCTGGGAGAAGAAGGGGACCCACTGACTGCTGCTTCTACCAAGCGTGCTCGAACAGACGAAGGCCCAAAATAGAGTATTGGGCCGAGAAGACAAGGCCCAAATGCTCAAAGTGACCTTCACAGAGGTGCAAAAATTCAATAAAAATAGAAGTAAAATCAATTAAGCCAATATAAGTTGCATATGAAAGGATAAGGCCAAAAAAAGCTCATTAAAGCAATTAAACCAAGTCATCTCGCATATAAGAAGATAGAGCTAGTAAAGGCGAATAATCAGGGAAAAAATGGGCCAAACGAGGCGATAAGACTCAGATGAAAATGCATTCATCAAAATACCCCGAACTTAAACGTTGCTCGTCCTCGAGTAACACAAAATCTAAAACACTCGCCGGATGAATACTTTCAACTCGTGTGATTGCCTTATCTTCACATCAAGATTATTTCTTTTATGCTCGGTATGACTAAGTATCTTAACATCCTGAGATCACAGAACACATTTTACCATATCTTCATTCCCGAGTTCGCTTCCCAATATCACTTCCTCTCTACTTTTTCCAAAATCAAGCATGTCAGGGAGTTTCGTAAGAGTCCAGAGATACCCGCACAACAACAAGTGTGCACCTGATCTGACATTGGTGTTTTTAGGATCAGGGAGGCATTCATTGTGCCTGTAGGTGGAAAAGGGAGTGAAGGGTGGTATGGAAGGAAGAAATAAATCTCTCATGTATTCGACTCGAGATTTTTATTATATGATTTGCAATTTCATTGATTGCATTTTTTGTGTGTGAATCTCTCCTCTATTTGACTCGAGATTGCATTTCTTTTTGTGTGCACTTTGGCATATTTTCTTGGTGATACGCCCCTATTTCGTAGTGAGGGGTATGGAAGAAGCGTAAAGAGAGATAGAGTGTGCCACCCCGAACTTAGGGTTTGGCACTATATTGGATATTTTTGTTTGTTTTTGATGAATGAGGGAGTAAGAAGATGATGGAAGAGGTGTAGAAGAGAGTTCAGATCAGAGTGCAACTTGATTTACAATTCAGTGCACCGGGTCGTTCTCCTTATCATACTCTGCTCAAATAATGACTTGATGAGGATCCGGTGGAGATTCCATGCTATTGTTCCACTAGTCAGATAGGAAGCACAACATGTTTGATCCCTCTCCGTTTGACAGATACTTGCCATATCTACTGATCATGATGTTAGGATTCATAAGCTTCACATAGTGATTTCTAATCATAGGCTAGTTTCAGAAATTGTTCTCCTTGAGGCTTCGCTTCGAATAAGGAGGGTATAATGATTCAAAACTGCATGGAACAATAGGGTAGCTGGCTAGGTAATGGATTTGATTGAAACAAAAGCATTAGAACTTCATCAAGTTTCTATACAAACTGCTATGAAAACTTTTGAAAATTTTGAAAAATTTTGAAAAATTTGCTCAAAATTGCGACAAAATTTCAACAATGAGATCTTAAGTCAGAAATAGATAGGAGAGGGTGGAAAGTAAAGTACGTACCACCCACCCTCCACCACGAACTTAGAAATTTTCTCGTCCCAAGCAAACTCTAAATCCGAGATGGAGGGGAAAACTCATGCCGGTTGGTCCACCAGATGTGGTTGCATTCCTTTCGGCGACGCGTCCTCCATCTGAAATCTCAAAATGGAATCTATCATAACTTAGGACTGCATCTTGCGATGCATTGTCTATCAGGTGCAAAATTTTCTAAAGACAAAATTAAAAGTAAAAGCTAAGTTAAAGATCGGGTTGCCTCCCAACAAGTGCCTTTGTTTTACGTCGATGGCTCGATGTGATTTCTTTAGTTTTCTGGTAGGTATGTCGGTTTGGATAGGTTCATCAATTCATCAGTGCTGGTATTGGCTGTGGTGAAATATCTCTTCAAGAGTTTTCCATTTGCCACAAAATCACCTGACTTCTCACTCCATAAGGTAAATGCACCATGTGGATAGATGCTTTTGACAACGTATGGTCCAGACCATCGAGAACGGAGTTTTCCTGGGAATAACTTCAGTCTTGAGTTAAATAGCAGAACTTGGTCTCCCACTTGAATGTCCTTCCTCTTCAGATGACCATCATGCCAAAGTTTCGTGCGTTCCTTGTAGATTCGTGCATTCTCATAAGCTGTCATTCGGAGTTCATCCAACTCTTGAAGTTGTAGAATCCTGGCTTCGCCTGCTTTCTTTATGTCAAATTTAGCTCTTTGATTGCCCACCATGCTTAATGTTCTAGTTCCACGGGAAGGTGACATGATTTTCCATAGATAAGTCTGAAGGGTGTTGTTCCAAGAGGAGTTTTGAACGCGGTTCGGTAGGCCCATAAAGCGTCATTGATTTTCACTGACCAATCCTTTCAGTTACGTCCTACTGTCTTTTCCAGGATAGCCTTGAGTTGACAGTTCGAGACCTCTACCTGCCCACTTGTTTGTGGGTGGTAGGGGGAAGCTACCGTGTGTGTTACACCATATCTTCTCAACAAAGCTTCAAAGCTTCTTTCCAGAAAATGAGAACCTCCGTCGGAGATCACAGTGCGTGGAACTCCCAAACGGGGAAAAATGATATATTTGAACATTTTAATGACATGTTTTGAATCGCTAGTAACCGTTGGTATTGCCTCTACCCATTTGGAGACATAATCAACCGCGACTAGGATGTAGGAAAATCCATGTGAGGATGGGAATGGACCCATGTAGTCCACTCCCCAAACATCAAAAATCTCAACTTCTTGCCATAGCTTAAGTGGCATCTCATCTCTTTTCGTAATGTTTCCCATTCTCTGACACTTGTCACATGACAGAACAAAATTGTAAGCATCTCTGGATATGGTTGGCCAAAATAACCCACATTGCAGAACCTTCAAAGAGGTTTTCTTTGAACTCATATGGCCTCCGACTGGGCCTGCGTGGCATTGTCCTAAAATAAGTTGGGCTTCTTCCTCAGGGATACAACATCTGTAGAGACCATCAACACAGAGCTTGAAGAGGTACGGTTCATCCCAGTGATATTGCTTCACATCATGCATGAATTTCTTTAAAGTACTTCCAGTACACTCGGGGTGGATGACACCAGCGGCAAGGTAGTTTACATAGTCCGAGTACCAAGGAGTAGCTTCTGAGACTTTCATAAGCTGGTCATCTGGAAGAGAGTCATTAATTGGTATCTTGTCAGTTTCCAGAGTGTGTATACGACTTAAGTGGTCTGCTAAAACATTTTCTGTGCCTCTTTTATCTCTAATCTCAAGATCAAATTCTTTCAATAGGAGAATCCATCTTATTAGCCTTGGTTTTGCATCTTTCTTTTTTAGAAGATAACGGATAGCAACATGATCGGTGTAGACAATCACCTTTGAACCAATGAGGTAGGATCTAAACTTATCAAAGGCGTATACGACTGGTAGGAGTTCCTTCTCTTTAGTTTCATAGTTCCTCTGAGCTTCGTCAAGGGTCTTCGATGCATAATAGATGACATGATGTTTCTTCTCTATACATTGGCCCAGAACGGCTCCCACAGCATAATCACTGGCATCACACATAATTTCGAATGGGTTGTCCCAATCCGGGGCACGAATGATGGGTGTTGTTGTAAGGGCATGCTTTAGGTTGTTGAAACTCTTGATACAATCTTCATCAAAATGGAAATCAGCGTCCTTCAACAACTAGTTTGTCATGGGCGTGGTTATCTTGGAGAAATCCTTGATAAACCTTCTGTAGAAACCCGCATGACCAAGGAATGCGCGAACTTCTCTTACATTGGTAGGGATATATAGTTTGGAGATCACCTCAATCTTGGCCTTGTCCACTTCAATTCCTCGATTACTGACCCTATGGTCGAGGACAATACCTTCTTTTACCATAAAGTGACATTTCTCCCAATTAAGCACTAGATGTGTTTCATCACATCGTTTGAGGACTAGGGAGAGGTGCCTTAGGCATGAATCATATGAATCTCCATATACATAGAAATCATCCATAAAAACTTCCATAATAGTTTCATTTAAACCAGCAAATATGGCCGCCATGTAGCGTTGGAAGGTTGCAGGTGCATTACAAAGTCCAAATGGCATCCTTCTAAAGGCGTATGTTCCAAAGGGGCAGGTAAATGTAGTTTTCTGTTGGTCATCTGGATGTATAGGGATTTGATAAAATCCAGAGTAACCATCGAGATAGCAAAAATATTCCTGGTGAGCCAATCGCTCTAAGACTTGATCTAAAAAGGGCATCGGGAAATGATCCTTGCGTGTGGCTTTGTTCAATTTTCTATAATCGATGCACATCCTCCACCTGGTTACTGTTCGAGTGGGGATGAGTTCATTTTCTTCATTCTGTATCACAGTAGTGCCACCTTTCTTTGGAATGACATGCACATGACTCACCCACGGTGAGTCAGATATCAGATAGATGATTGCGGAAGTGAGCAACTTGATAACTTCGCGGCGGACCACTTCCTTCATATTAGGATTCAATTTTCATTGATGCTCAACAGTCGGCTTGTGGTCTTCCACCATAGGGATTTTGTGCATGCAAAGCGCTTGACTGACCCCGGTGAGATCACTCATCTTATAGCCGATAGCTTTCTTTCTTTTCTTTAATTCTTTCAGGAGTTTATCTTCTTGTTCTGTTGTTAGATCAGAATTTATAATAACTGGACAAACCTTGAGATCATCCAGAAACACATACTTAAGTCCTTCGGGCAGGGGCTTCATTTTAGGGGCTTCTGGCTTATCGCATGGCTCTTCAGTTACATTCACAGCTTTAAGTTCCTCAAACTTAGCTTTAGGGTCTTCTTCTACAGAGTCGAGGTGAAGGATACAATCCTTAACTTGTTTGTTGATGAAAATTTCGGCAGATGGGTTTGTTAGTGCCACTTCTAAAGGATCGTCTTGTTCATATTCCTCTTGTGTGAGGAGAGACATTTGCTCAATGCAATCAATCAGATAGACTTCTTCCTGCATGCTCGGTCTTCGCATGCTTTCAAAAACTTTGAACTCGAGGGTTTCTTTCCCTAGTCTGAGCAACACGGTCCCTGCTTCAACGTCAATCAAAGCTCTTGCAGTGGCGAGGAACGGACGACCAAAGATAAGAGGGTATCTGGCATCTTCTTTTATGTACATGACGACAAAGTCACAAGGGACATAAGAGTCTTTTCCAACCTTGACAGGGACATCTTCAATGATTCCCAAAGGAAGAGTCATAGAGTTATCTACAAGTTGAATGGTCATTCTAGTTGGGAGTAATTATGCAAACCCTAGCCTCTTGCAAAGGCTAAGTGGCATGATAGAAATGCTAGCACCAAGATCGGCTAATCCCTTCTTACACGAAGAGTCACCGATATGGCATGAAATCCCAAAGGATCCCGGGTCTTTCTGCTTCTTGGGCATCTTGCTCTAGATGATATCGGAAGTGGTTGTTGCTAGCTTAACATTCTCGTATTCTTCAGTTATGTACTTCCTTGTGAGGAGGGACTTTAAATACTTAGTCCAGGCTGGTATCTCGGCCAGCGCATCTAGAAAGGGTACATCTACATGAAGCTTCTTCATAGCTTCTTTAAACTTGTTGAATCGAGCATCGAGATTTGTCTGCTTCAAGCGAGCTGGGAAAGGAGGACGAGGCTTGTATACTGGCACATCTGACTTAGGTGTGTCTTCTGCCTCTGTAACCAATGGTTCCTCCAATCTTGCTTTGTCTATCTTATCAGCGGTTGGTTGTTCCTTCAGTTTAGACTCAGGTATTGTATAGTCTTGGACATTCGCAAAGTCATCATTGTTTGTTTCAGTTATTGGTATCTTAACTGGGGGGGGAAGAATAGTCTTTTCTAGACTTGGTGGTGACAACTTTCAATTGCTCTGGGTGCTTAGGATTGTTCTCTGGTTGTCTGACAAAGGTTCCAGCAGGTGGCTTCATGCTAGCTGCAAGTTGAGCTAGTTGGGATTCAATAACCTTTTGATGGGCTTACTGGTTAGCTATCATAGTCTGTTGCGACTGCAACATCTTCTCAATAGCTGACAATTTGTCATCAGGAGAGATGGGACCGGCTTGTTGCCCTTGTTGTTGCTATTGATAGGGGGCTTGGTTGGGGTTCTGAAACTGAGAATTGTTCTGATAATTGTTGTAGTTTCTATTCTGGTAGTTTCCTCTAAAGTTCCCTTGATTCCCGAAATTTGGTTGTTGGTTATACTGGAATCCCGGCGGGCCTCGTTGTTGAGTATTTGAACCAAGTTGTCGCGAGTTTTCCGCTCCATAAGGATTTCCATATTGAAAACCTGGATGGTTCCTATTCTGATTCAGATTATAGTACCCTTGACCATGGATGGTGTTGACATCATTCAAATTTTCCAATTGACCACTATCTCCTTGGGCACATGTATTGCTCAAAACAACATCATAGAGAATGTTACAGGCTAGAGTAGAATGATCAGTTCCTTTGCATGCTTCACAGAAGAGTGATGCTGACTTAACTTGCTCTTGTTGTCGAGAGGGTGAACGTCTTCTTTCATAAGCTGCGAGAGACGATTCTAGATGGTCTTACTTTGCAACTAGGAGTTTGAGAGATTCAGCGATAGACTTGTACTCATGTGTTTCTTCAGCCATAGCTACCTTCATCACTCCTTTGCCAACAAGTCTACCCCAGTTGGCTTGGTTTTCAGCTCCAAGGGTGACAACCTTCCATGCGCTATCATAACTCTGACACATGAAATTTCCTCCAGACGAGGAATCCAAAAACCTCTTGATATCATCATCCACACCTCTATAAAAGATTTCAATGAGTTGATTCTTAGGAATGCCATGATGTGGGCACTTGCGTAGAAGCTCTTTGTATCTTTCCCATGCTTCAGCTAGGGATTCTCCAGGGGCCTGGGTGAATTGCGTTATTCGGCCCCTAATTTCATAGGTGAGAAAAGGTGGATAAAACTTTTCCAGAAAAACATTTTGAAGTTGTTCCCAAGTGGTGATGGGTTCACATTGCAAAGAGTTATACCAACTCATAGCTCTATCAGCAAGAGAGTACTTGAAGAGGCGGAGTCTGATGGCATCATCCGTGACTCCATTTTTCTTTGTCATGGCGCATAAGTCTATGAATCTCAAAAGATGTTCTTGACTATCTTCTCCTTGCTTACCATAGAAAGGATTGTTTTGAAGAAAAGTGACCCAATGTGCTCTTATCTCAAAAATCGGAGCGTTGATGGGAGGAGGTTGCACTAGGTGATGAACGTCAGCAACTTTAGGGACTGAGAACTAACTAAGGTCCTTTTGTAACTCTTCTTGTTGAGCTGCTGCTCGGGCTGCTTGGATTTCTTCTTGAACTACGGCTCGGGCTTCTTGCATAAGCCTATCTCTTTGTGCATTAAGGGCTTGAGCTACCCTTCGAGCAATTTCCTCCTCTTGAGCCATTCTTTCCTGGTTCTCTCTGTACTGACGGCGAAAGGTTCTGTCTATCTCAGGGTCAAAGCTAGCAGAGAGTCCGGGACTATCTGAGCGACGCATACACTAGACTTTGTGGGTACCTAGGATGGAAAGATCTTTTGCTGGTAAGACGGACGGAGTAGAACCAAATTCAAGTATATATGATCGATAGTATCAAAAGTAAAAGAAAAACCTAAATTAGTCTCAAAAGAACTAGATTTAACTAGATGATTCCGTTATCCCCAGCAACGATGCCAGAATTTGACATGGCATATATTATCGCACTAACAAACTCACTTAGGGTTGAAATCCCTAAGTTTTTAACCAAAACAACGTGCAATAATGCCACCCGCAAGCGGACGGGTCTTATGGCAGTATAGTTGAGGATCAAATCCCAAGGGAAAACATTTTTAAGAATCTTCGTTCTAGTCGAATCTAGTCGAATCAAGACTAATATTTAGAACAAGGTTGGTTGATTTGAAGTTAATTAAACTAAATGCAAGGAAAGTAAAAGAGCAGGATTAAAGGTTGATTAAAGATTAATGTTGGAGATCACTGGGATGGTCTCGGGTTTCACCACCACTACACATGCAATCACATCCAAACATCAAACATCCAGGCAAGATATAAACATTCAAATAGAGCTGCTGCAGAACCCCCCGTACGGGCGTCAGGTCGTGTAAGCATCACCTTAGGTATCAGATGTCTCATCACCATCCAGATCACATACTTACGGCTCCAAAGATACAAAAATCCAAATGAAGTTGTGGACCCCCTATACAGGCGTTAGGCACACAGAAGCATCACCGTGAGCTAGATGGCTCGTCACCACACGGATCATACACTTATGACCTCAAGGAATCCCATTCTATTTCTAGTTTGGGAGTCAACCGTGTTAATTGACATTCAAAATCTACGCATTGAAGTTCTCGCAACATAGGAAATGAACGAACAAGATATATGCAAGCAGGTGATCAATCCACAAGCACACATCAACGATTAACAATGAAATGAAAGATTATATACATGCCATGGAATGTTTAATAGTGAGATATGAGAGCATGGGCAGCGGGGCTAGTCCCCGCACCCCAGCGAAAGTAAACTACTCGCTCATGGTGAGAGAAACAATAAGAACAAAAGAGAGAGAAGTTTCCGCCACGACCATGGTGAAGAATATGATCGCTGCTCGGCGGAGAAATGGTCTTCTACACAACGTCGGAGCAGATACGGACAAAGAGAGAAGTACACCATGACATACGGGGCAGATCTTCTCTCTCCACCTTCTTCTTCTTGTTGTTGTCCTCACTCGCAGCAGGAGGAGCAGCTCGTGGATGAGATGGCGACGTAGAAGTGGCATAGACGTAGCAGATCTAGACCCAGATCTAGATCTAGATCCAAACGAGGTGGCTTGCAGATCCGAGTCTTCACTCCTGATCTGGGTGAACATGCCGCAAAACCACCACGGGGGCATGTTCTTGGCTATGGAGATCGTCTCCTTAGGCCCAGGACAGACCTGCAGCCTAACGACATCTGGAGATGATGATTTGACTGACTGGAGTCAAGTTCTATTTATAGGCAGGCTGGGCACCGACTTAAAATCGCGACCTTGTCATTTCTGCAGCGGGTCGCAGCTTTTGTCGTGGTCGCGACAAATGTCATGGTCGTGACAAATGTCGAGGTCGCGGCCTTTGTCGTAGTCGCGACCTTTGTTGTGGTCGCGGCCTTTGTTGTGGTCGGAATAATGCAGACATCATCAATAGTTTTGGAATAAATACAATGATCAAATTCATTCGCAATAAATCTACAAGATAAAACAATTTTATCAAACTTCTCATTTCACTGTTTAGGTGCTTGTTTAAATCCATACAAGGACTTGACTAGTCTATAAGTTTGTGTTCTTGCCTAGGTGCTACATAACCTTCTGGTTTATCCATATAAATCTTTTCTTCGAGATCTCCATTGAAGAAGGTTGTCTTGAACATCTATTTGACGGATTTCAAGTTTATGGATTGCATCCAAAGCAACAAGGACATTAATGGGAGAGATTTTGGTTACAGGAGCATATGTATCAAAGTAATTAAATCCTTCAATGCTTTTTGATACTAGTCTAGCCTTAAACTTATCAATATAACCATTTGACCTCATCTTTATCCTAAACACTCATTTACATCCAATAGTCTTGCAGCCTAGAAGAAGCTTAGTAAGAATCCAAGTATGATCACTCATAATTGATTATATTTCATTATCGACACCTTACTTATAAAAACTAAAGTCTATGGATTTCATGGCATCCTCATAGGTAATTAGGTCTTCTTCTACTAAGAAGGTGTAGAAGTAGGGACCATAGTTTTATCAACTTTGGTCCTTTTACTCCTACCTAGGTCACTATTAGGTTCATATATAAGGAGTTCATGTTCTACTTCATTTGAAGGTGGAACATGAAGATTCTTGAGGAGAAGAGAAATACAGGTCTAATCTCAAGTACATAGTTGACTCTATTGTCTGAGATATCATATTTTATTACTAGGATTCTATTGGCATTACTATTTTCAACATATCTTATAAAGACAATATCAAAAACTTTAGGTCCTAGTTTTCTCTTTTTATTATCAGGGATTTTAACCTTGGTCAAACACCCCCACACTTTAAGGTATTTTAAATAGGTGTTTTTGTTGATTTCAAAGTTCAAAAGGTATTTCATCAAGATGTTAAACAAGTATGTGGTTTAGAATGTAGTTGGTTGTATGAAGAGATCCCCTTCACAATCTGTGACTAAGTCCAGACTCAACTAGCATTGAATTGACCATAGCAATCAATGTTCTATTTTTTCTCTCAGATACTTCATTATATTGAAAATTATATGGGGCAGGGGTTTCATGTATAAGTCAATGGTCCTCACAGAACATGTTAAGTTCATTAGAAGTGTATTCACCACCCTTATCGGACCTCACTCTCTTAATATTTGAATCCAGATATTTCTCCACTTGGGTTGTATAGATTCTGAATTTTTTAATTGTTCATCCTTAGTTTTCAGCAAAAGATCACAAATATCATTATGAATTAATGGAAGCAAAGATTATTACGATCTACTGATTTTAAAAGGCTTCTTAGGAAGCTTAGCTTGCACACAAATTTGTCATCTATCAGAAATACCAAAATGAGTCTTGAGAATCATATCTAAATGAATCATGTGTTTCATCATTTTTTTATTCACATGATCAAGACGTGCATGCCAAACATCACTAGTTTCATAAACTAAAATAGTAGAAGATATATCATTAAAAGAAGATGCATTACGTAAAATAGAAGATGGTTTAATAAGACCACCATAGGTATAACTAAGACCAACATAAAAACCATTCATAGAAATTACAATATGATTTCCTTGACACAATGAGGTATAACCAGAATGTTGTGAAACAACTTGACTAATCAAATTTCTACAGAAAAAGGAACATGTTCGACATCATAAAATCTAAGTGTGTTTCTAGATGTAAGCTTTATGTCAACATGTCCATAGCCTGCAATTTAGATGGTGGATGAATGATCTCCCCACTTGATCACTCTGCCACATTTGGCCTGGTAGGAAGAAAAGAGGGATTGGTAAAAGCAAATATGACAGGAGGTACTGGAATCCATGTACCAATGAGAAGGTAAGTCAGCAAAAAGAATAGTCAGATTTTCTAACCTTTCTACATAATAGGAAGGGACTGCCCCCATAATGATCATATTTACTTGAGGATTTTTAAGAGCCTGGACGTTCTGCTTTCTCTGACCTTTGTGAAATATGCATATATTTGCTAAGTGGTCGGGTTTATCACACATAAAACAGGCACATTTTTCTCCTAGATCACTATTATTATTACTCTGATTTTGGTAGTTTTTGCAGACTTTAAAAGAAGGTTTAGATTTCTTATTGAGATGGGAATGGTTAGGATGCTTCTTGGTTTTATCACCTATAATCGTATTGACAGCAGGGTTAGACGTCATGTCTTATTCCGTATGTCTATCCTCAGTTTACAGGAATTTAACTAAGGATGAACATGTAGTTAACAATTAGATCTAATTAACTACTGTTTAAGAATATATTTAAAATTTTTGGTTAGATTAGATGGAGCATAAGATCTATCTTGAAATTGTTGGATAGATAGATAGAAGTTAACTAGATTAAGGCACACTTATGCAATAGTTTTAATAATAATTATGCATTCAGAGAAAACAATGATTAGTTAGAAGATACAAACTCCAAAGTCTGGGATTAAGGCGTGTGAAACACTGTTTTCAAGACAGATTCTGCCGCTCCTAGTACGAGCTTCTCTAACAGTCTATCTCCAAGATTCAGCCACCACAACTCTGGTAAAGTCACTCGGTGCAACCAAGAGGACTGTGTCAAACTCATTCCTTTAGCCCTTTGTCGCAAAGAAGAAAGAAAACGTTGTGAAGGGGTTTTCGATGCAAGAACAACAACAAACAAGAAAGTCTGGGGATGGATGAAGGCTATTGCGATAGTGGACAAAAGCTGGAGTGTTCAAATCAGGAGAAACGGGAACACGAAAATCTCTCTTTTTTGTTTATGTAACTGTGTTTTTCAGTATCTCGGTGTGTCTCAATGGAGAGTGGATGTCTCCTTATAAGAAGAGCGTCTTGACCGCACCTACGGTAACAACCCACACAAGTTGCGCCCATTGCAACTGTCCATTTTCTCAATGTGTGTTTTAATCGTTGCGGTTGATGGACGGCTTTAAGGGTAATCAAAAGAGGATAATTGTTGTTGCCTTAAACGCTGTCAATAGACTCCAAATGATGTAAAATAAAAAATCAAGTCATTTTTGGAAAACAAACAAATCAAATAATTTTTTTCATAAAAAGAAATATGAGACAAAGTCGATGGCTGTAAAACTGATTTTTGGAACAAGAAAATTAAACAAGTTGATCTATTTAACATTACATGTTCTAAAGAAGTCTTCTCCAAGAGACGTTTATTCTATGTCTACCCAATTTCAACTATGATCTATTCCTCCTATCACTAGAGGTCTGATATCTTTTTATTCAACTATTTGAAACGTAATGATGCAACTGTAATCAATGTCTAATCAAGGAGCGAAAATTTAGAGCTAGATAGGTGTAAACTCCATTGCATTAGATCGGACCAAGTTCCTACTATCTACCCTACAACATCACTCGATCACCTCAAAGGAAAGAGTCGGTTGCTAGGTAGGCGAAAATTAATGATGTCCTTCCAATAGAATAGAGGGAAGGCCAAGTGTAAAGCACAATAGCACTATTATAGGCTAGTGTGGCAACCGGATATCAAGTTGACATGCTGAGAAGTCTAGAAAATTAAATATATTGAAAGCATCTGCACACAAAAGAGTTTGTCATTTTAGAATCGAGTCAGAATATTCATTATTAGGTCATACAGGACACAAATTGTCAACTCGAATGATAGGAAGCGTGTCCAAGGAGGAGGCAAAAGAAATGAGGACGAACATAGACGGGAAGAACCATCTAAAAAGGCACTTACGAAGACGAAATCAATAGTGAAGGAATTGAAGTTTTTCATGACACACAGATGTCAAGAACCCAAGCAAAACCAGCTAAACAAGGGAGGTGAACCTCAACATAGCTCTGGTACTGTAGTAATTAGCAAACAAAGGAGGCGGTAGGTAAGGAACTGACGTCGTCGGGTTTTTGGCAACGGAAAACCAAAGACGGGCTGTTATTTGTTTGAGAAGTTCTTTCGTAAATGACTAGAGGCGGATGGGAGACGAACAATTCGGCATGTATGAGGGTGAAGTTTTTGGATGGGGGTGAAGTTCTTGACGAATATCATGGTTTGATCACTGCTTATCTACACTCTTGTGGGATCGTAGTTTTAATAATGTTCCCACCTTCCCTGTCATGGCAATTTATTGAATATAACGTGGTTAGTTTTTGCACCAATATTCATTCCTGGACAACTATTGGAGAAAAACTAGATCACCAAACGAATTCACGGCACATGGGATGGTTTGAGTTGTTCAGAAACTTCACGCCAATATGAAATGCTTTATATGCAGATAATTTACATCAAAATGTGGATGTTAAACAACCAAACATTTTAGAAACACATTTGGAGCCCTTGAAAAAAAGGGTAAAGGAAGAAGGAAAAAATACCAAGAAAAAAAAGTCGTTCTGCACACAGATACTGAGATCTCATCAGAAGGCTCAGTCTTCTTACCACCATGGGCATATATATCTGCTGAAGCCGCACGATGACCTTAACAGCACTCGGGCAAGCGCCCCATATACCCAAAGCAAGCCATGACCCAAACGGATCCAAGGTTAATGTCCCACATGAAACGGGATAGTTGACTGCCCCTGCAAAAATTTTCCAATAAATGACATGGAGAGCTTGCAGAAGCCAACAAGTTGACAAGTTCATCACGCATCTTCGGACTCCGCCTGTATCCCTTATTGTTTTACTCTAGTGAGTAGCTTTTCCTTTTGAAAAGAATCGAGTTAACCCCCGTCCTTGCTTATCCTCTGCTGGAGAGTAAGAGGATGACCTCGAGGACTTGTGTTTAGGGGGCTTGGCATTGATGGGTGACTTGGGCACCGAGAAGCCTTCACCGTCAGGTGAACTGAATTGGGCGTTGTATCCGTCGAAAGGAGACTCCCCACCTGATCTCTGCAAGTTTGAGATGGCGCTGTCCATGGTGATGTGCTCCACCTGCAAGGGACTTCGTCCTCCTTGTAGGTTCGTGCTGCTTGCGTACATGTCTTCTTGGAAATCATAGCCAAAACTGGGCCTATTGTTTGGGGAAAGAGGGGAAAACTCCGCTTGTGGCCGCAGGGATTTCAATTGTTTACCAAGGAGAAAGATAGTCTCTTGACACTCTGCGAGCTTCTCTGCAGCTGCAGCTATATCCTTCTCCTGGTTCAGAGTTTTGAAAATGATGAGAGCACACAAAAACGAAGGAAAAAAGTAACATATATCTCGATGAACAAGCAGTGGGCTCCAAACCCAAAAGTAATGATGCTTGATAGAGAGAATTTTCAGATTTGTCAAAAAGACCTAAGCAGGCAAGATTTCTTGCTGCACAGGCAAATCAAGGAACAAAACCGTAAATTTCAAGCTAAGAAAGCACTGCGGTTTTGAGTTAGATATGGAAGCAATTCGAAAACTAGTAACACTTGCAAGAAGACTACATAATAAGATTGGTGGCTGCCGTTGCTCAGACAGAAAATAGTCTCTGTCAGAACTAAGATTAAGGCATACAAAGATAAAGCACTTCACAGGTTTTCATGTTAAATTTTGTGTCATTCAAAACAAGTGATCACCAACCTGTTTATGCTTCTCTTCCACTTCCACCTCAGAAGAAAGTGAGCACCTTAAGCACGTTGAGCCCCTACATGTAAAATTGCACGATATGGTAAATGCCACAACAGAAAAGGTAAAAGCAAAGAAACGTTACAAAAGAGAGGATAAAAAATCAATAGATTATGTTTCTGACCTTTCTACTTGTTCCTGAAGATCCTTGCATCTTACCAAAGCTTCTTGATGAACACATCTTTCTTCATTTAGTTCATTCTCTAGCTCCTCGGTTTTTGTTTTAAGAACACTGATCTCGTTTTCCAACTCATGAGCATGTGATTCTAGGGACCTGTAAGATTCTGCCATACATTTCAGCTGAGTCTCGGTCAAGCTATTTGATTTCTTACAGGCATCCAATTGCTGTTTAATGTCTTCAAATTGCTGTTCAGTGTCAATCAACTGCCTCTTCGTCTGTTCCCAACTCTCTGTGCAACTGGCAAGTTCAGATGCCAGGTTATTTTTCTCTTCTTTCAATTGCTCAAACTCGGATATGGAATATTTGAGTTCAAAGTCTGGACTGCTTCCACCTTGAGGAATTTCAATGTCAACAGAAGATTCAGGGAATCTGTCTTTTCCATCTTCCTCTTTAACCACTCTATTCTCAAGTAAAGTTACTTTATCTACACAATCAGAACTGTTACTTTCCACTTCATTATCCTTTCCAAAGAATCTAGATCCAAGCTCCTTTGCCCGGGATAAGATCGAGGATAACATAACAACAAAATTGTCAACTGTTAAGTCATTAGATAGGGCTTTATTCACGGAAGATGAGAACTCTTCAATTGTATGACTGTCAAGTAAGCTTCCTGAAGACAAGACAAAATCATGTAAATGAGATATTGCATTTTTCAAATTTTGGGATATAGATGGCTTCCCATCGGTAGAAACACTCTGCCTAGTTGCATCTACAGCCTCCCCTGTATCTACAGCCTCCTCGCAAGAATGATTTTGGTCAATGGAAGCATCAATTGTCTGTAACTCTGCTTCTGATGTATCAGAAGCATCAATTTTGTGATGCAATTTCCTCTGGACGTCTTGCAGGATGCATTTGACGTCTTCTAGGAGTTCCAGGGTTTTATCTTTGCCTTGTGATCCAAATAGCACATTTATCTTGGATTGAAGTTTTATCATGGATGCCTGAATCTGATCAACGAGCATCTCCCTATTGGTATTATTATCAGAAGACACGTGATTAGCAGGCAAACCTGCTTCAGTTTGTTCCTCGTTAAGGGGCTCGACATCCTTCGTAACATCAGTAGTTGGAGGGATAACAGTACTATCGGTTTTCATCGTATTCTCCAGACCATCGGGAACCGAAGCATTAGATTCCGCCGTTGACAAACATGCCAGCTTCTCCATCTCAAGGAAGTCATCCATAAGTTCCATATGATTAGAACTGTCCGCCTTGCTGGACTTATCATCTTTTTCTTTTTTGAACTGAGAGAGCTCCGACATTAATTGTGTTGCCCAGGATTCAGAGCAACTGACATCTTCATCAACTCCATCTTCTGACATAGTGGCCACACTAGGTGGGTTACTCCCGTAGTGATTTAATATGCGCTCACTGTTAATATCCATTGAGGATTTTGATGGGCTCTTTTGTTGGTTGATAACTTGCACATGTGTTTCCAGTTCCACACTTCTAAGCTTACTAGCAGTCTTTGCAAACATGTTCCTCGCGGTTTGCAGCTCGCTGTTGCGTTTAGAAAGAGCCTCCTTCAACATTTTTGTTTCTTCCTCTGTTGCCAGCAGTCGAGCGGCCAGAAATTCATTTTCTTTCTGGTAATTCTGAATGCTTTCATAAGCATAATCAGAATGTGCGTTCATGTAAGGGCTAGAATTTTTGGCAGGAGATTTCCTCTGTCTGACGTCTCCATAATCCCTGCCTAAGCTTTCCACTTCCTGTTTCATCTGAGCCAATGCAGCAGGTCCAGGCAATTTCTTGCGAACGAGGGTCCGTAGTCTCTGACATTCTGCCTCCAGCTTTGTTATCTTCTTCACATCTTCCAGATGCTGCTTGTTGGCAACCTCAGCAGATCTTACGCTCATGTTCTTCTCCTCATTGCGAATTTCAAGCTCCTTTGCGGAAATATGGAGTTCATATTTCAGGGAGTTTATTTCCTTCTCACAAGATTGTATATTGGCCTTGAGAATTTCGATATCTGCCTCAGCAGAGGACTTCTCTTCGCTGAGTTTATTAATCATATTGGCACGTTCCTGAAGAGACCTCGACAGTGCGTCATTTTCCGCAGAGGACCTAAGGAGCTCTTGTTCAAAAGCATCCATTTTTGCTTCGAGCTCAAACTTCACCTTTTCCCACTGTTTGGTTTTAGCAAAGACAACATCATGAAGCTTCTGCTCGCTCTCTTCCTTCACATTCCTTATCTGTTTCATGCACTCTTTGAGGGCACCATCAAGATGGGCCGATCTCTCCTCGGCTGTAAGCTTCAGTAGTGTCACAGATTCGAGTTGAGTTTTCAGTGAATTCGCTTCAGCTTCAGCTTTCTCCCAACCTGCAGGCAAAGAGCTAGAGAATTAAACATGGATGGCAAAATAAGCAACAGGTAAGTATAGCAGAAGACCTTTTTGGTCGTTCCATTTCTTGATTGAAAAAATATATTGAGAAGCATGGTCGATTTCGTTTTACCTGATACTGCTTCCTCGGCAACTTTAGTATGTTGCTTGACCAGACCATCTTTTGTAGTCACCTCTGCCTGGGAAGCAGATAACTTTTCACCCAACACCTTCAACTTTTCATTCAACACCCTCACTTCATCCTCTAAACCAGAGAGATGAGCATATCTTTCCTCGGTAAGCTGGACATATTTAATTACTTCCTTGGGGGGCTCCTGAACGTATGATATAATTAATTGTCGGAATTTGAATAATTCTATCATAAATAAACAAAGAGCAGAAACCAAGCTCAAATAAAGTATAATGGACTCATATTTCTAGTATATTCTACCCAAATTGCTAGACACTAGGAAGAAAAATTTATGCCACACCATGGTAGTAAAAGGGTACCACAAAAAAGCTGGAAAACCATTTACCTAAATAATATTAAGGTCTAATATATGTAACGAAGATATTTCTACGTGGTGATTATAACATGACCTAAGCAGGAACATAAATAATATGCTAACTTTCTGTATCCAGTTTCAAAACCCTAGAGGCTATCATGTATACAGATTTATGATTGAATAACACCAGGATCAGAAACGTGGAAAGCTACTTTTACAAAAAAGAGCCTTAAATAACTAAATTTCTTCTTTAAAATGTAAATACCTCATTATCCTAAAGGTATATTTCCCTTCAACCCTAATCTAATAACCTCGACCAGAAAAATGCACGAGATTCTGTTAGATTCTGCAACTAAGTCAAGAGGTCCTTCATAGTTTCAAGTGGCAAGATACATATGTGGCTTTTTTTTATCAATTGGAAGGCAATGTAATCCTCATTCATTCGGAGGTTTTTCCCTGCCCCGCCTTTTGACAGAAGAAAAAAAAACTAGTTACTGTGGAAACGTGAATATAAAAGTAACGAACTATGTGAACATAGAATCAAACGCTGGAGGCAGGCTTGAGACACCCAAAAAAAAGGGAAGGCTGTAGATTAGTTCTAAAGAAGTTTTATAAGACTCAAGAGTCATGACCATAAGATGCTTGAACACCAGGAAGTCATTCTTCCTAGCTGAATGGTTCAAACTAATATAATTTTGAGAAAGGGATGATTAAATGCCGATCAGAAAGGGAAGGCAGAAAATCTCACCTGTTCCTCGGTAGTCTTAGCTGTGGCATTAGCTAAATCAGCAGCTGCCGCAGCAGCGGATTTGTCAGAAGAAGATTTCTTCTTCCAAGGCCAACTTCGCCGATCCATCTTGTACTGTCAGATGAGGAAGAATCTGTACAGAACATAATATGCATGATTAAGCCACATATCAGGTGTATCCACTAAAAATTATATTTTACTAAATACAGCTAAGGCGCAGAAGAGTTTTGGCAAAAAAAAAATAGTGGAAAATGAAAAAAATAACAGGTATTCATGTATATTTACGCAATTGCATGCCGAATTGAGCTGTGAATGTCAAGAGAGAAAGTGGGAGAGACGGTCTCAAAATAGAGTTGGGGACAAGGAAGACTTCACTTGAAGTTGAGAGATTAACCAATGGAAACAGAAAAGAACACTTGGAGAGTTATCTGTGAGCAGGTATGATTAAAAAAAAATGGGTTGCATGGCTGGGGAACCGCATTTGGTAAACCTTTTCTTCAGATTGAAAGTGAGCAGAGGGCATGGCTTTTTCAGTGATTGCAGCTGTGGCTAGTAGGTAGCTCAAGTTGCATACTCTACACAAAGTTAGATGGAAGAAAGGGAAGAAAAAAAAAAGAACCACAAGCACAACCAATGCAGAGTAGAAGGGAGTCTCAATAAATGCCCGAAGCCAAGGACCGTACTGGTCAGTGTTTCTGCCTCGCCAAATTAGGGGAAGAATACAAGAAGAGGGGGACAAGCCTCAGGAGGAGCAATGAAAACCTACGAAGATGGGTAGGTGGCAGAATCAAAGACAAGACACGGAAGCTACAGTTGCAACTACAACCTTCCTCACAGATGCACGACACAGGAGCTGAGCTCAGCGGAGCGTGATGAGCGGTTATCGTTTACCAGCAGGTCGAAACCAAAACTCCGGAACGCACGGTAAAGCCCCCCAAAACAGGGCAAACATAAGGAACCCGCCACGAACAACAAGGTGGGAAGGAGGGGAATCTGCAGAGGGCTTTTGTTGAAAGGGAAAAAACAGAGCAATGATTTGTAGGCAGTAAAAGTGGAGAAGGCAAAATGAAAAGGAAAGAGAGATGGGAGAGGAGGAATAAAATGGGGAAAAAAATAAAAATAAACCACCGACACAGGAGAGTGGGGAGGGCTTTAGTACTACCGATTAATATGATGATTACGATATTGCCTGGTAATTGCCGTAGTGCAGGTCGCCGTCCAGTTGTAAAAAGGGAGGGAATATAGAAGTGCGTAGAACAAAGGCGAAAGGAATCAAACGGCAGCAGGACGTGCGGGAATAATAGGCGGGGTTCAATCAGAGAAGCGGACGCGGCTGCTGGAGTTTAGAAACTGGGCGACATTCACAGACGCGAGACTGAGCTGGCGGCGGCGGTGGTGTCCCTTTCAACAGCAATAACCAGCTGTCTCTCCTAGCCGCTAGTTGGACACTCCTTAGAGGACGATGAAGAACAAGGTAGAAGAGATGGGGAAGAGGAAAGTGGAAAACGAAAACTATAGAACCTATTGAAAGAGAGAAATTGAATCAAACAAATTCACATTGAGAGAGAATAACGAGAAATACATGTAAGGATTACAGCATGGGGAGGAAGCGGCCGCAAAAGGACTAGCTAACTAAAAGATTACAGCATAAAAAGGAAGTGGGCACACAGTGACGGCGGCGGCGGGCTGACGCGTTGCTTGGAGGTAGGGACGACAGCGTGACTGAGCGAAAGAGAGAATAGGGCGGTGGATGAATTGGTAGTGGCGACACAGAAGAGAGGTGCCATGCAGTGGAAGCTTATAGTCTGGGAAGGGGTAGCAGACGGCAAACAGTACTCAGGCCTAGAAACCTGCCTATTTATGGGTCCGCGGGGCCTGTATCTGCAACTGCAGCAATTGAGAGAGCGAGGAGCAAGCGGAACGCATGTCACGCAACCAAAGCCACCGCCCGGTCAAAGTGAGGACCACGCACGCCGCCCCGCCCGCCCGCGGCCATGCGGCAGTACCAGCGGTGGCAGCGCCAGAAGCAGCAGGGAACGGACGAATCGATGTCAAGCGAGAGGAGGTAGAGAGAAGAAACAACAACGATAAGGACGAAAATCCGGGTATCGCCTCACCACTTATGACCGGAATGCAGGCCCGCGGATCTGCGCTGACCGGCAGCGGTCTCAGTTCAGGTGAAGGAGGCGGTCGCCGGGGCTGCGGCTGCCCTCCCTTCGGTCGGCTGCAGCAGTGGTCTCAAGGCAACGACCGGCGCGAGTCTCGGCGATGCCGTGCGCGGGAACACGGGCGACGAAACCGGCGCCGGGCTGGAAAGCGGGTGCCTGCGAGGAGCGGGCAGAAGGAAGGAGGAGGGAGATAGGGGGCAGCAGCATTCGCAGGCAGGCTGGAGGTGGGAAGGGGTACAGTCTGTATGGAGGAGGAGAGAGAGACTCAACAAACGGGTTTGCAGTATGAGATGAGTGAGAGTGGGGTCGGCAACTGGCAAAGAGGGAGAGGGTAGAGACGGTAGTGGGGGCGAGGCTGATTCTGAGGCCCTGAGACCCAGCTGTGGGATGGAATTAGTAAATCAGTGGGGGGAAGAGAGAGAAAGAGAGAGGTGAGTGGGGGAGAATGGTAAGGAGTGAGAAGAGAGAGAGAGAGGGGTGAGTGGGGGAGAATGGTAAGGAGTGAGAAAAAGACAGCCTAGGGAGGCTACTAGAGCTCTAGTGCAGACCTCATTAACCAAACAAGAAAATATCAAGAATTGTGCAAAGCGGTAGGTGAAAACTTATTAAAAGGCCGTGCCCGTGTTTAATGGAAGTGGTACGAGTACAGAGTAGATGCTAGAAGAGAGATTGGGGAAAGCCAAGATACAAAAGAGTAGAGATGGAGAGAGAGAGAGAGACAGAGAGAGTGGAACTATGGAGAAGGCTTGTCTGCCCATCGTTCCATTCGCCTTGCATGGCGTAGCTTTCCCTCCTCGGGCGACGGTTGCGGTCGCTCGCCACAGGTGGTGGTGCCACTGCTGAAACGCGTTTTTATTGCCTGCCTGTCTGAGCAAAATGCGCTTTGGGAGGTGAGTTCCTGTAATTGGGGTCGTCATTACTGTGCCTCAATGACGGCTGTATGGGCGCTACCACATTATTTTTGTACGATAATTTTTCATTGTGAGGCGAGCAATACAGTTTAAATTGACATGAAAAGATTTATAAAGAAAGATTTTGAATCTTTGTATTTCGATCAAATTATGATCTATAATAGAGCTGAATGGAAATAAAAGATCTATATAGCCGACTCCGGTATGGTTGTGACTGAGACTTATATGATGATCATGATGAAACGAGATATGTAGCCATATCATAGCCGTAGAGTCTTTAGTCCTTGCTATAAATTTTTCTGGATGTTGTAGTTAAATACTGAACCTATTTACGGCTAAAAAAGTTAGAAAAACTTCATTAGCTGAACCAATCCACAACTGTATAAATATAACCCTTCGTTAGATGTTTTAATGAAACTCTCATGGCCCAAGCCCACAATTAGAGACTACGAACCTAAATCAACCATTTGTAAATTATAGAAAATATTAGCAGTAGTAGATGGCTTGAAGAAGACACCCGAATGCATAGGGAGTCGTATCTCGCTTCCTTCCTTCTTCCTTTAATTTTTCTCCCTTCTTACTCTTTCCACCCGTCTCCGCAGTGGCAAAAACACTGTCTTTGTGGCTTGACAACTATCCCTTGTAATTGTCTTTGGCTGCAGCTAATTGTTGGTTGTTGGGTTGGGTCAAAACTAATTAGCAGCTGGTCGGGATTGTATATAATCCTGAATCACAGTAGCAAGCCTTCAACCAAGCCCTAATGGGCCTCAATCTACTTGAGCTAGAAGACATGCAAGCCCAACAATCTCCCCCTCCATCATAGAGTCATCATTGGGAATGTATGTCGTTTAGCTCTTTACAGAGCTCTATCTTGTCTTGTGTCACCACATTAGTCATCATGTCAATAGAATTCTTCTTGGTATGGATCTTATTCATAGTCAACAACTTCTTAACAATCACATCATGAAGCTAATGACATCTCACATCAATGTATTTTGTGTGTGCATGATGTATTGTGCTTTTGTTCAAATTAATGGCACTCTGACTATCACATAAAATAGTCAACTCAACCTAATTCAATATCACCTTCCATGTTAGCATCAACAAAGCCTTTTCGGACTGGTTCATAATCACCAAACATCAAACACGTGCGTCTAGTGCCTCGTAAGTATCTGAAGAACCACTTACCGCCTCATAGTGATCTTTCCTAAGGTTTGAGAGAAATCTTCTCACAACGCCAACTGTATGAGCAATGTCAGGACAGTACACACCATTGTGTACATCAAACTTCTCACAACATAAGAATAGGGAATCCTAGCCATCTCCTACTTCTCCTCATTAGTATATGGGTATTACTTCTTACTTAGATTTAAATGACCTATTAGTGGAGAACTCACAGCGTTGGACTTGATCATGTTGAACCGCTCCAAAATTTATTCAATACATATGTGATGTGTGATCTGCATCCTCAGAATCTGTCATTCTAGTCCCAAATCCTTCATCTCAAAGGCTTTGAAAAACTTTGTCTTTAGTTTTATAATCAAACTGACATCTTGTCCCACTATCAACATGCCATCCACATAGAGTAGTAGAATAATGAACTTGTCACCGGGGAATCTCCTAATGTAGACACATGGATTTGCACTTATCTTCTTGTACTTATAACTCTGCATGAAAGAATCAAGCTTCTTGTACCATTGTCTGGGAGCTTGTTTCAAACCATACAAACTCTTCTTCAATTTGTAGACTAAGTGCTCCTTCGCCTTGACCCAAAAACCTTCTGGCTACTCCATGTAGCTCTCCTCATCTAGGACATTGTAAAGAAACAATGCCTTCACATCCATATGCTCAAGTAGCATTTCTAGGCTAGCAACCAAGCCTACAACCAATCTAATAGAAGTCAATTTCACAATAGGAGAAAATATCTCATCAAAATCCACCCCTAGTCTTTGACCAAAGACCTTGACAACTAGTCTAGATTTGAATCTGATATCCTTGTTGTTGTCATCTCTCTTCATCATGTAGACCCACTTATTATTTAATTCTCTTTGGCCCTTGGGAAGCACCACAAGATCATAGGTATCATTCTTCTACAATAAAGACATCTCTTCCTATATTGCATGATGTCACAATGCTTTGTCTCTATGAGTGTGTACCTCCTGAAAAGTCTATGGCTTCCATTGATCAGTAAGGTGAATATACTGAGATGTCAGATATTTTGATGAAGGATGAGGAACTCTATCAGTCCTCATCATTTGCTACTCTGAGGACACTACCTAGTGATGATCTTGCTGCCCCTGCCCAGATGTCTCTAACTGTGAGTCTGAACCACTTATATGTGCATATGGAACTAGAGAACTCAATGTCCTATCACTATGTTGCTTAGGGTGATCATATTTCTCTTATTCGTCATCTGAAGATTGCACCTGTGAAGAGGCTGAAGCATCCTCATACTCAAGAACTTTCACCTAATTTTGTAGCATGTGCATCATCACTCTCAGGCTCTGTCATTGTCTGACTCTCACAGAAAGTCACATCTTTGTGTCTGCTCATGGTCTTTTTCACAGGATCCCATAACATATAGCCAAAATGTTGATCTCCATAGCCAAAAAGATACATGGTACTGCTTTATCATCCATCTTTTGTCTCTTTTTCTTTGGAACATGTGTATAAGCCTTGCACCCAAATACTCACAAATGAACATAAGAAGCACCCTTTCCTGTCCATACCTCTTCAGGTATATCAAACCCCAAAGGAACCGGAGACGATCAATTAATCAGATAGCAGACAATACTTACTACCTTGTCCTGGAATGTCTTTGGGTTGCAGTCTTCAACATGTACCTGAATTTCTCTACTATGGTGTGGTTCAACCTCTTAGTTTTCATCATTAATGAAATGACAAAATACCTATTACCACCTAGTGAAGTCACCTCAAACAGACCATAAACATCTGACTGAACTAATTGTATAACATCTGGCTTCACCTTTGATCTTGTCTTGATAGAAACTCACCAATATTTTCCCATCTGACATGAATCACATGAGCTTAGACTGGTGTCCTTAACAAAAGAAATCAACCCCTGATTTGGTAGCACTTGTATGCCTTTCTCACTCATTGTCCTAGCCATCTATGTAACAAATCTACCTGGTGATCTTCAACTGCATGTATATCACCACCTTTGATCACTTTTAGATGGGTCTTGTACAATGTGTGACACAATTTTCTCAACACATAACCAAATACCCTTTGTGATTTTACATTTTCCACCACCAAAATTTGTATGAAAACCTTCTCTATCAAAGAAAGAACCAGATATCAAACTGAGTGGCAAATCTGGAACATGAGGAACTTCCTTGAGTGTGAGTGTGCAACTGACACTTGTTTGAACACAAATGTCTCCAATCTTGATAATTCTAGAGAATCTAGAATTTCCCATATTCACCCTCCCAAAGTCTCCCTTATTGTATGAAGTGAAGAACTCCTTACTAGGTGAAGTAGGATAAGAAGCTATAGTATCCACCACCCACTCAGAACCATCATCCTCAGCATGCAAACACTACTCCGGGACTATTGAGACCACATTGCCATCATTTTCCCTATCTTTTGATATTACTGTTGCACTATTCTCGTAATCATCCTTCTTCTCTTTGGCTTACGACCCATATTTTCTTTTCTAAAACTTACAATCCTTCTTGAAATGATCTATCTTCCCGCGATGGAAACACCCTCTAATCTTTGACTTAGATCTACCATGAGACTTCCCACGGTCCAGGGACTCACCGCGGCTCTGAGATCTACCACGGTCTCTTGCTCTGTCAGTGCCTCTACTCTCTATGAAGTGCACCTTTGATCTACTGTTTCCTGAGGCTCGTCATCAAGTCTCTTCATTCAGTAGACCGCTCTTCACCTGATCAAGTGTCAAATTTTCTTCCTGTATAGAATTGATGATTGTCACTACGAGCGCCTCCCAACTGTCAAGTAATGATCCCAAAAGAAGTATAGCCTGGAGTTCATCATGAAGAACTATCTTCATGGAGCCCAGTTGATGTACAAGGCTTTGGAATTTATTCATGTACTTGACAATGCTTGTACCATCCATGTACTTTAGGTTCACCAACTTCCTAATCGAGAGAGCTTTATTTGTGATAGTCTTCCGCTCATACAATTTCTTGAGATTTTCCCACAGATCGTTGGCATCAGTCTCCTCTGAAACGTGGTGGAACACAGAAATATCGAGCCAATTTGCATTGTTCCAACTGTCTTCTTATTTAGTTTCTTCCAATCTACATCAAAAATATTTTCTGGCTTTTATTCCTATATTGAAACATATAAATCTTTGCAATAAAGAATATCTTCCATCTTGGGTTTCTAAATCTGTCAATTTGTGCTTGTCAATTTTACGATAGTTGCATCATCATCCTTCCCCAATTGGATCTGGATATGCCCAACCTAGGCTCTGATAACACTTGATAGGTTTGTTTGTTAGGGAATATGTGCATGTATGTTATGCAACCAAGATGCAACAAAAAAGAAATAGATGTTGAAGCGTTACCAACGAGCGTGTAAACCCAATAATAGAATTGCAAGAAGATAGAAGAGAAAAAGACCATATTTTTATAAGAAAAACCCTCATGACATGTGAGGGTAAAACCATAGGGCCAACCATCGTTAGATCCACTATAAGAAGCAAACATACAATTTTCTTTCAAATAATATATCAAGAAGGGGAAATAAGAAGATATCACACTATAGGGAGAGATCCTTACAATTCCACTACCTTATAACTTCCTAGAAATATGTACTCTTTCACAAAGCACATAGTAGTAGATGGCCCGAAGAAGACACCCCGATCCCTTGGAAATCCTACCCTACTTCCTTTATTATTCCTTTTCTTTTTCTTCCTTCTTCCTTCTTTGCCCTTCCGTCCATCTCCACATCAACAAAAACACTGCCTTTTTGGCTTTATAGATGCCCTTTGCAATTGCCTTTGGCTATCATTAATTGTTGGTTGTTGGCTTGTTCAAAACTAATTAGCGGTTGGATTGGATTATATATAATTTCTAGTCATTCCATCAAGCCATCAACCAAGCCCTAATGGGCCTCAATCTACTTGGCCTGGAAGACACGCAAGCCCAACAATCTCCCCCTCCAACCCAAGGAAAAAATTGTCATTACTAAGTCATCACTGGAAATGTATGTTGCTGAGTCTTTACAAAGATCTAGCTTGTCTTGTGTCACCACCTTGGTCATCATGTCAGAAGCATTCTTCTTAGTGTGGATCTTCTTCAAATTCAACAACTTCTTATCATTCACATAAGGAATCCAATGATATCCCAAATCAATATGCTTTGTCCGTACATGATGCATTGTGCTTTTGCTCAAATCAATGGCAGTCTAACTATCATAGAAAATAGTCAAGTTAACCTGATTCATGCCCATCTCCCTAGAAATCTCACAATCCAGAGTATTTCTTTTCCTACTTCCATTGTTGCAATGTACTCTACCTCTATCATAGAAAGTGCAACACACTTTTGCAACCTAGACTTCCAAGATATGGCTCTCCCTGCAAAAGTGAAAACATACCCAGAGGTAGATTTCATGTGATCGTTATCAGCTACCATGTAAGCATGAATGATGCCTTTCTGAATTGGTTTAGAATCACCAAACATCAAACACATTTTGCTATTGCCTTGTAAGTATTTGGAGATCCACTTGACTTCCTCCTAGTGATCTTTCCCAGGGTTTTAGAGAAACCTCCACACAACGTCAACCGCATGAGAAATATCAGGACAAGTACACACCATTGTGTACATCAAACTCCTCACAATAGAAGAATAGAGAATCTTAGCAACCTCCTCCTCCTCATTAGTTGATGGCCATGACTTCTTACTTAGCTTTAAATGACATGATAGTGGAGTACTCACGACATTGGACTTGCTCATGTTGAACCGCTCTAGAATTCGTTCAACATAGCTCTCCTATGACAACCACAACCTATGTTGCTCCCTGTCACATGTGATCTGCATCCCCAGAATCTCCCATGTTGGGCTGAAATCCATCATCTCAAAGACTTTAGAAAGCTTTGCCTTTAGTTTTATAATCAAATTGATGTCATGTCCCACTATCAACATGTCATCCATATATAGTAGAAGAATAAATGGGGAACATCCTAATGTAGACATATGGATATGTGCTTGTCTTCTGGTACTCATGACTCTGCACAAAAGAATCAAACTTCTTGTACCATTATCTGGGAGCTTGTTTCAAGCCATACAAACTCTACTTCAATTTGCAAACTAAGTGATCCTTCCCCTTGACCTAAAAATCTTATGGCTGCTCCATGTAGATCTCCTCATCTAGGTCACCATGAAGAAATGTTGTCTTTACATCCATCTGCTCAAGCTCCAGATCTAGTCTAGCAACCAAGCCTAGAACCAACCTAATAGAAGTCATTTTCACAACACGAGAAAATTAACATCAAAATCCACCCCTAGTCTTGGACCAAAGCCCTTGATAACTAGTATGGTTTTGTATCTCATATCCTTGCTATTGTCATCTCTCTTCATCATGTAGACCCACTTGTTATTTAATTCTCTCTAGCCACTGGGAATCATTACAAGCTCATAATATCATTCTTCTACAAAGAAGACATCTCCTCCTACATCGCATGATGCCACTGTGCTCTGTCTGTATAAGTTTGTGACTCCTAAAAAGTCTCTAGCTCCCCCCTGATCAGTAAGGAGAATATACTGATATGTCAGATATGTGAATGAAGGATGACGAACTCTGTCACACCTCCACACTTTCTACTCTGAGGACTCTACTTGGTGATGGTCTTGCTCCCCCTAGCCAGATGTCTTTGACTGTGGGTCTAAAGTACTCATCTATGCATCTAGAATAGGAGCACTCCATGTGCTATCACTCTTCTTCTCAAGGTTTTCTTTGAACCCTATTGGGAGGTTAAAGTACCTTATGGTTGATGTTGTATTCAGCTTTCAGACTTCCAGGATGGCACATCTTGAAGGTGTTTTTATTGTTAGTGTTGTGTTGGCTGTGCTGATTGCTGCCCTATAGTAATTGGTTGGGGTTTGTGTCTTTTGTAGTAGACGTAGATTCCTTTTCCTCTTCCTTTCAGGAGGTCTTTTTTAAGATCTCTTTTGTTTTCTTGTTTAGGATGTTTCATCCCTGCTGGTTAAGGGGGCGCAATATTTTGTACCTAAAGTTTTGGTAATATTATAGCAACAAGATTTTTGACCGACCAAAAAAAATATTAACTTTAGCCTAATAAATCTTAAACACCAACCTACATTTCCACAGTTTGATCATCCTTTTAGTCTCCAATGACCAAGTGATTGCTAGGGAGAAGTCACTATGTAACGTCAAAGGTTAGTCTAATCATTAACAAAGTTAGTTAACCTTTTGAAGTGGGTAGAACAACCCGAATTCTAGGATTTTCCAAAAATCTCTTGACGATCTTTGACGATGTTCTATTTTGGGCATGCATTTGTCTTCATATTTCCCAATGTTCATGTCACGAAGTGTAGAATTCATATTCAATTCCTAATAAAACCATGTTTCAGTTGAAATGTGATTGTTGGTGTTATTTGGCATGTTTTATAGGTACTTATTTCAATAATGGAAGATTGAATTTAGCCAAATAAATTTCAAACATCAGCCTACCTTTCCACAGGTAGGCCGGTCTTTTGATCTCCAATGACCAAGTGATTTCTAGGGAGAGGTCATTATGTAACCCCCAAAGGTTAGTCTAACCATTAACAAAGTTAGTTGACCTTTTGAAGTGGGTAGAACAACCTGACTTCTAGGATTTTCCAAATACCTCTTAACAATCTTTTATGGAGTCTTATTTTGGGCATGCATTTGTCTTCATATGTTTCCAATGTTCACGCCAGGAGGTGTAGAATTCATATTCAATTACCAATAAAATCGCGTATTTTTTGTTGAAATGTGCTTTTTGGTGTTCTTTGGCGTGTTTTGTAGGTACTTATTACCATAATTGAAGATTAACTTTGACATAATAAATCTCAAATATCAACCTATCTTTCCACAGTTTGACCAACCTTTTGGTCTCCAATAACCAAGTGGTTGCTAGGGAGAGGTCACTTTGTAACCCTCAAAGGTTAGTCCAACCATTGACAAAGTCATTTGACTTCTTGAAGTAGGTAGATCAACCCAAATTCTAGCATTTTCCAAAGACATCTTAATGATTGTTGACAAAGTCCTATTTTGGGCATGAATTTGTCTTCATTTTTCCAATGTTCATGTTAGGTGTAGAATTCATATTCAATTTGAAATAAAACCATGTTTTTTTGTTGAAATGTGCTTGTTGGTGTTCTTTGGAATGTTTTGTAGGTACTTATTTCCCTAATGGAAGATTAACTTTAGCCTAATAAATCTCATATGTCATCCTATCTTTCCACAGTTTGACCGACCTTTTGGTCTCCAATGATAAAGTTTTTTCTAGGGAGAGGTCACTATGTAACCCTCAAAGATTAGTCTAACCATTGACAAAGTCAGTTGACCTTTTAGTGGGTAGAACAACCTCGATTCTATGATTTTCCAAAGAATATTAACACGTGGAAATTGTGCGTTAAACACAAGCAAAAGTATCGAGTAATATAGGCCTTGTGAGGCCCAAGTCGAACATAGGGAAACAAAGTCCAGAAACTGCTACTAACTATGATCTAATCAGCTAGGCCACTACAGATGGTTGAAATTGGTTCAAGTAACTAAAAACTACACAAAACTGGAATAAGAATGCCAAACAAGTAAATCAGAATAGAACAAATTCCTTAGGATAGTGATTTCACCACGAACAACACAGTACTAACCTATAAACACTAACATCCATCACTCCTATCCCTGGATAAAGAGCCTGTAGAAAAAAACTACCTACTTTTACAACATAGTTCACTACCTAATCTAATGACAATTCTATTTTCATATCAATTGGTTGATTAGTTAGGTGGTTTACGATAAACTCTGGGTTTCTCCTCCCATTTATGCTCCACCTTTCTCAAAGGACATAGTAAATGGATAAACCTATGCTTTTCCAACCCTTAACCTTTTTTCAAATGATTAAGGATCTAATTATATATCTATGGTGATCAAGCACAAATAGAATATATTAATCTCATAGGTTTATATCCATAAATTAGGAGAAAAATCTATATTAACGCATAACAGTTAGGTACAATGCATGTATGGGATACTCCCAGATCCTAAGGAATAAAGGGGATTAGCCCTGCATGGTTTCCATAGACAAATACATAGCAAGGAAGGAGAAAATGTGGGAATAATTAGAAATCTAAAGTAAACCCTAGAGAATAGCTGGTCCAGATGATCCCCTCCAATGTACGTGCGATATACTATCTTTTAGATGCATAATCACCCACTAGAGGTGCTAAAATTGTCTCGAACATAGCTTTCGATATTGTTCTCTCATTTCCTTGCTCTCTCATGTCGTTAGGTCTAGCAGCCCTCCCATTAAGTCATAAGAGCCACTTAGGGTGCAAAATAATGCTAGGCATCAGATTAGAGAGTCAGATTTCCTGATCTGGCAGACTCGGTAGTACCAATTGTGTAGTCGATAGTACCGAGTGCTTAGGGTGGCCGCATAAGATATGCATTGTCGGTACTACCGAGTAGTGTCCATAGTATCGATTCTCAATTTCAAGCCAACTCTGTCTCTTTGATGTCATTTTGGTAGTACCAACTCAAGGTACTCGGTACTACCGAGATTTCTCACTTCCTTTGATGCGCCTCTCTGACATGATTTTGGTACTAATGACTGGATGAGTTGATAGTACTGAGTCTGTGTGATTTCCTTGGGTCTTCTACTGATGTGATTTCGATACTACTAACTTGCATACTCAGTAATATCGAGACTGTGAGACTCTTGTGATACCTGAAAGGAAACAAAAATGTACATAAGTACTTGAGATGATCTCCAACCATTAAGAAATAGTAGAATCGCATAAATTAGATGAATTTAAGTGAAACATGCTAATGATAATATCTTGTGCATAATTAATCATGTAATTGATGAATAGGTGCATAAAATCACAGAAAACACACTTGTAAAAGTGACTAAAATTCAATGCATCAAACTCCCCTAAGCTTGAATATTGCTCACCCTCAAGCAACACACTCTTGGATCTATTTGAGAGCAATTCAGCAAAAGGACACAACACATGAATTCACATCTTAATCATCCCCACATAACCATCCCAAATTGGCCTTTACTGACCACTGAAACAATAACTACTATGAAGCAACTAGAAATATCAATAAAAGATATCCGTCCTTAGATCAATGAAACACTATTAGAAGAGCAATTAATATGATAGTCAAATTAGGCCTTCACTTGGTACATTATGTGATTTCCTATCTACATTGCTCTTTTCCTAACTACCAGTCTATGTGGGAGTTGTTCTCCTGATAAAAAGGAATGAGGAGAATAATCATGCGAGTAGCCTACCAATAAGAACAATGGGTACCATGGAATGGGTGGCTGATGAAGAATCACAAGAAACAACTGAATCATTTATGCAATAAAAATAAACATGATGAACCTATATGATGTTGGTAATGAAAGATGAATCCTAATGCATTACATTATGAGTGGAATGATGCATGCATTCAACATCTCATCAATAAGATGAAAACAAAGGAATTTCATAATATAAATGTTCCTATCTGGTTATGATGAATGCTACTATGCTCATTTATTGCACAATAAATTTTTTCTCTTTTTTTTTCTTTGAGGGCGTGGATGATACTTTGCATTCTTAATTTTGAGAGAAAGAACTGTCATACTATGCATTTATTGAGAAATGATATGGGGATGAAATCTATATGTGTAATTGTTGTTATGCAAATCCATTATGTACACAAGAGTTTGTTTATGCATGTTCATATATTTTTCATTTTCTACTAATGCAAAGAGAAAATAAACTAACCATCATGCTATCTATTATGCCATGCTATGCAATCAAGAGGAAATGATTTAGTGTACTTGATCATCTTTAAGGTGGTGATTCATGTGGATGAAAGGTGGATGAAATCACATAACTAAGAGATAAAACTGTTAAAGACTATCATATGTCCCTCTCTAATGACATTTATACAAGGTAACCTTAGGAGTTCTTTCTTAAACTTCAATTTAAGGTCTCGTTAAATGTTTGGTCAATCTATTCTCAACATCATATTCATTCACATTCCATGGATAATTGAGATGTTAATTCATATTCCATGTCCTAAAGCTGACTAACCCATACACTTCCTCAAGTTGTGTGATTCAAAGATATTGTAATTCATCTGATAAAGATGTAACAATTTCTTTTCAACAATTTTTAAAATTTCATTGCAAAGACACCTCAAAGAAACAGTCTATGTGGTATAGAAACCCATGCATTTAATGCTCCACGTTTACACTAGATAGATGTGGATCCTATAATTGCAAAATCTTAGGAAATGGAAAACAACTATAATAAAAATGCAAGAGAAAAACTAAGATAGATGGTTATTCCAGCACCCCCCTAAGCTTGAATATGACTATGTCCACATAGTCAACGTTTGAACTCAAGAGGTGAACAGAGGTACCATGATTAGAATGAAGGAGGTGGATGAGGTGGTATTATGGGGTCATGTGGAGGGAACATCCCATGAAAGGTAGGGTCTAGGGGTGAGCATTCGATTAATTCGGTCGGTTACAATTAATTCGGTTCGGTTGAACGATTAATTTGTGGTTTGAGATTTTAACCATTAACCTACCCAAATTGAGTTAGCTAATTCAGTTATTGTCCAATCGGTTAATGGTTAATTCGGTCGGTTAATTTGGTTAACCAAATAACACTCGTGTAATAATATTATTTGAAATACTCATAGAATTTGGGATAATTGTTATATTATAGTAGTATTTTTGTAAATTTAATTCTGTATGGCTCGTAAAAATTTGATTACTATATATATGGGGAAGTATTTTGAAATAAAAGTACAATTGTATATGTATATATGTATGTGTAGGATAGTATTTATGAATAAATTCTAACTATTCGGTTAACCAAACCAAAAATATATTTAACCATAAAATTAACCATTTAACTGATTAACCAAAATAAATAACCAAATTTACTGAATTAACCAAATTGACCCAATAAAATTAACCATTCAGAATTATCTGTTTGGTTAATCAGTTATTAACCAAATTCTGCTCACCCCTAGTAGGGTCAGACGGTGGCATTGGTGGTAGCTATGGGTATCCTCCAAAATACCCCTAGTTTCAATAGTGGTCAAAGAAGGGTTGCTTATACTGCTCCATCCACTGTAGGAACTGATGCATGTTCTCTTGGTTGGCTAAGAGAAGATGTTCATTTTCATAGATCACCTACTAGTTCTGATACAGTCGTTCGTAGACATATTGTATTCCCGTCAGTGCTGTCTGATGTTGTTGTTGACCAGTGTGAATATCCTACAACATGCCATATATGTCCGCCATGTCATACGGATCATGCTCCTCCTGCGAAGGTGGCAAGGCAGATGAGCTTGAGGAAGTGTAAGTGCGTGTACACTTGTGCGAGACTGATATCTGAGTTGTGGGGATGGTAGGCTACGCCTCCACAATGTCATCCTCCTTGTTGTCGTCATGTTGCTCCTGGGGGTTAGTGGGAGTTGCTTCCTCTGCTGATGCATGTCCTTCTACAGCGTTAATCAGACACCTGAGATATTCGACTCCTTGTAGATTGAAGATAGTGTCGGGGAGTGGACGCTCCATGTACTGTCCTCCCACTGTGTAGCATGCATACACAATATCAAACTACGTGCTGAGCAGACCCACCTTCTTGACGTGTTGAAGATCCAAAATCTTTGTGCTCACCAAAGGCATGAGGGAGGACATGTCAAGATGGAGATGAAACACAATGGGGGTAATCCGCCCCCCAAAGAGGATTGGTGCTTTCTGTTGCACCATTCATCAGACTGTGACCATGTGGAGGACAAGGAAGGCTCCAAAGTTGACAAGTTCTCCCTCTAACATCCTATAAAGGAAGAAGAGATCCATTTTTTGGACCTTCCCTTGGACTTGGCTGGAGCGGGCGAAGATGGTGTTGGTGAGGAGGCGATGCAGAGTCTGAGCAAATGAATGCTTGATGTCAATGATGGAGTTGACATGCCAGCTGATGCGGAACCCTTCTGGCACTTCAGTAAAATGCTCCCATGCAAAATCATGGTCGAAGTCAGTAGGAAAGGAACGTTCAGGGACATGTGGCCAGTTGAAGATGTGGTTGAATGCCCACAATGTAAGAGAGTAGTTGTTGCTGAAGAGGCAGAAGTTGACTCTTCCTTCTCTCCATTCTCCTTCTAGTTGTTGCTTGGGGGAGATAAGGACATCCAAAGAAGCTAGGAACTCTCAAACAAGTTTTGGGAAGGTAGGCCACTCGCTGAAGAATGGGTCATCCACCTCCAACAGTTGATGCTCACATACCCAACACATGTTGTCGGCAAAGCCTAATTGCTCTGTGAGGGTGCGATCTCTATATCGCGTGGGTATCATTTTCCTCTTTATCAACTCCTCATAGACCTTCTTCATATTTGAGGTCAGGTGTTGAATGTGGGTTGGTTGAGGGACCAACTCCCCTTTCTCCGCTGAAGAAGATGCACCCCTCCTTGGTGTCATGTGGAAGATGCGAGAAGAGGGATGGAGAAAATAGAGCTCGGAGAAGATCATCGGTGCCCGATGAGGTTTGCTCAGAGTTTCTTGAGGAGGTGGAGATGAATGTGTGAACACAATGATATTTCCCCACCTCCTTAAATAACTTGCAAATGCTCATCCGTGACAATCTTGGTAGTACCGAGCTAAACTCAGTAGTACTGAGATATATCCATGAATCTATGGCTTGGAAGTATCAACGATTGATGTTGGCTGATGTGGAAGAGAGGATCACCCCAGCGTCAGTAGCTGTCATGGGTTAACAACCTAACTCAACTATACACCTCAGGCGCCAACATAAGGTGTACAATAGAGTTAAAGTTGCCCGTCCCTGAGTGGATCAAACACATGAATATATAAATGCACCGAATAAAAAGCTTCCATACATAAACCAAAATGTTCATTACATAGGGGCCCGAAGGCATAGGAGTGCTACAGAAGAAACTTAATACATGAGAAACTAATTACAGAAGAACAAAACATAATCTAAGAGTTTAGCATCCCCATGATAGATCTGCTTTTTGTGAGCCAGCATATAGAGTAGCAACATCATCTTCCTTTCATCATAAGCATCATAAGAAGAATGTACCTATAAAACATATGCAATTGGTATGCGTCAGCACAATATATAAATATATTGCACTGAGTAAGCCTCCACGTCATATTAATTTGGCTCTCATTATATCTTGGCAATAACATTAAAAGTAACTTGGCAGTATTAAGCAATATGGTAAAGAAAATCATGCTCAAACAGAAAGAAAGTCTATTTACAACAAAGCACAAATATCTTTTAAGCATATTTTCCATTATATCTCAAGGCCTTTATGATCACTACCAAAGAGTTAGATCATATGTACATTGTGACCACTGCCAAAGAGTTAGGTCTGACCACTACCAAAGAGTTAGGTCATATGTACAATGTGACCACTACCAATGAGTTAGGTCACTTCCAAGCACACTGCCAAAGAGTTAGTGCTTTCCATATAATGGACAGAAATATATTATGTTTAGGTTTTGCAAAATATATATATAAAACACACATCATCAAAGTTGGATACTCATATAACTCTATTTCAAACAATACCATATGCCAAGTTCTTACACTATTTTACAACCATACATTATTATAGGCCAAGTGAGAGTTAATGGTGCACCTTCTATTCAGAAGTGGGGAGTCCAGAGATTGTCCTCACTGGTACCTTTGATTTCCTGAAATTATTGGAGATTTGGTATCTATTAGATATATTGTTCAAATTACCCTTATTCTAAAGTGTATATAAAAAGGCCCTTTTATAGCTTTGGAGTCATGAGAGTTGAGTACGAATCTTAGAGTATGGATTTGAGTCCAAGATTATTATTGTCACATCAAAGTAGGATCCTAAAGTCAGAATCATGGTCTATAGATCATATTAATTAATTATGCACATTTTGGTAGATCAAGATAGGGAAAAGAGTGATAAATAGGTTATATTGATAATTGAGTAATAATAAAAGGATCTGATCATTTCATAATTACATAGATGTGAAAAGATGATGATCACAGGTTTTTGGCGATTTAAACAGGTTCGAGTATTTTCCAAATAATTAATCAAGATATAGACAACAATAAACATGAGTAATTATTCGGGTTAGATTTGGGGTCAACAGATGTCAAAATCATGATCCGCGTATTTTTATGATCAAAATGGAGTATTCATTCGTATTTTTCTGACACTCCTACTATTTTTAACGAATTTCTCAAGATTAGGTCCTAAATTGGATTTTTGAGTTAATAATCGAAACTAGAAAAGCGTGGACCGTTGGATGACCAGATACAACGGTCGAGAGCTTGTGCACGTAGATTAAAAGAGATTTAGAATAGGTGAGGTGGATAACAGACGGCTTACTTGGCGGGTTTTGGTTTGTCCACTTGGACACACGTGGAGGGATGCTACTGGTCTAGCTAAGCTCGAGCGGGTCTCCCTCTCCTTGCTCAGAGCTCCACCGCAGGTACGCTGGTCGATCTCCGATGAGCTCTTTCCCACGGCCGGTGCTTCCTTCTGCACCAATGAAGGTCAGGTTAGCTTCGCGAGGTTCTTCCGCAGCTGGACGGCCAAATCTCAGATCGTGGCTCCTCCTGAATCGCCAGGTCGGCTAGACAACCGACGAGCTACACAGCTCGCGGCGGGTGGAGGGAATAGTAGGAGCAGCGAGCGAGGAAGCTTGGTTTTGAGGTGCCGTCGAGGTGACTTGAGGTCCCTCGGGGCTCAGTGGAGAACCAATTTGGGACGAGCAGGCCGGGAGGAGTCTAGTCCAGCAGCTCGACGACGGCAGAGTGAAAAGAAGGAGATGAGCTTGAAGGTGGAGCCCTATGGGCTTGCTTTGGGCAAATTGGAGGGTGAGGTGAATCAAAGGGGTGTCAATGAAGCTGTTAGTGTGCTTATATAGGAGTGGGAGCAAGTGATTTACAAATTCCCAATCAGGCTCAGCGCCAGTTGGAGAAGGTTGCTCGTCGGCGAGATCGTGGTGAGGGTTGTGGTCGCATTTGTTGGTCGTGTGAGGGGTCAGTGGGTTCGTGGAGGTGAGGTGGAGTCATTGCTTCTGTTGGTTTCTCACAGAGTGGGTCAGAATGAGGAGGAGTGGTCGGGGATGTGGGCTCGTGGCTGTGGCCACGACATCTCGAGTTGAGCGGAGGTTAGAGACGACCCTCTGGCCGTCAGATCTGTCTCGGATGCAAACATATGGCCAGGATGACTCCATACAATCGGTCCACAGATCGCTGACTCAGGCTCCGCGTGACAGGGTAAAATACCCTTGAGATGATAAAAAAACCATAGGTTGTATAATGATACGATTCAAATGGAAGAAAAACATTGCAAAAACTTTGAAAATTTGTAGAGAGGGCTAGGAATGTCCAAATGACATGAAATTTGGACCATAGTTTCACCATAGCATACCCCACATGTTGGTAGAGTTCGGGCTCACAATTCAAATCTTTGAGTGGTCAATTATTCTTTAGGAGAGTTAGGGTTTTGAATTAGATTAAGATTAAAGGAACAAATCATAAAAGAAATTAGAAAAGTCACTTTATCACATCCTACTCACCTTAAAAGAAATTTTGTCCTCAAAATTAAACTGGATGAAAGAGGTGAGGAAAACGTTGCTCCATATCTGCTCGTAGCTCCCAGGTAGCATCTTCTGCACCGTGATGGTTCCACTATACCTTCACCATCGGGATCTGCTTGTTCCTGAGCTCCTTGACCCTAGAGTTGAGAATCTTTGTAGGTTGTTCTGGATAAGAGAGATTCTCCCGCAACTCAAGAGGCTCGTGATTAAGCACATGACTATCATCCTTCACATACTGCTTCAAGTTGGATACATGAAAGACATTGTGCATCATACTGTACTGTGAAGGAAGAGCAAGTTGATAAGCACATTCACCAATGCACTCCAGAACTTCAAAAGGACCCACGTATCTCGGACTAAGCTTCCCTTTGTTCTTTGCTATGGCACGGATGGGTCTAATCTTCAAGAACACATAATCACCATCATTAAACTGTCTGTCAGATCTGTGTGCATCTGCATATGACTTCTGACGATCCTGGGCCCGTTTCAACCTCTGCTTGATCAAGGACACCTTATCAGCATATAATTGTAACTCCTCGGACTTTAGCATCTTCCTTTCTCCTACTTCATCCCAATGGAGGGGGGATCTACATGGCCTTCCATAGAGAGGTTCATAGGGTGGCATATCAATACTAGATTGATAGCTATTATTATAAGCAAACTCTGCTAATGGAAGGTAGTAATCCCAAGATCCTCCCCAATCTAAGACACATGCTCTGAGAAGATCTTCTAAGATTTGGATAGTACATTCTGACTGGCCATCAGTTTGGGGATGATATGCTGTGCTGAAATTCAACTGTGTACCCAGCTCATTCTGCACCTGCTTCCATAAATGTGATGTGAACTTTGGATCTCGATCTGAAACTAGAGAATTTGGTACTCCATGCAGCCGTACAATCTCCTTTATATACAACTCAGCAAGCTCAGGAACCTTGGTCGTAGTCCTCATAGGTAAGAAATGTGCAGACTTGGTCAATCGATCTACTATGACCCAAACCACATCATGACCCTTCCTGGTCCTGGGTAGTCCCACCACGAAATCCATGGTGATATTTTCCCATTTCCACTCAGGAATTGGTAAGGGTTACAACAGAACACCGGGACGTTGGTGCTCGACCTTAATCTGCTGGCAAGTGAGACACTTAGAGATAAACTCAGCGATATCATTCTTCATACCCCTCCACCAAAAGTGTCTCTGCAGGTTCTTATACATCTTAGTAGATCCAGGATGTATGGAATACTTAGACCCATGTGCCTCTTGCAGGATACGCTTCTTAATCTCTGACTCTTCAGGTACCCACATCCTATGCTTGTACCTTAGTCCACCATCCATACCAACCGATAGATGTGTCTGGGGCTTAGCCACGAGAGATGTCATCTCCTCTAAGCTAGGGCTGTTCTTTTGAGATATCAGGAGTTCAGAAAGAAGACTAGGAATAATATTGATATTCGCCAAAATAATAGAGCTAGATTCTGCTTGAGATGACCCAAAAGATGAAGGTTCCAGATGCGTTGATGCACAAATCGACTTCTTACGACTAAGAGCATCAGCTACAACATTGGCTTTTCCTGGATGATATGCAATCGTGAAATCATAATCTTTGAGATACTCCAACCATCTCCTCTGTCGAAGATTGAGGTCCTTCTGAGTCAAGAGGTATTTGAGACTTTTATGGTCTGTGAATATATCAAAAGTAGCACCATACAGATAATGTCTCCAGATTTTGAGAGCATAGCCAATGGCAGCTAATTCCAAATCGTGAGTTGGGTAATTGACCTCATTAGGTTTCAATTGTCTAGAGGCATAGGCAACAACTTTACCATCTTGCATGAGGACACAACCCAAACCCATTTTAGAAGCATCAGAATATATTACAAAGCCATCATTCCCAGAGGGTAGGGTCAAAACAGGAGTAGAAGTCAAGAGAGATTTCAATTCTTGGAAACTAGCTTCACACTCAGGAGTCCAAACGAATTTGGCATCTTTTCTGGTAAGTTTAGTCATGGGTAGGGCTATTTTACTGAAATTAAGGATGAAACGATGGTAATAGCCGGCTAGGCCAAGGAAGCTACGAATTTTAGAAGCATTGGTAGGGGATTTCCAATCAAGGACAGCTAGAACTTTGGCAGGGTCAACATAAATTTTCCCACCCGAAATGACATGGACAAGAAACATGACTTGGTCAATCCAAAACTCACATTTAGATAATTTAGCATACAATTTCTAGGCTCTCAAAACATCAAGGACTTTCTGGAGATGCTCACGATGACGATCAACAAAATTTGAATATATAAGAATGTCATCAATGAAGACCACAACAAAGTTGTCAAGGAATGGCTGGAAAACAGTATTCATCAGATTCATAAACACTCTAGGAGCATTAGTCAAGCCAAATGGCATCACCACAAATTCATAATGTCCATATCGAGTTTTGAAAGCTGTCTTTAGAATATCACAATCTTTTACTCGAATTGATGATAACCTGATCTAAGGTCAATCTTGGAGAACACAGTGGCAGTACGAAGCTGGTCAAACAAGTCATCAATTCTTGGGAGGGGATATTTATTTTTAATGGTAGCTTGGTTGATCATGCGATAATCAATACACATTCACATTGACCCATCTTTCTTTTTAACAAAAAGGACAGGAGCACCCCAAGGAGAAGTACTAGGACGGATGAAGCCTTTATCAAGAAGTTCCTCGAGTTGTTTCTTGAGCTCTGCAAGCTCGGCAGGTGCCATCCTATAAGGTGCCTTAGAGACTGGTGCGGTGCCCGGTGCTAACTCAATTGAGAACTCAATCTCACGAACTGGAGGCAGCCCTGGAAGCTTCTCAGGAAAAATGTCCGGGTAATCTCTCACCACATCCAAGCTCTCTATAGGTCTCACCTTAGGACCAGACACGGATATAACAACAAGATAGGCTCTACATCCTTTGGCTATCAAAGTTTCGGCTTTAAGAGAAGAAATAATCATATTTCGGTTTCTTTCTTTTCTCCCGGAAATAGTCAAAGGTTTAGAATTGGGTGCACAAAAGACTACTTTCCTGCCTCGGCAATCAAGCATAACAAAGTTGGAAAAGAGCCAATCCATCCCCAAAATTAAGTCAAAATCCTCCATATCAAGAAGAACGAAAGCAGATTGAAATTTATGACCACCAAAAGAAAAAGGCAAGGTTTTGGTTTTCTGAAGAGAAGTATAAATTTTGCCACTGGGAGTTGTCACATCCAAGATATAACCTAGATCATTGATCTCGAACTTGAGCATAGAAGCAAGATTTCTAGATATGAAGGTATGTGTTGATCCTGAATCGAATAGGGCCACAACAGGATGATCTTGGAGACATATCATACCTACATTATGATTTTATATAAGATCATGGTTTTCAAAGATTTATCACAAAAAAGAATTATTAACATTATTACCTTCAATCAGATAGTTGTCATTGGCCTTAGCTTCCTCTACATCAATTGCAAAGACTCGGCCCTGACGATGTTCTGGCTGAGCCTGAGCTATAGGGACAACTGGTTGAGCAGGTGGAGCTCCAGGATGAGGTAATGGGGCAGGACGGTTCTGAGGTGCCCCTTGGACCAGAATTGGGCAATTGAACTTCATGTGTCCCTCCTTCTTGCAATAGAAACATATTGGCTTTTCAAACTTGCATTTTCCAGGATGAAACCCACCACAAATTTTGCATTTGGAATTCTTGTATGGTCCACCTTGGCCTCGACCTCCCATGTTTGGTCCTCCTCGGTATGTTTGACCTCTATGGTGATTTCCTCCTCCTCTTCCCATGCCATGTCTATTAGGCTTCTTCTTATCATTCTCCTTCTCCTTGCCCTTGGTGACGGATGCATCGGTTAGACCTAGGTATCCCAAGCTTGGTGTTTTGCTCTTCCCTAAGGTTCTTTCTTGGGTAAGGGCATTGTTGATGGCAGCTTCAAAGGTAGGATGGGTGGAGGTACAAAGGTGAACTTTGATTTCTTGGTTAAGGCCATCTATGAAGTGTTCAATCTTTTCATCTTCATCAAGGTTGCGAGCATGACGCTCAAGGAGTCTAAAGGCCCTAACATAGTCAGCAACAGATAGGTTTCCTTGGGTTAGGTTATTGAACTGTTTCTTCTTCTCCTTCCTAGAAGATATGGGCATGAAACGGTTGGTAAAGATCCCCTTAAACTCCTCCCAACCTATGGGGGCATCAGGAAGTGCTCGTGTATGGTAATAATTTTCCCACCACAACTTCGCGGACCCCCTAAGTTGATAGGTAGAAAAGGTGACCTTATCTTCCTCAGGACACTTAAGGGCTCTAAAGGAATTTTCAACAGATATGATCCATGCATCAGCTTTATCTAGGACTTCACCTAAGTCTTCTCCATGAAAGGTTTCGGGTTTGATTTTAAGGAAGTCACTAATGGTGGTTTCATGGTTGGTCCTAGAGGATGAGGCACTATTTCTGGTTTCTTTTAGGGCTAGGGCATGCATGCATTCCAACATCACCTTCTTTTGTTCTTCCCAATTGCCTACAACCTTGGTCTTACTAGGGCGTGATTGAGATTCATCACCAGAGCCATCACTAGATCTTGTTCTCTTGGACCTAGTTTTTGGAGGCATCTGCAAGTTCGTATAAAAGATAGTTCAGAGATTTATTTGAGATAGATCATAATGCAACCAATAAATATTTAGCAATCATGGCATGTATTTTTCCATTTTTTTCATGTCTTTTAGTTGTTCCCATTTCTCCTAATCTACCCACATAATAGAGAGAGTATAACATTGATCATGGTCATGAGAGAGAAAGTAGATGAGAAGCCTAGTGTATATTATTCACTAAATAGGTTGGTTGGGGGGGTAGTCTTTAATTGAGAAAAGATGAGAGGAAAGATTTTTCTAAGGTAAGGGTGCCCACTTTAACAATAATTGTGTTAGCCAGGCAGATAGCTTGCGGCGGGAACCCTCGCACCGTGAAAATGGATGGGGAGAGTGATTATGTCAGAACCTTCCGCAAGGTACCCTTCTAGACACCTCGGCAATTTACTGCTAAATGTGGGTTACCCTAGGTCTAGGTAAGGTTACTAATTATTTGATACATCTATATTAATTCATGTGCCTGCTCTGATACCATCTGTCACGGGTTAACAACCTAACTCCACTGAACACCTCAGGTGCCAACATAAGGTGTAAAATAGAGTTAAAGTTTCCCGTCCCTATGTGGATCAAACACATGAATATATAAATGCACCGAATAAAAATCTTCCATACATAAACCAAAATGTTCATTACATAGGGGCCCGAAGGCATAGGAGTGCTACAGAAGAAACTTAATACACGAGAAACTAATTACATAAGAACAAAACATAATCTAAGAGTCCCATTTAGCTTTAGCATCCCCATGATAGATCTGATTTTTGTGAGACAGCATATAGAGTAGCAACATCATCTTCCTTTCATCATAAGCATCATAAGTAGAATGTACCTATAAAACATATGCAATTGGTACACGTCAGAACAATATATAAATATATTGCACTGAGTACGCCTCCACTTCATATTAATTTGGCTCTCATTATATCTTGGCAATACCATTAAAAGTAACTTGGCAGTAATAAGCAATATGGTAAAGAAAATCATGCTCAAACCGAAAGAAAGTCTATTTACAACAGAGCACAAATATCTTTTAAGCATCTTTTCCATTATATCTCAAGGCCTTTATGATCACTACCAAAGAGTTAGATCATATGTACATTGTGACCACTGCCAAAGAGTTAGGTCTGACCACTACCAAAAAGTTAGGTCATATGTACAATGTGACCACTACCAATGAGTTAGGTCACTTCCAAGCACACTGCCAAAGAGTTAGTGCTTTACATATAATGGACATAAATATATTATGTTTAGGTTTTGCAAAATATATATATAAAACATACATCATCAAAGTTGGATACTCATATAACTCTATTTCAAACAATACCATATGCCAAGTTCTTACACTATTTTACAACCATACATTATTATAGGCCAAGTGAGAGTTAATGGCGTACCTTCTATTCAGAAGTGGAGAGTCCAGAGATGCTCCTCACTGGTACCTTTGATTTCCTGAAATTATTGGAGATTTGGTATCTATTAGATATATTGTTCAAATTACCCTTATTCTAAAGAGTATATAAAAAGGCCCTTTTATAGCTTTGGAGTCATGAGAGTTGAGTACGAATCTTAGAGTATGGATTTGAGTCCAAGATTATTATTGTCACATCAAAGTAGGATCCTAAAGTCAGAATCATGGTCTATAGATCATATTAATTAATTATGCACATTTTGGTAGATCAAGATAGGGAAAAGAGTGATAAATATGTTTTATTGATAATTGAGTCATAATAAAAGGATCTAATCATTTCATAATTACATAGATGTGAAAATATGATGATCACAGGTTTTTGGCGATTTAAACAGGTTCGAGTATTTTCCAAATAATTAATCAAGATATAGACAACAATAAACATGAGTAATTATTTGGGTTATATTTGGGGTCAACAGATGTCAAAATCATGATCCTCATATTTTTATGATCAAAACGGAGTATTCATTTGTATTTTTCTGACACTCCTACTATTTTTAACGAATTTCTCAATATTAGATCCTAAATTGGATTTTCGAGTTAATAATCGAAACTAGAAAAGCATGGACCGTTGGATGACCAGATCCAACGGTCGAGAGATTGTATGTGTAGATTACAAGAGATTTAGAATAGGTGAGGTGGATAACAGATGGCTTACTTGGCGGGTTTTGGTTTGTCCACTTGGACACACGTGGAGGGCTGCTACTGGTCCAGCTAAGCTCGAGCGGGTCTCCCTCTCCTTGCTCAGAGCTCCACCGTAGGTACGCTGGTCGATCTCCGATGAGCTCTTTCCCGCAGCCGGTGCTTCCTTGTGCACCAGTGAAGGTCAAGTTAGCTTCGCGAGGTTCTTCCATAGCTGGACGACTAAATCTCAGATCGTGGCTCCTCCTGAATCGCCGGGTCGGCCAGACAACCGACGAGTTGCACAGCTCGCGGCGGGTGGAGGGAATAGTAGGAGCAGCGGGCGAGGAAGCTTGGTTTTGAGGTGCCGTCGAGGTGACTTGAGGTCCCTCGGGGCTCGGTGGAGAACCAATTTGGGACGAGCAGGCCGGGAGGAGTCTAGTCCAGCAGCTCGACGACGGCAGAGTGAAAAGAAGGAGATGAGCTTGAAGGTGGAGCCCTCTGGGCTTGCTTTGGGTGATTTGGAGGGTGAGGTGAATCAAGGGGTGTCGACGAAGTTGTTAGTGTGCTTTTATAGGAGTGGGGGAAAGTGATTTACAAATGCCCAATCAGGCTCAGCGCCAGTTGGGGACGGTTGCTCGTCGGCGAGATCATGGTGAGGGTTGTGGGCGCATTTGTTGGTCGTACGAGGGGTCAGTGGGTTCGTGGAGGTGAGGTGGAGTCATTGCTTATGTTGGTTTCTCACAGAGTGGGTCATAACGAGGAGGAGTGGTCAGGGTTGTGGGCTCGTGGCTGTGGCCACGACATCCCGAGTTGAGCGGAGGTTAGAGACGACCCTCTGGCCGTCAGATCTGTCTTGGATGCAAACAGATGGCCAGGATGACTCCATACGATCGGTCCGCGGATCGCTGACTCAGGCTCCGCGTGACAGGGTAAAATACCCTTGAGATGATAAAAAAAACCATAGGTTGTATAATGATACGATTCAAATGGAAGAAAAACATTGCAAAAACTTTGAAAATTCGTAGAGAGGGCTAGGAATGTCCAAATGACATGAAATTTGGACCATAGTTTCACCATAGCATGCCCCACATGTTGGTAGAGTTCGGGATCACAATTAAAATCTTTGAGTGGTCAATTATTCTTTAGGAGAGTTAGGGTTTTGAATTAGATTAAGATTAAAGGAACAAAGCATAAAAGAAATTAGAAAAGTCACTTTATCACAGTAGCACTGACTTTGAGTCGGTAGTACTGACTTGTGGTGCAGATCGGTACTACAGACCACTCGATGAAGCTCATATTTTCCGTTGATGCGGGTGCACACAGATTGCTGACGTCATATGTCGGTACTACTGACTTGGGCATCGATAATATTGAGTTGGCCAATTTTCTCAGTAGGTTCGAGTAGTGTTTCAGTATATCAAAACTGGGAGTGCCAAAAAAAGCCAGTAGTACCAACTATGAGGTCGATACTACCGAATCCTTATTAGTAAAGCATTGTCATATCTAGGGACTTGGTGGTACTGACTTTGAAGTCATTAGTACCGAGTTTTCATTTCTTTTGCGGGTGTCACTCGTGATGTATTTTTGGTAATACTAAAAAAGTCAATAGTACCGACTATGAGCTCGATACTACCGAATCCTTATTAATAAAGCACTTTCATATCTAGAGACTCGGTAGTACCAACTTTGAAGTCAGTAGTACCGAGTTTTCATTTCTTTTGTGTGTGTCACTCCTGATGTAATTTTGGTACTACCGAGTTTGAACTTGGCAGTACCAACCCTGTAGGCTCCTGCACACTCAAACAAACAGATCAAGGTACCTTTTTTACATAAGAAATGAAACAACAACTATGAAACTCGAAATAAGGCATAGCTGAAAATAAATAAAGGTTGGGTTGCCTCCCAACAAGCGCCCTTATTTTACGTCCTAGGCTAGACATGATTAAGCGTGAGAATTTAAGCAAGCTCAATGAGATTCACCTCTTCTATTCTCCTCTCCACATCACTGTCGAAATAATGTTACAATTGTTGGCCATTAACAAGGAATGACCCATACCTGTCTCATATCTTTACAGCCCCATGGGGAAAGACATGCAAAACCTCAAATGGCCCACTCCATCTGGACCTCAACTTGCTTGGATGTAGCTTAAGCCTAGAGTTGAATAGGAGAACCTTTTGTCCCATATTAAACACTCTATGCAAGATGCGCCGATCGTGAATCTTCTTGGTTCTCTCCTTATAAATCCTAGAACTCTTGTAGGCATCCATCCTCAATTCATCCAACTCATTCAATTCTAACAATCTTTTCCTGCTTCATCCAATTTGAAATTTAGCTTTCTTAAAGCCCATTTAGCCTTATGCTCAAGTTCCACCGGTAAATGGCAGGCAAACCCATAAACCAACCTAAATGGAATAGTTCCTATAGGTGATTTGTAGGCTATCCTATATGCTCAAAGAGCATCATTCAACAACATACTCCAGTTTATCCTATTAGTTGAGACTGTCCTCTCCAAAATCTGCTTCATGTCTCTATTGGACACCTCAACTTGTCCCTACGTCTATGGGTGGTAGGGAGTACCCACTCGGTGCTTCACCTCATACTTACTAAATAAAGAACCAAACTTCCTATTGGTGAAATGAGATCCTCCATCACTAATGATCAATCGAGGGACACCAAATCTACAAAATATATGATCTTTAACAAAACGACTCACAACATGTGCATCATTGGTGCGGGTTGTAATTGCTTCCACCCACTTTGATACATAATCAAAAACAAGAAATATATATAAATTATAATTGGAGGACATGAAAGGGCCCATAAATCAATGCCCCACAAATCAAACACTTCAATATCTTGAAAAACAATTAATGGCATTTAATGTCATTTAGATATATTTTCTGTAAGTTGACATGCATCACAATGAAAAACAAAATTGTATGCATCCCTACAAAGTGTTGGACAATAAAAACCACTCTCTAAGACCTTAGCCACTGTCCTGGAGCTAGAGTGATGCCCTCATGTGGTTAGAGAATGACAATGTGACAAAATGCTCTCAAACTCACATTCTGGTACAGATCTCCTCAAAATTCAGTCTCTGCACTGCTTAAGTAGTATAGGGTCATCCCAATGGTAACATCTAAAAGAATGGAAGAATCTCTTCTTCTCTTGGTATCCCCAATCCTCAGGCATTGTTGTACATACTAAATAATTAACAATGTCTGCAAACTAGGGATCCTTGGATTTTAGAGCAAAAAATTGCTCATCAAGGAATTCTTCCATAATGGGGATGTCTATATCTTTCTCACCCACCCTTTCAAGCCTAGATAGGTGGTCAACTACCACATTCTCCACTCCTGCCTTGTCCCTAATCTCTATGTCAAATTCTTATAGCAACAATATCCACCTAATCAGTCTAGGTTTTGCATCTTTGTATTGTAAAAGGTTTTTGATGGCAACGTGATCTGGCCATACAATCACCTTGGCCCCTACAAGATATTGGCAAAAAAATTTGAATGCAAAAACAACAACCAAAAGTTCTTTTTTTGTGGTCGTATAATCAAGTTGAGTGTCATTTAATGTTTTATATGCATAGTATATGACTGTAGGAGCCTTGTTTATGTATTGACTTAACACAACTCCCACTACATAGTCTGATGCATCACACATTAGTTCAAATGGTTGGCTCCAATCTGGAGCCTGCACAATGGGTGCAAAGATCATCTTTTCCTTTAACACCTCAAAAGCTTTCAAGCATCTTTCATCAAAACAAAACTCAAAATCCTTTTCTAGTAATTCTGAAAGAGGTTTTTTTATTTTTGAGAAGTCTTTTATAAATTGATGATAAAACCCGACGTGTCCTAAAAAGCTCCTCATTCCCTTCACCGATGTCGGTGGAGTTAGCTTGGAGATGAACTCTATCTTAACCAGATCGATTTCCATGCCCTTTTTAGACACCTTATATCCAAGCACTATGCCCTCACTCACCATCATATGACATTTCACCTAGTTCAAGACTAAGTGAGTGTCCTCACACCTTTTTAAAACCCTATCTGGATTATACAAAAAATCATCGAATGACTCTCCATATGCCGAGAAATCGTCCATGAACGCCTCCAAGCATCACTCCACCATATCAAAAAAGATGGAAAGCATACAACGTTGGAAGGTGGCGGGTGCATTACAGAGGTTGAACAACATCTGTTTATATGCAAATGTGCCATAAGGGAAGGTGAAGGTAGAATTCTCCTGGTCCTTTGGCTCAATCAAAATCTAATTATAGCCAGAATACCCATTGAGGAAACAAAAATGTGAGTGACTGACAAGTCACTCTAAAATCTGGTCGATGAATGGAAGGGGAAAATGATCTTTTAAAGTGGCAGCATTCAATAGTATATAATCAATGCATACACAATACCCTGTCACTAACCTAGTTGAAATTAACTCACATGTAGAATTGATTGTGACAATGATCCCCCCTTTCTTTGAAACTACCTGAGTCAGGCTCACCCACATAGAATCAGAACTAGCATAAATTATACATGCAGATAGGAGCTTGACTACCTCTTTCTTTACCACCTCAATCATGATGGGGTTGAGTCACCTCTGAGGTTGAACTATCACCTTGGCTCCGTCTTCTAACCGGATTTTGTGCTGACACACGCTAGGAGATATTCCCTTGATGTCTGCTATCGACCACCCAAATGCGGCTTGGTGGTTCTTTAGAACAACTAGTAGTTGCTTCTCCTCCTCACTGCTCAAGGATGATGATATAATAATCAAAATCTTCTCTTCTACGGCCAGAAAGACATAGTTTAAATGTAGAGGTAGTGGCTTCAACTCCAAATTAGGTGGGCTCAATAGGGATGGGATCAATGGCAGAGGAGGTGGTCCAAGATCTTCAAAATGCTTTGTATAGTAGCAGGGTAGCACTTTCAACAATAAAAAACACTCTTCTAAAGTGCATATGCGTGTACAATCATCCACTAGATTCACCAAACATGCCTCTAAAGGTAATTGGGGATATGCATGCACAAGAGATTCAACAACAACCTTTTCTATAGTAGTTGGGCAATAATCTTCTTCATCATCCTCCAAGTAGCACACTGCTTTTGCTAACGACACCACCTTGGTGTTTTCCATGATATCTACTACTAGGGTTCCCTTGTCGAACTTAGTCATGACATGGGCCATGTCGAGAAATGACTTCCCTAGAAGCAAGGACATCTTTCCCTCCACTTGCTACAACATGTTGCATTGTGCTTTGTCCCCTGTAGCTTTGGAGTACTCAGGCATCTTGATCTCAAACTGGTATTCCTTGATACCTATGGTTAAACGTCCTCTGGCCATATCCAAAATCATGTTAGTTATAGCTTAGAATGGCCGTCCAAGCAAGAGTTTGTTGACATGATCATCCTGCATTTCCATCATCATGAAATATGTAGGGAAAACAAATCTATCTACCTTTACCAGAACGTCTTCACAAATACGATATGGCTTTACCATAGAGTTTTCTGCTAATTGAATAGTCATACTGCTCTTCCTAGACTCCTTGAGACCTAATTTCTTGAAGGTTGAAAAGGTCATTGGATTGATGCTTTCCCCTGAGTCACAAAGAGCTTCTCCAAACTTGGTCTTCCCTATGCAGCAAGTAATGTTGAAACAACTTGAATCTTTTCTTTTCAACAGTAGCATTCCCAGAATGAATGCACTCACCTTTTCCTTCAATACTAGTACATCAACATCAGGTATCCTCCTCTTCTCGGTAATTATGTCTTTTAAGAACTTTCCATATGAGGGTATATGATCAATTGCAACAATGAGTGGAATGTTGACGAATGATTTTCTGAAACCATCTAAGAACTTATTGAACTGCTCATCCACTTTCTTCATCTTCAAGCTGTTTGGAAATGGCATCGGGGTCACTGGTATCCTTTAGTGAGGTGGGATATATGCTTTATTTTGAGTTTCCTCCCCATCATCAACATGTTCCTCCGTTGTATTTTCCTCTGTTGTAACATCTGGTTCATCTACATCCACGGTCACTGCCTTGTTTAAAACTCCTATAGTTTCACCTATATCCGAACTAGATGGTGCACTATTCAACAATTTCCTACCATTGCGGAGTAAAAACACCTTGACTTGTTCATTTCCCAAAGGAACATTGGTGTTGGCTAGGAACCCTTGTTGGCTTGGTTGCTTCAATGTGACCACTTCTGCTGCTATTTGAGAAATATATGTCTCAATACTGTGGATCTGTGCCCCTTGGTTCTGGAGTTCTCTTTGCGTCTGACTAAGGAGAAATTCATTTTGGCTAACCAACTTCCCAAGCATTTCTTCAACACCGTCAATCTTACTGGGACCCATGTCCTGTTGATATTGTGATTGGCCACTACCCTGTTGTAGCTTGGACTATTGTGCTTAAGATGGGTCTTATTGAAAATTGTTGGGATCCTTCCAGGAGAACTTAGGATCCTTCCTCCAGAAATAGTCATTGTTCCTGTATTGTTGTTGTTGGCATGCAAATTTGCATTCCTCCTCTTCTCCTTCCAAAGAATGTCCATCGTTAGTACACAACTTCTTAGCAATTAAGTCAAGTTTTTCATTCAGTGCGGAAATGATCTTAGACTCCCTGACACTCTTGAGGGTTGTCGGGCTCTCTCTCTCTCTCATCTCCCCATGTCTTATTCTTGGACATGTTCTTTAAGATCTTGTGATAGCGGGCACGTTTATTATTGAGGAAGAAACCTGCTCCTATACTATTAAGTGTATTCCTCTCCCCCTTGTGTAGACCATAGTAGAAAATATTTTCTTGCCCTAAAAAATCAATGCCATGGTGGGGGGCCTTCTGCAACATATTTTGGAATCTCTCCCATGCTTCAGAATATGATTCGTCAGCCTTCTATCTAAAATTGTGGATCTTCTTTACCAGGTCATTCGTCTTTTGTGGAGGAAAGTAGTGCTAAAAAAATGTGTCAATCATCTGCTCCCACATCTCAATTCACCCATCATCAAGGTTGTGAAAGAAAGACTTGGCACTATCTACCAAAGATGATGGGAATAGCTTCAAGTAAATGACAGTCACCAGTACCATATCTATCTTGATCATATCACAACTTTTGTCAAAGTTATTGATATGCATCATAGGGTCTTCAGAACTGTGGCCATGGAAGGCATGTGATTTGACTAATGAGACCAATCTTGGATTGATGTTGTAGATACCGATAGTGATTACTTGTCTTTCAATTGGCCCTTTCTGAGAAGTAAAAGAAGAAGCCTTAATCCTTTCCCAGATCATCTGTTCCTCTACTTGATCGCCCATTTCTGTTAGTTCTGGTTCCTTAGGTGGATCAAGTCCTTCAGGTGGAGGTGGTGTTGGTGGGGTTCGGTTGAATCTGTCTATAGATCTTCCGAATTCTCATTCTCTGTGAAGGAGTTTTGCTTGACTAAAACCCAGTGAAGATGGCTCTCCGTAATCTTGGGCTCGGGTGTGCACCATGCACTAGTACCTAAAAGTAGTGAAAATAGATGTAACAACACAATACTAATCTTAAGACAGGAGAGATATTACAATTTAGATTTGAATGAAATAATAATTAACAAAAATAATATAAAATAAATAAAAGAAAAAGGTTTGGCCTATAATGGCCGACCACAAAACTTGTAGTGTTGGACGTTATTGTTTCCCCGACAATGATGCCAAAAACTTGACATGTTAAAACCACATGTTAAATGCAAGCGAACATATCGAGTAATACATGTCTTGTAAGGCCTGAGTCAAACACATGGAAACAAAGTCCACATACTACTACTAACTATGATCTAATCAGCTAGGCAGGTACATATGGTTGAAATTGGTTCAAGTAACTAAAAGCTATGCAAAACTAAAACAAGAATGCCAAATAGGTAAATCAGAATAGAATGAATTTCTTGGGACATTGTTTCACCACAGACAACACATTACTAACCTTAAACACTAACATGCATCACTCCTATCCCTGGATAAAGAGCCTATCGCAAGAACTACCTACTTTTGTAGCATAGTTCACTACCTAATCTAATGCCAATTCCATTTTCATATTGATTGGTTGATTAGTTAGGTGATTTACAATAAACTCTGGGTTTCTTTTCCTATTTATGCTCCTCCTTTCTCAAAGGGCACAATAAATGGGTAAGCCTATGCTTTTCTGACCCCTAACCCTTCCAAATGAATAAAGACATAATTATCTATCTATGGTGATCAAGAACAAATATAACATAGAAACCTCATAGGTTATATCCAGAAATTAGGATCAAAAGCTATATCAATGCATAAAAGTTAGGTACAATGCATGTCTGGGCTACTCCCGGATCTAAGGAATTAAGGGGATTAGCCCCGCATGGTTTCCATAGACAAATATATAGCAAGGAAGGAAAAAAATGTGGGAAGCATTAGAAATCTAAAGTAACCCCTACAGAATAGTTGGTCCGGATGATCCCCTTCGACGTACATGCGATCTACCGCCTTTTGGCTGTAAAATCACCCACCAAAGGTGCTCAAATAATCCTAGATGTAAATTTCGATGCCATTATCTCCTTACCTCACTCTCTTGTATCGTGCAATGGAAAATGGCTCAATGATTAGGTATGGACGCCCTCCCATTGAGTCATAAGAGCCACTTACGGTGTGAAATAATACAATCATAAGATTAGAGTGTTGCCGTCAGATTACCTGATCGGACAACCTCAATAGTATCGACTATGTACTTAGTAGTACCAAATGCTTAAGGTGGTTGCACATGATCTGCATTGTTGGTACTACTGAGTAGTTTCAATAGTACTGAGTCTCAATTTTGAGCCAACTCTATCTCTCTGATGTCATTTCAGTAGTACCGACTTGATGTACTCAGTACTACCGAGTATGCTTGCTTCCTTTGATGCACCTCTCTAACATGATTTCAATGTTACCAACTAGACGAGTCGATAGTACCGAGTCTGTGTGATTCCGTTGGGTCTTCTACTAATGTGATTTCAATACTACTGACTTGCATACTCGATAGTACTGAGACTGTGAGACTCTTGCAATACATGAAAGGAAACAGAAAGGTACATAAGTACTTGAGATGATCTCCAACCATTCAGAAATAGTAGAATTGCATAAATTTGATGCATTTTAGTGAAACATGCTAATGCTAATATTTCGTGCATAATTAATCATGTAATTGACGAATAGGTGCACAAAATCACAGAAAATACACCTATAAAAGTGACTAAAATCCAATGCATCAACTCTTAATGGTAATTGATGGAGTTCTATTTTGGGCATGCATTTGTCTTCATTTTTTCTAATGTTCATGTTAGGAGGTGTAGAATTCATATTCAATTCCCAATAAAACCATGTTTTTTAATTGAAATGTGCTTGTTGGTGTTCTTTGGCATGTTTTGTAGGTCCTTATTTCCCTAATAGAAGATGGAGTTGATAAGGATGATGCAGCTTCTGTTGACCTGACAATTATACGTTGTCCATATTTTGATGATGACTTAACCATTCCATTCATGTGTATCTAATATGTCTATTTGAGATCAATTTCAGGTATTAGGTACATGAAGAGGATGCTCTTAGTAAAACCTAATTTTTGAAAAATCATGTCAAACTCAAACAAATGCAAGAATTGAAGAATAGATAGTATTTCTATTAGAATCATGTTGTAAATCATTTGTATCGAATGTATGACTTGTAACTAAGGTTAATGGAAATTTAGAGCACTTAAATTCAATGTTGAAACATTTTTTGGGATTTTGTCTTAAGTCCTCACAAGAAGGATTGTCAGTTAAGTTTCCCTTGAGGTAACTCAGATAACAACCAATCCTAACTTTTGACAAAACCTAGCATCGATTAAGTTTGTCTTGGTGAAAAAATTGACTGACAACCTACACTGCTGAAGTCAGATGCAGCTGCCGGTCAAGTTTCCTATCAGTACAAACTCTACAAACAAATGCACTTGGCTTGATAGGCAGTGCTATTGGATGAGAATCCCAAAAGGCAACTCAATTGAAAATGCTATTTGATAAAGTGCATAAAAGTGTTTTTGTCCATTTAGATTGTTGCAAACTTAAAAAATAGATTGGTTGTAGCCCCCAAAATGGATATAATTCAATCCAAAGTGTCTCTACTGGCTACTGGACAACCTCAACTATAAAAAGGGGCCCTTAGACTTCATTCCAAGTTTGCCTAATATGCTCCCTTGATATAGTTGAGTGATTGTGTCTCCAAGAGCCCCTAATCTCCCTCAAACTTGATTATTACTCTACATCCAATTTGAATGAGTTAGGAACTTTGTTAAAGAGCTGCCCCATTGTACTATTGTCAAAGCTCTCCTTTCTTATTATCAATCTCTCTCTCAACTTGGTGGTTTAAAGTTGACTTCATTGAAGAAGGAGGTGGTGAATCAAAGGATTAATATCATCTACAAGAATTGGTAAGCCCTTGAACATGGTGGAAGATTTTTCATAGGTAGATGGGAAGACATTTTTAATAGTTGTTTGCTCCTTGATCCAAAAAAAGGAATGCTAGTTTATCCCTTATTCTTGAAAAGGGTGGTCTCTTGTTGTAACTCTGCCTGTAGAATATAAAGAGTGTGAAAAGGTTCAAAATCCTAGAGATTGACCCTTCTAGTTTGGAGGTTGGAACCACTATACATCTTAGTATTCTTTGGCATGTTATCGATCTTTCTCTTCTTTCTTTTGATACTAGCATTATCTTTTAGCAAATATCTTGAAGGTCTAATATTTTTAAGTCATTTTATATCTTTTCACCCCGTCTAAAGCCCATAGATCCAACAAGTGGTATCAGAGCTTGTTCTTCTCCAACAATATACTCCCATGCATAAGAGAAGATGTGTGAAAATCTGTTGGGATCTCTCAACATAAAGGGTGGCTTCTCCATGCCTCACCTATCTTCTAAGGCACAAACTTCCTCTATTGGAAAAGGAGGATGTGGTTCTACATTCAAGGCATGAGTTTTAATATGTGGAAGGTGGTTGCTCTCCCCTACTAAGCCAGAAGGAGAGGTATCTAAGGAATGAGGTGAGTATTAAGAAGGACCAACTAATTTCTACAACTATTTAGCATCATCTACTCTGCCCTCACTTCAACTGAGTTCAACTACATTTCAGCTAGGGAAACTACCCATGAGATTCAAAACAAGACTTGAATCACCTATGGAGGTACCAAGGAAGTTAAGGAAATATGGTACATATGTTCAATGGTCTCGTTCAAAACTTCAAGATGGCAAAGAAGGAAAGTGTGGCTGAAATGTACTCAAGACTCAACACCATTATCAATGTTCTTGTGTCCAAACATTATGGATAGAGGAAAGATCAACTCAAAGATTCTTAGACCCTAAAGGGGCTCCAAATGTCGCACCTAAAAACAATGCACTAGTTCCACACTCCACATGAGAGGAAGCCTTATTGCAGTATACTTTAGCATCGAACCCAAAGGACATCATTATTAAGTAGTTATATAGATTCATAAGTATTTAGAGTAATATTTATTTCTGAGTAATTGAAAGATTGGTTAAACTAAATTGTTGCTAAAAGCAACATAGATTAAAGAAGTAAATAAAGGGAAAAAAGAGCACCATAGCATGGGGTTTCTCTACCCGGGCCTACGTAATTATCCTAACAAGATCTAACTCTCCAATAATCATTATTAAATCAAGGCTTATCCACTGCACCCTCATGGGATACAAGTTGTCACTTGGCTTAACTCCCTTGGAACCGACCATCCTCAACACCCAAGTTCCTTGTTTATTATAACTGAACTCCCTCACATAGGACCAACCATCCTCATCACGTAGCAAATCAAAATCTTATCACCTCACTATCCCTTACTAACAACTAAGGGGGACAATAAGATAATTCTAGTGTTTGAATCACACTAAAAACAACCTGCATATCCATGATGATAACATATATGCAAAGCAAGTCATCAATTTGCAAGGAAAAGAATTACGAAGAACGATACTTTATTTAGCAACTATATTGTTGAGTTTAGATACAAGCTAAGATAAAATATGGGAAATTGGGGCTAGTCCCCATGCCCCAAAACAAAGCATCTACTCGCTCATGGTAAGGGACGATAGCAAAGATATAGTAGGAATGATGGAGAAGGCCATGACGCCTGATGTAGGAAGATCAATATATCTGCTACGACCGTCACCTACTCACTCATCGCTAGGGTTTGTGCTGCACAATGTGGATTCTAATCATCAATCAGAGAAAATTTTGAATGGATGATAGGGGTTCCTTTTATAGATGCATTCCTTGCCTCTGAAACCCTAAATCTAAATGCTTGTGGTCAAAGGCATCTGATTGCATGGCCCATACTTGATCCAATATGCAACTCACGTGGGTTACTCAATTTGGACCTCACGTCTGATTATCTAGAAAACCAAATAGGGTGAAACAGAATGAACTAGATGCTAGGAGCACACATCAGGATGAAAGAATTTGGAAGACTCCAGGTACAAAGTAGCTCAAGTCAGGCAAATGGAAGAGCCACTCACTTGACCAGGTGTTTTTAAGGTGATTAAGTGGAAATCTTTTGGGCCTTCCTTCTTTTTGAGGCATAGCATTGTGAGGGCTCAATCGTCCATCTGGGCATTTTCACATAATTTTTGTCAGTTATGCACAAAATATATATAAAAGTGCACTGAAGTTCGAAAACATAAAGATAATTGCAATTGAGTGAATATGAAGCTAAAATTAGGAAATAGAAAGACAACAATCCATAAAAGAGAGCTCCCGCTTCTCTCTAGGTTCTCCCCTGCTGGGGGGAGGGGCGCCGTTCTTCAAGCGTGCCCTCCCCTTGGCCCTTCCATCAAGAAGCATGGGTAGAAGGCTGAGGGCTTCGCTGGAGAAAAGGGAGCTGGGTTCACGGGGCTTCTCTGGCATTCTAGTCGGATCACAGGGGTCCCCTCAGCTGGCCTAGAGTGGAAGGAGGCGTGATGCACTGCTTATGTCGGGATCTGGTTCGCGGGGGTTCGACTATCGACCTGGTCGACTTCAAACCTTTCAAGAGCGATGATTGGAGAATTACCGTCCCCGCCATGGCCTGTGACAACGTGTGCTACTCTGTTTTTTGCAGGTGAAGAACTGGTTGGCTCGCTCATTCTTCTCAGACGCCTTCTACTCCAACGACCGAGGAGATCCTGGCTATATAGACTGATGGCGACCCCTTGACCCCCGACGAGATCCCAGATCTGCTAGTTTGGTGATGGACAGTCGTGCCTCTTCCCCGGCTGGTGCGACCCTTGTAGTTGCGGTGGTCTATGGCTGATTTGACATCCATGACGCATTTGGGTGGATCGCCATTAGGCCAGGGCTTCACCCCTATGTCTCCTGACATCACCTTTCATGTGTTGTGCGTTCCGACATTTGGCGGCAGGTCCCTGTTATTTACTGGTGTCCACGACAGAGGAAGTTTGTTTAGGGATCGTGCGTCATTCCCCTAAACATCTTCCTTCTTACTGCTATATGTTTGGATGCCCTCCAAGTGCTCGACTAAATGCTCCTGTGCAAACAGGGGAATCGAGCCCTTTTTTTGTGGCATCATACGACTTGATCGTTGCTCACCAACATATAGAAGTCCAGGGCTGCGGGAGCCCCTATTTCTAGTTCACTTCCGTGGGTCTTCTTCGACCGGTTGATCCTAGGAGCTTCACACATCAGGTGTGGGGCTGGCTCTCTGTTGCTGCGAGGAACACCCCTAAGGTGTTTGATGAGCAACATCTATGTAAGTAGATGGTTGCTGCTCCTATTACAGAACATCAACTGGTTGGTTGCTTGGTGTGGAAGTTAGTTGAATCCCCAAATTGTTGGCACATGATCACACATTGTGGGTGCTTCTATTAGATAGTTGGTACCATGCCAAGAATGAAAGGTTTGTTTCAAACCTCTTAGCCTCGCAGTTCCCTATTGGTAGAATGTGATGGTTCTAGTGATCTGAGAAGATCTGAAGCTAGTGATGCTTTTCCAGGAAGGGTTACCAGATGGATGTCATGTTGTAATCTATAGGTACTATTTGTGGGTGGGCTTATTTCATGTATCTGCAGGTTGTAATAAATCATTCTCCTGGTAGGAATGCCTGGTTTTAGTCTTGTTAGTTTGATGTTCTTCTCAGTTCTTGTTATCTTTAGGTCTAGTGTAATACCCCCTGCATGGGGTATATGATCCTTGGTCGAGCTTTTTAGCTCCTCTTGATGTAAAGGGGTACTCTATGCCCAAATGTTTTTGGTTTTATAGTAACATGCCTTTTGACTGACAAAAAAAACAATCCCTAAAAGATGAGTAAAACAATATGTAAAAATGGGTATAAATACACTCATCAAACTATCCCAAACTTAATCCTTTGCTCATCTCGAGTAAAACAAAACAAAAAGGAAATCAACAATTGATACTAGGATCCAATCCTTCCTCTCCCAACTAAGCAACCTTTGTGATGCCCTTTCCACCAATCACGATCAAGCGACCCTAATCCTTGGGGGTCACATACCCACACTTGGATATCCCTCAATTGGGGCTTGTTCCTCTAATCGCTAGACCCTAGAACCTACGATGAACTGCTTTCATATCAATAATACTCTTGAACTATTTGTGAAAATAGAAGTAAGCACAAGTCACACCTATTTTGCTGTTTAGGGAAAATTTTAATAAGTCCCCTGGGCAAGAAAAATTAGATGAAAGGGGGAGAAAGACATGGAACGAAACCTATTTCTTGGTTTCTCCTCTATTTGACTCGACACCTTATTTGGGATTCAATTATTTTATTTGTCTCTCCTCTATTAGAATCCAAAATTTTTATTTGTTTGCGATTAAATTGACCGCATGTTTTCTTTTGGGCTCATTGGCCTCTTTTATTCATGCCATACCTATAGACAAAAATTGAAAACGAGGAATATTAATGGAAGGGATGCCACCCTGGATTTAGGGTTTGACATATGGTGAAAATTTCATTTTTTTTCCAGTGAATGGTGAAGAGGTAATAGATGATGGAAGAAGAGTGAGAGCAAGAAGGTGACTTGTGATTCTTTGTTTTATTGCTGCATAGGAGTCAAATCATCATGTATATCAGTTAATTAGTGATGGATCGCGGAAAAGGGAGAGGCGGAAGGGGGAGAGGACGCGGCGGGCGGAACCCTAGCAGGAGAGGAGATTCCGGTGGAGAGGTGATGAGTACATTTATTCCACCTAGCTCAAGTGCGGTTGATGGAGAGGAACCTTTGATCGACTCTACTCAGGATTCACGTTCTCCAGAGACTCCTCTAGATCTATCACAAGGTGGTGATGGAAGAGGTAAATCGGTTGCAACGCCTGATACTGGAGAGTGTAGCTATCGAGAGGTTTCCTCCCCTCCAATACCCCCTCCTCTCCCTACTTCCAACAGTACAGAGGCCCCTCCAGACACACTTTCTATCACTGAATGGCCTTCAGCCAGCCGACCTGGTCAGGATAGGGTGGAAGTGGCTGCCATGGGGTTCGTTGATCTGGTAACGAGAAATGGAGTCAGATGTGCATCCATTTCAAGTCAGGATGAGCCTAGCCTAGATTGGAGCACATTCCTTTCCATTCATTCTACAGGGAGGAAGCCGTTCTGAGGCCAGATTCAGGGTTGGACAAGAAGGCAATGGAGGCCCAGTGGCGAATTCGTTGTGGTTGCAGAAGAAAAGGAAGGTTTCATTGTCTCTATGCCATCTTCTAAGGAGAGAGAAGGGGTTCCAGATGAGGCTCTATGGTTGATGGGTGGAGCACTGCTAGTGGTCCAACAGTGGGATCTAGGTTCCAAACTCGCCCCCTATCCTTTCCTTCTTCTCCAGTTTGGATGAAAGTCGAGAACCCATGTGTTCCCTAGAACCTAGACATAATGTCTCGTATTGCAAGCACCATTGGTAGACCTCTTGATTATGAAGATGCCTCACTCAAGACTAGATGTTTGGAGGAAGAAAAGATCTATGTGGAGATAGAATCCACATCTAGATTTACTAAGGCAATGATGGTTGAAGTGGATGGAGTATCAAAGCTTCTGAATGTTGAATTCATCGTCAATCCAATAATCTGTTCAAGGTGCAAGCAATTTGGCCATAGGGTGAATTCTTGCCCAACTGTGGTAAGAAAGGAGGCTCCATTTAATGAGTTGCAACTTTGGTTTGGTAAGGCTTCAACTGTTCGATGATTTGCCAAAGAGAAGTCATCTGACAGGGTCAATCTTTCTCTTAGAATGGGCAAGATTGAAGATGAGGGGAACGTTGTTACCTCTCAAATTCCCTGCAACTCGTCCATTGATTTTGGAGATGAGGCAATTGTTGCAGAGTCTAATCTAGTGGTTGATGATGGAGCTGTAGGTCAAGTCAGTAACCTGGAGAATACTTCTGTTCATTGCTTGTCTAAGCCAAACATTAACTGTAGTCCACAGGCTATGGTGGTGGGAGGTCTTAACCTTAACTGGGAACTTGGAATTTCCTTCAAGATAACTCCCAGATATGCAAGACAATTTTTCGAATGTTTAGGGTTATCGTTGGATTATCAACGTAAAACCATGGAGCGTGAGTTGGATGAAGGTTTGTCTGACAACTCTGTAGATCTAGAGACAGACTTGATGTAATAATTCAAGGTCAAATAGGGTACTAGACCCAGGAAAAAGAAGAAGAAGCTTAGAGGGAACTCTAATGAGGTCTCTAGAGTTGACTTTGACAAGATTATCAACTCTATCTGAAGGCTTTTATTCTTTGGGATTGCATTCGTCGGCTATATGATGGCATAGCAGATCCGATGTTTAGGGTTTGATGCAGGTGATTGGGCTTGGTCTCTTGATTCCTCCAGGCTATTCTCTTAGCATTCCAAGTGTCACTATTTGTGGATGAATTCAATGTTAGTGTTCTCTTGGTGTGCGAAGTTCACAGTGTTGGGGTGATGAAGGATAAGTTCCTATATTTCTGCTAATGATCTGTTTCATTGTATTCTCTGTCTGTCATGTTGACTTGTGTTTGGTTATCTTTAAAGTTTTCTTCCCTGTGTGGAATTTTTGTTTTTGGGGCTTTCTATTTTATCCTTTTGGGCTTTTAAGCTTCTGGTCAGTCTAGGAGGATAGCACTTTCTTGAGTCCCAGGGGTTCAATCTTCTATTTTTATACCCAAAGTTTTTGTTCCTTATATATAGTTTGCGCTTGTTCACCAAAAAGAAAAGAAAAGAAAGAGTGCTTAGTTGTTGTCATCGGTGCCCAAAACTATTTAAGACATGTGTATCCCTTAAAACTTCCTTTTGCATGGGTTAGCTTGAGAAAAAGAAAAGGGGATAGTTCATTCATATATTTTTTGTTTTTACCATACATCAAAGTGACTGACTAGGTAAAGGTCATAGCTCACACAAAAAATAAAAAAGAAAATGGAAAACAAGAAATATTCAAATAAAAGATGGAGAAGAAGAAAGAAGTGTTTGAGGATGAGAAAGGGAAATGTTAAGAGTTGAGGTGGTGGAGATGATGTACCACCTACCCTCCACCCCCAACTTCAAAATTCTACCCATCCTCGGGGAGATAGAAGTTAGAGATGGAGGGGATTTGATATGAAGAGCGGTAGCGTTTGGCAATGGAGGGATTGGACAATGCTTGCTCATCCAAGAGCACATAATAGAACCCTAAGAATGGGTTTTTATTCTATTAGAGACAACTTGATCTGAGTGCCTCCTTGGCTACTAGTTGTCATGATCTTTGTATGGTGGTGGTGAGGGTGCTCAGGGTCGCGTGCCCAGTTCCCCACTGCCTACGTCCATCCACCACCTTACTGACAGGGTGATGACTTTCTGATCATACATACAGTTGACCAATGGGTCCGATCTAGTGTTGGCATCCCCCATCGATGTTTTAGGTGCACAAATCAAAGATCCCAAGGGACATAAGTGTGCTAGGAATAGTAGCAGATTAGATCCTAGTTAGATGGGATCTCGTTGGTCGATGGAGGTCTATCGCCTGATCGTTCGAGTCCACTGTTAATGTTGGTGTTTACTGCTACCATTGGCGGTGTCGATGTAGAAGGAATATGGAAACTTAGGCTATGCTTGATCATCATAAGGTTTTGGTGTTGGCCCACCCATCATATAGCTGCATCAAGGAGGCGTTATGAGTTCCCCAAAAAGAATAGGTGGTTTCACCGTGCACACATTATCCCTAGTTCATAGGGACTTCATCTCAATCATTTCCTGGAAACTCCTAATCAGAATATGGATGTGAATATTGATAATTGGAGTGAGATAAAAATGGCTACTATTTCCAAGGAATAATGCTTCTTTTAAAAGATAAAGAGGGATTATCTTTGAGAAGGAATTAAAAATCATATATGGAAAATAGGGAGAGTAATCCCATCAGACCACGTGTCCCATTCTCTGCTTCACTTATCATATCACAAGATCATGAGATCTCCTATTGTCAATCGAGTGGCTAGGTCATCTAGGATTGATAGAAAAATGAGAGATTTTCATCATGAGGCTTGCTCGTCATGCTGGCATCCATTTATTAGGGTTGTTGAGGACATTGTACTCTTCCTTCCCTTTCTCTCCTCGCTCTCCTCTCTCTTTTCCCTTTTTACAAAATAAGTTTGTCAAAAGAAATTAAGGAATAAAAATAATGAAAGAAAAACAAAACATAAAAGAAAGAAAAGAAGAAAAAGGGGTTGGGTTGCCTCCGAGAAAGCTACCTGATTTAACATCATAGACCTGACCAGTGGTGGCATTTTTCAATTCAAACACACAAAAAAGATATCTCAACCCTTATCCTTTAGACCTGTGGGCCATGGGTCATGGTTAGATGATGTGCATTGCTTCCTTGTGTGCAAGAACATATTTTCTTGATTGGTATCTTGTAGGTCTATTTGTTGTAATTTTGGATTACCTTCTACCTTAATAGCTTCATTCAAATTATGCACCCTCTTCAAATCCTTGAGGATCCAACATTCAATAGTTTTCTTCCCTACTCATAGAATGAGTTTCCCAACTTTAACATCCATTAGAGCTCTCACAGTGGTTGGGAATGGCCGTTCCAGAATGAGTGGGAACTGCTTATCTTCTTTGATATGCATAACCACAAAATCACATGGGACATATGTGCATGCTCTAGCTTCACTAGGACATCTTTGATAATTCCTACGGGTTTAGTGATATATGCATCGACTGAGTGAATGGTCATTGTTGTTGGTATGTGATCTATAAACCCTAGACGCTGGCATAGAATGTAAGGATTAATGGATATGCTGGCACCTTAGTCAGTGGGTCTCTTACGACATGTTCATATCCCAAGAAATAGTCTATCCTGAATGAGTCAGGATCTTTATGCTTCTGGGGCATTTGATTTTGAACTATATCAGAAGCTGGCCATATGAGTTTCATGATCTCACAATTTTCAGTTGTAGAGTCTTAAGATATTTACTCCAAGCTAGTAATTCGACTAGTACATCAAGGAATGTGATGTAAATATGTAATTTCTTCATGGTTTCTCTGAATTTCATGAACCCATCATCCAACTTGGTATGCTTGAGACGCCCTGCATAAGGTACACGTTGAGTGTACATTGGAGTTGTTGGTGGTTCATAGTTGACTATCAGAGTCGCTTCCATCATATTCTCACTAGTATTGAGTTGTGTTGACATCACAAGAGGTTTCGTTGTCTGATCCTCTAGATGGTTGTCCATAGGACAACCGATCGGGAAATTTGGAACTTTGATTGGGGTTCTCTCAGTTTTATTGGAAGAATAAAGGTAGGAGGTGTGATATACACATTTCTTGACCTGGTCATTATGAAGTTCAACTGTTCCGGATGCTCCAGACACTTGGGGTTGTTTTTTGGCTAGCCAACAATTATGCCTGCTAGGGCTATTGGCTAGCTGCCAAATGGGCGATCTGAGATTCCAACACCTTTTGATTTGTCATGGCATCAGTGAGTTGGGTCTATTATGACATCAACATCTAGTGGAGTGTCTTCATTGGGTCCTACAGTCGGTGCGACTTCAATTTTTCGTTGTGGAATATGATTTAGATTTTGATATTGCTGCCATGGCTGGTAATTATGACTAGGAAAATTGAACCTAGTTTTTACCTGGTTGTGCAGTGATGCATCCCTATTTTAGGGGTTAATCTTGAATATTTTTGTATCTCAATCACATCTAACATAGTAGAATGCAAGTTAAATCCCCAAATAGGAATATTATTGTCAAATGCACTTATGGATGTTCTTTGCATACTTTTTAGGTACTTGGACCATGATTTTGATGGATGAGAGAGAAGTAAGGAGTTCTAGGATTTCTCCACCCACAGAAGGGTCTAGAGAAGACCCCAAATCTCCCTCAACCTACCCGTAATTGCCAAGGATCAACATCAAGAAAACAAGTCCATTAACCATGAAGTTTTAAAGTGAAATTGCCACTGAAGACCCCAGTACGGCTGTGGTGCCAAGGAACAAGCGTGTTGGACAATGCTACAGTTACAGAGTCAACTTCAAAATTACAAAGCTACAACAACATAGCTACCACGGCCATGCTACCCAGCATGACCGTGCTACGAAGCCCCTAAAATGGTCGTGCCGCCCAACACAACTGTACTACCAGAAGCCAGAATGGGCCTGCTAATAAGAATGAACTCCCCTCTACCTCACCCACCATGGCCGTGCCACCCAACACGACCATGCTGACCCTCACAACCATGCTACGAGCCTCCATTTTACCACTTCAACATGAGATTTTCCACTTCCTCGGAATGGCCGTTATCCACCACCACATTTGTTCCAACCCTCACCCACCATGGTTGTGTAGCCCAGCATGGCTGTGTTGCCACCTAAACCCTAACTTTTTCTATAGTTATTTTCCCACTATACCCCTACTTACCCTAGTGCTTCCACCACCACCTATATATACATGGGTGGTGGCCATAGAACTAGGTTAGATGCCATTACACCCTCTACCTACTCTAGAGAATTCATTGCCATCTCCCTTGCATTCAAGTCATCCACCCACCATTTCCACCTCATTTCTATCATAGAAGCCTAGTTTTCTAGATTTTCTACCATAATCCCCTTCATTTCCATTATCTTCACCCACCTTGGAGGAGGGAGGTCGTTCTAGCATCTAGTAGGTGAAGAAGCTACTTCGAGCTCCATGGATTCCTATCCCTTTCTTCTCCTTTGTTTTCTCTTTTATATGAGCATGTCTGGCTAAGCCCCTAGTGGTGGGATGTTTGGGGTTAAAATGTGACTTTAATACCATGCTAGGGAAAAACAACTAGTATTGAATATATTTTCATTATGTGATGATTTCCTGTTGCTTCTATCTCATTTTCCATTATCTTACATGTGGTTTGTGCTTTTAAACATAGATTGCTTGTTTTGTAATGTTTGATGACACTTAGCTTCTAGGGGAAAATGGAACGCATGTGGCAATCTTAGGAATGGCACCTAGGTTAAATTAGTAGATCCCTATCTAGCCCCCTTTGTTCCTACATACATCTCCCTTCTTCTACAAGTAGGTGTGAGATTTAAGTAGCTAGTGTAAGTGTGATTAGTGCAATTGCCTAGAGTTTCCTAAAGGCTAGATGACAAGTAACATGAGGTGAAAAACCCTCATATCTACTGCCATTCCTACCCTAGGCTCTCTATTTCCCTAATAACACTTATCCTAGAAACCTAGACTTGCCAAGTCCTATAAGAATTACACCTAGCCCTAGTTCTCCAACTAGTAGCATAGGGTATATTCCAATAGCACTTGCCTTGTTGTTTGGTTTGGTAATCTAGATTGAAATATGAGAATTCCATGCTATTTTCACCTTCCCCCAACTAATATCAAGTTTCATTCTCAAACGTCCCACCTATCCATCTTATTTCTTAAAATCCACTCTTGCCTTCTTAGCTTGTTAATGCTAGATTAGTCAATTGCCTTTGTTAGTTCTTAGCTAATTGCTTAGTTCTTGATAGTTAGTTCTTAATAAAGTAGTTAGGGATCCTTTAAGCTTGCTTGTCTTAATTTAGTTAGCTAGTGACAACTTAGGCTCTTGCTTGTCTAATTGCTTAGCCAACCTCTTTGTTGATAAATTGACTTGCTAGCGTAGTTTAACCCCATGCTCTAGCTTAGTTGCTTGTCTTGCCTAGTTTCTTAGTCTTAACTTGTTTAGTGTAATCTAGGGTTTTTGTTAATCTAGTTTCTTACTTTTTTTTCTTTCTTGCAATCATACTGTAATCAAACAAAACCAACTTTAAACCCTCAAACTTTGCACTCTGCTTTAGGAACATAGCTAACATTAACCTAGCTCTAGTGCCCCCTCTTTCCCTGAGGATCAACCCTAATATTACCACTTTCCTATACTATAACATGACCAGTGTGCTTGCGGGTACGTGTGATTAGTTGATCCTGTGTGTTGGAATAGGTCCATATATAAATTTTGAGAGATTCGAGTGTTTTCCCTTAGGGTTGCATATAGTCACCATCTAGTTGGCTAGTGTGTGGCCTTGAGAAGATCGCACCATGTGAGCCATTATAGATCATTGGTGCTCTACCGTGGGTGGGTGGCATTGTATTTTGGTTGGAATTTTCAGCTCCAACAGGGTTCCCATATTGGAAACTAGGATTACTTAGAGCTTGTTTTGGATTATAATATTCTTGCCCTAGGATATTATAGATTGATTTCATGTCTTCAGCCTAAGTGACTATGTACTGTTGTTCGGCTTGGTGTTCATGGAATGCAACACATAGTTGTTGATAATGGACTGTGTTGTGATCCACCACATGACATAATTCACAAGAAGGTGCAATGGTCTATACTTGGGGCGTTTAGCTCTTTCTTTCATATGCACTGAAGGAATTTTCAAGATTATCCTACTGTAAAAGAGAGAGCTTTTAGTGCTTCAAAGATGGATTTAAGTTTTGAGAGAACCTCCACCATAGATACTTTCAATATGCCTTTCCCTAAGGGTCTCATCCACTGAGTCTAATTTTCTACTGTGAGGTTGATTATCTTAAGTGCACTTTTAAAGCTTTGTCGCATAAAATTTCCATTGGAGGAAGAATTGAGGAACTTCTTCATCTCATCGTCGACTCCTCAAATGAAGAATTCAATGATCTACATCTGGGGATGCCTTGGTGTGGGCACTTGTTTAGGAGTTCATTGAGTCACTTTCGTTCTACATACAAGGATTCCTCGGGGACTTGATTAGTTATAAGGCCCCTGAACTTTCTTAATGAGTTGAATAAGCTTAATTACCATAATTCAATGCTTAGAACCCTAATATAACCTTGTGATATGCTTTTAAATCATAATACAAGCTTAAGTTTCAAATTTGGACCAATTTGGACATTATTTGAGCAAGTTATGCAATTTTATATACATTTTGGACTTTTATGCAATTTACCCAATTGGGGGGGGTTTCTTTCCAATTTGTCACATACATTATGTTTCTTATATGCTATATTATAATTCTTGATATTTTGATCCATGGGGCTCCTAGTTGAGCCATGGTTTGAAGGTGTTTTCCTCAAGGGTATTTTAGGGTTTACCCCTTCATGGATGAGCTACCTTTAGTCGCTACCAACTAATGAATTATGTGATAGGCTGGGAAATTCGACAAAAGAAAGATAAGAAGGTCTATATGGATGGAGGGGGATCTGCTTGTGTGTGTGCTTGTATATTCTTAATAGTTTAAGGCCATAGACACATGGGGAAGCTACTTTTTCACCTCATGCTTGCTTCTATCCTTATCCATGGGCTATATTTACCTCTTCCTTGCCCAAGTACGAAACTATACTTGCTTTCTCTTTTCTCTAACCTGGATCACCGAATCCACTCTGTTTTTCTGTAGAACCAAGTGCTCTAAGGTAGAAGACAACCTCTTTTTGGAGAAGAAGGTCTCCTAGAGCTCCATCTAGCCCTACCTTGGGTTTCCAAGGTCATCTTCTAGGGATTTTGACCAAGACAAGTTGTTTTTTTCCTTCCTTCTCCATTTCTCTTGCTCTTCTCCTTCCTTATACCTTCCTCCAGGTCTGAACCTTGCTGTTCCATAGTGAAAGTGGCTCTAGAACTCAAAAATATATCCTTCTTGGTTCTTTTTCTAGGGTTTTGCTTCTTTGTGGAGAGATGTGCCTATTTGGCCAAGTTCAAATCTGAATCCAAGGTTTTCTTGCCCTATTTGCTCGATATTCTTGCTGTTTAGGATCTTACCTACTCTATAGAGGCGAGTTATATAACATTCTTCACTTATATTGCTTACTAGAAGCTTGTTAGTTCATGTTTACGCTTTAATGTGATGATCTAAGCATAAAGAAACCATGCTTGTTTAGAATTACGAATTTTTGTGGTGTTCCCTGTTTTATTACAGTTCTATATGAACTTGTAAACATGTGTACGACCTTTCTAAGATGTAACATGATCTGGGACAGGTTGATAGCATCAACCTATGGTGCTAAGCACAAAATAATTGATGGTTCAAATTAAGGTTTTCAAGCTATTTCCATCCCTATCACACAACCAATGGTCATACTATTCAATAACCATTGGCGTTGCTATCTTGGCAACTAATGTTCGTGATCAAGGGTTTCAAATTTATGGTGACAACATATGTTCACCCCCTTAGGTCAGGTTTTGGCTCAATTAGATGTTTAATTATCATCTACTAAGTATTCTAATAATGTTATCAATCGATGATGACATTAGCTTAATATTTGATGGTGTTAATTGAATGTATTACTGATCTAACAACCAATGGTGACCTAATGATCACAATTAATGGTGGATCAGGTCATCTTTATATATTATGAGTTAAGAATGTAATTATAGATTTGACTAAACCTTAAACTAATGGTTCCTTGGTAAAATTGATCTAATGGTTAGACCTATACTTCAATTGATAACCTTGAACAATGAACTTGATCCAATGAATAATATTGGATGCTTCAACATCCAATGAATTTGAATAAATCACATGGTATTATATGTGGGTCCTAGTGATGATAATTCTATGGTCCAATACCATTAATTTTTAGTCTTACCTTTATCATCATATAGTTATATTTGATAAATCACTATAATAAGTGGATGCATAACTCCCATGTGATCTAGCTTGTTATACATAAACTTAATGTAATTATATGATGTTTATTGGTTATAATCGTACCTCTTGAATGATTAATGTGATAATGAATTACACTCTTCTTATGTTGAAACCACAATGTAGTACTATTTGAATATCATAGTGCCTTGCCATGTTAATATCTATGGAAACATACGTGCTAATGATCTTTTGAGCCTTGTTTAAGGCATGGAATGATGATGATAACCTTACTATGAATAATGTGATAGTCTTAACGACCTTTGGGCATGTTTGAAGCCATGATTGAGGTGAAATCCTCTTCATGTTCCAATAAGGGTTGAAACCTTGGAACTTGTGATAAGATATCAGTATCTTGTAAAAAGTATGATGATAAGTGTGGTCCATTAATTTGCAATGAATGATAGCATGTGGTAATGTGATTAAGATTTATATCTCAAATGTTTTATATCTTTTGAAGTTGTTATACATATACTCTTGTTAGAAAAGAATTAGGGTTTGAATGTCCATTTGTATGATTTAACCTTAATTCACCCAATTGGCGTAACTAATTAAGTGAAACTCTAATCATTTAGTGCCATGTGCCATAGATCTATCTGAGTGTTAGAAATTGCCAGATAGTGAAATGAGTATTCCTAAGGGATACTAGTAGCACATAATGATGAGTATGCGGGGTGCTTGTCATCCTGAATTCAAGTGTTAGGGAGGATGGCAGTGGTCATACCTAGCCCTTAATTTGAGAACGGCTGCGGTCGTGTCTCAGTGATTATATATATATGATGAGATTGGAGGGCAACTGTAGTTGTACCTCAGATGGTAGGGTATGTGTAACCGCCTCCTTTCACTAGTGCTGTGACCTGTACCAAGGATGGACTAGGCTATTAGCAGCTTGACCTTATGTGTCATTGTGGTGGACCCATACTGACTGGGGGCGGAGAAGATCTTAGGAGTCTGCCTCTTCCTAGATCTTGTATGGCACTGATTTTGACTTAGTAGTGGTCAATTGGGACTTGAGTGGTATTTCTCAAATCCCTCTGAGAAATGTAATAAAAGAATTGATATAAGCTGTGTAGTATACTGGATATGGTTAAATATGTAGCACATTGTTTGATTAGTCTTTAACTTGTCTTTATACTACTCAATGTTTATAAGATGATATCATATGACCCTTGAGTAATTATACTTCTTGTCAAGTTAATTTGTTTAATGGCTTAGTATGCTTAACCTATTCAATCTGCTTAAATTAATTATTCATTACTATATATGCTCAGTTCATTTACGGTCAATCAATATGCTATAATCAATATATGTTGGTGAGAGTTATATCTCTCGCTGGGATTGGGTCTCACCCGTGGGTCACCACATTTTTTAGGTGGTCGTGGGCAACGAGGTCGAGGTCGCGCTGTGGAAGAGAACCAACCTGGTGATCAATAGATTCAGAAGGTTGGTTAGTTGTAGATGTTAGTAGTAGAGTCCTAGTGTCATCCCTGTACTCTCAAGCCTGGGTATGAGATGTGTTTTTTTGATGATATACTTGTATCATCATGATATTTTAGTAGTATGCCAACATTTGTAAATATATGACATGTACATGTGTACTATCTTCTGTATGCAAGATGTGACTGAGGTCTTTGGTCCCATATGTGAATATTTGTTACATTATATGAGAATGGAATGATGGACCTTTATGTAAGTGTTCTAGAGTTCATTTATATTGTTGGAATTGGTTTTAATTACTCTGCATTATTTACTATGTGATTAATTAGTAGTTGATTATGTTTTGTGTTTTGAGTAATCTCGTTTAGCATGACGAGGTGTCATAGTTAAGTTGGTATCAGAGCTCTAGGTTTACTAAGTCTACAGGGACATAAGACTTAGGTTTGAGTCTGTTCTTATGTATCCAACATATATAATCATAGTTTATGCTTATGTACATATGTCTGGAGTACATGAAGAACACATTGATAGTAGCTATGTTGCACTAAGAGGAGGTTCTAAGAGGAAGGCACACGATGAGAGAGTGCCAGAGTAGCCCGCAATGCCTCATCTAGACCCAACAATGATGGCCAATCCTGAGTTTCAGTCTATGTTTAGATAGATGATGGCCACAATTACACATATCGCTGACAGAGCGCCAACACCTCAAGCTAGGGTAGCCACCTCTAATGTGGAGTCCCAAGGTGTCAGGAAGACATTTGAATGTCTTAGACGTGTTGGGCCGATTGAATGTGCATGTATCTGATCCAACAGATGTTGACATGCGGTTGACTGAACTGGAAAAGGCATTCAAAATCCTAAACATCGCTGAAGAAGACAAAGTTAAGCATGTAGTATACTTGTTGAAGGGTAGTGCTGGCCACTGGTGGGCCATAGAAGAGGAGAAAAGGCTAGGATTTGTGATAGGATGGGAGGAGTTTTGGGGGGAATTTGTTAGTCGATATTTTCCAAAGACCTACCTAGATGAGAAAATCTCTCAGTTTGAGAAGATTCATCAGGGAGCTATGACTATCAATGAGTATGGATTGAAGTTTATGGAACTTCTGGGGTTCTGCCCGCACATGGTAGCAACAGACAAGGAAAGGATCCAAAGATTTGAGAAGGGTCTGAGTATGTAGTTGACTACTACAACATCAGCCTTGGAGAACACAGAAAGGTTTTCCACCTTTGTGGAATCTGTCAGGAGGATTGAGAGGTCTGCCATAGAGAAGCATGACGCTAATGCTAAGAAGTGACCTATGCAGTTTCAAGGGCAATCATCTAGAAGCTTTAAGAAGCCAATGTTTTTCCCACTGCTGTCGCAACCAAGGTCAACCTTCACTGAACCAAGATCACATGAACCGTCATAGTGGACCCCGAGTAGGGTAGAGGTCACAATTTTCCACCGACAGGAGCTCGCAGTGCATCATCAATCTCAGTTACAGGGCCGTTTAGACCACAGAGTGATAACTGAGTGTGTCATCAATGTGGACAGACATGGCATATTAGATGGAATTTCCCTATGAAGGTTGAGGAGGTGACTCAGCAGCCAAGGAAGAATCAACAAGGATCAAAACAATGATAGTTTGATACTAGTAGTGGCAGAGGATGTGGTCAGGCGTCCCATGCAGGATCCTTAGGATAGGCGAAAAAAGGATGTGGATGACATCAGGTGACAACAAGGTTCTATGCCATGACCTAGATGAAAGCAGTGGTCAATCTATGAGTCATGATAGGTCATATGGAATTATTTCGTTCTGATTTGTCTGCTTCTTGTTTTGTATCTGTGTTAGTAGATTTGGGTGCAACACACTCTTTTATCACCAGAGAGATGATAGGTAGCTGTTATCTACCTATTAATCTTAGATCTGATAGCCTACGGCTAGAGACTCCTTTGGTTGATTCTGCCAAGTTGCGGGAAGTGTGCTCTTCTTGTGTTCTTTCTTTTTCTGGATTCAACATTCAAGTGGATCTTTTGCCACTTGACATGCATGGTTTTGATGTAATCCTAGGAATGGATACCTTGGAAAAATACAAGATAGTCTTGAACTGTAGTACTAAGGTGGCGACATTCCATGATGGAGATGTACAATGGATTTTCCAGGGTGATAGGAAGATTCTTCCTACATGTTTGATGTCATCTATGACAACTGAGCAGTTGATGAGACAAGGATGTGAGGCTTTCTTAGCTCATGTTGTAGATACCAAGGCGGGAGGTCTTAGTATCGAGGAGGTACCAGTGGTGTGAGAATTTGAGGATGTCTTTCCTGAGGAATTTCCTAACATTCCCCCTCCTAGAGACATTGAGTTTGAGATCAATCTTATTACTAGAACACAACCCATAGCACAGTCAACATATAGAATGGTACAAGTAGAGATGCAGGAGTTAAAGAAATAGTTACAATAACTATTAGAGAAAGGTTTTATCAAGCCAAGAACTTCCCCTTGGGGTTCTCCCATGTTGTTTGTTAAAAAGAAGGATGGTTCAATGATGCTGTGTATAGACTACAGACAGTTGAATAAGGTGACAATAAAGAATAATTATCCTTTTCTAGGGATTGATGATCTTTTTGATCAGTTGAGAGGTGCCACTGTGTTTTCAAAGACAGACCTAAGGTCAGGTTACCATCAGTTGAGAATTAAGGCTGATGACATACCCAAGTCAACTTTTAGGACTAGGTATGGTCATTATGAGTTTGTGGTTATGCCATTTGGGCTAACCAATGCACCTGCAACTTTTATGGATATGATGAATATGGTCTTTAGACCTTATCTTAATCAGTGTGTGGTCCTGTTCATAGATGATATCCTGATATAATCTAAGCATAGTCAACAACATGAGAAACACCTTTGCCAGACATTGACTTTGTTGAGGAAGCATCAACTATATGCTAAGTTCAGCAAGTGTGAATTTTGGTTATCTGAAGTGTCTTTTCTGGGCCATATTATATCTACAAAAGGTGTTTGTGTTGATCCCAAGAATGTGGAATCTGTACTAGAATGGGAACAACCCAAGACACCAACAGAGATCTACAGTTTCCTAGGTTTGGTAGGCTACTACAGGAGGTTCATCAAAGACTTTAGTCCTATCATGTTACCCCTAACTAGGTTAACCAAGAAGGATGTTCCTTTTGCTTGGAATGACAAGTATCAATATTCTTTCCCGTCGTTGAAAGAAAAGTTGACTAGTGCACCGATGTTAGTACTGCCAGAGAAAGGGAAAGGCTATATTGTCTTTTGTGATGCTTCAAAGAATGAGTTGGGATGTGTATTGATGCATGATAAAAATGTGATTTCTTTTGCTTCATGACAGCTTAAGAAACATGAGGAGAATTACCCAACACACGATTTGGAGCTTGCAATAGTGGTCCATGCCTTAAATATTTGGAGACACTATCTTTATGGAGAAAAGTGTCAGATCTTCACTGACCACAAGAATTTATAGTATATCTTCTCAAAATGGGAGCTGAATATGAGGTAGAGGAGATGGATGGAGCTAATTAAGGATTATGATTGCATAATAGACTACCATCTAGGGAATGAAAATGTGGTAGCTGATGCATTGAGTATAAAGTCATCTTCATTATCAACGGTAGATAATGCATAATTAAATTCCTTGCTGTGCCATAAGAGAGATATGCTAGTGTCTCTTCACCAGATGAATGTACAACTAGAAGTTTCCTTGCTGGTAGGACTATTGGCACAGTTACAACTGAAACCTACCTTGAGACAGTAGATTCATGATGCACAACATAATGATATTGTGATAAAGAATATCTAATCAGGGATTGGTAGTGAAAATTATGATGGATTTCATGAGGCAGATGATGGTAAAATTTGTTACCACAATAGGATAGTAGTTCCTGATGTTGATGGGTTGAGGAAGATGGTACTTGAGGAGGCTCACTCCTCCATGTATGAAATGCATCCTGGAAGTACTAAGATGTACCAAAACTTGAAAGACATGTATTAGTGGCCAGGTCTAAAGTGTGATGTGGAAGAGTTCATTGCCAAATGTCCAGTTTGTCAGCAGGTGAAGGCTGAGCACCAGAAGCCTAAAGGGACATTACAACCCTTACCAATACCACAGTGGAAATGGGATCATATTACTATAGACTTTGTGGTTGGTCTTCGTAGGACAACCAAGGGTCATGATTCCATATGGGTGATAGTAGACAGATTGACTAAGTCAACTCATTTTCTTCCAGTTAAGATGACATTTAAAGCAAAGAAATTGGCACAAATATATGTTGATGAGATAGTCCGTCTGCATGGCATTCTAGTGACTATAGTTTTTGACATAGGTCCACAGTTTACAAGTCATTTTAGGGAGCATCTACATTCTGCAATGGGAATATAGATAAGATTCAACACAACTTTTCATCCGCACTGAAAAGACTATTCAGACTTTAGAGGATCTCTTGAGGGCATGTGTGCTGCAATTTCTTAGTAGTTGAGATGTACATCTAACTTTGATAGAGTTTGCGTACAACAATAGCTATCAAAGAAGAATATATATGGCTCCTTATGAGGCTTTGTATGGGAGACAATGTTGGTCTCCTCTTTGCTGGTATGAGACATGTGAATATCAACTTTTGGGTCCTGAGCTAGTACAATAGACTACAAAAAAGATTAAAGTGATACAACAACAGTTGAAAGAAGCCCAGGACAGGAAGAAATCTTATGTAGATAACCGAAAAAGACCACTTAAGTTCCAAGTGGGAGATAGAGTATATCTTAATGTTTCTCCTTGGAAAGGTGTGTTGAGGTTTGGAAAGAAGGGTAAGTTGGCTCCTAGATTTATAGGACCATACCCTATCCTAGCTCGTATTGGAAAGGTAGCATATAAGTTGGAGCTACCACTAGAGCTACATATATTTCATAATGTCTTTCACATATCTATGTTGAGGAAATGCCATCCTGATACTGACAAAACAATCCAACCAGTAGAGGTTGAGTTAGATGATGATATCTCCTATGTTGAGGGTCCTGCGTTGATCCAGGTTAGAAGGGTGAAAAAGCCGAAGAGAAAAGATGTAACACTAGTGAAAGTTTTGTGGCATCACCGTGGAATATAGGAAGCCACATGGGAACTATAGAATGAGATGCGTACAAAAACCCATCTTTTTTGCGTAGGATTTCGGGGTGAAATCCTTGTTAGAGGTTTATAGTTGTAAGGCCCCTAAACTTGCTTAATGAGTTGAATAAGCTTAATTACCATAATTGAATGCTTATAATCCTAATATAACCTTGTTATATTCTTTGAAATCATAATACAAGCTTACGTTTCAAATTTGGTCCAATTTGGACACTGTTTGAGCAAGTTATGCAATTTTATGTACATTTTGGACTTTTCTACAATTTACCCAATTGGGGGATTCACTTTGCAATTTGTCACATAAATTATGTTCCTTAGATAATATATTATCATTCTTGATTATTTTTATCCATGGGGCTCCTATTTGATCCATGGTTTGAAGGTGTTTTCCTCAAGGGTATTTTAGGGTTTACCCCTTCATGGATGAGCTACCTTTAGTCGCTACCAACTAATGAATTATGTGATTGGTTGGGAAATTCGACAAAGGAAAGCTAATCAGGTCTATATGGATTGGTGGGGGAGCTTCTTGTGTGTGTGCTTGTATATTCTTAATAGTTTAAGGTCATAGACACATGGGGAAGCTACTTTTACACCTCATGCTTGCTTCCATCCTTATCCATGGGCTATATTTACCTCTTCCTTGTCCAAGTACGAAAATATGCTTGCTTTCTCTTTCCTCTAACCTGGAGTAACGACTCCACTCTATTTTTCTACAGAACCAAGTGCTCTAAGGTAGAAGACAACCTCTTTTTGGAGAAGAAGGCCTCGTAGAGCTCCATCTAGCCCTACCTAGGGTTTCCAAGGTCATCTTCTAGGGATTTCGACCAAGGCAAGTTGATTTCCTTCTCCATTTCTCTTTCTGTTATCCTTCCTTAGACCTTCCTCCAGGTTGGAACCTTGTTGTTCCATGGTGAAAGTGGCTCTAGAACTCAAAAACTTATCCTTCTTATTTCTTTTTCTAGGTTTTTGCTACTTTGTGGAGAGAAGTGCCTATTTGACCAAGTTCAGATATGAATCCAAGGTTTTCTTGCCCTATTTGCTCGAGATTCTTGATTTTTGGGATCTGACCTAAATTCTATAGAGGCGAATTATATAACATTCTTCACTTATATTGCTTACTAGAAGCTTGTTAGTTCATGTTTATGCTTTAATGTGATGATCTAGACATAAAGAAACCATGCTTGTTTAGAATTATGAATTTGTGTGGTGTTCCCTATTTTGTTCCAGTTTTATATGAACTTGTAAGCATGTGCACAACCTTTCTAAGGTGTAACATGATCTGGGACAGGTTGATAGCATCAACCTATGGTGCTAAGAACAAAATAATTGATTGTTCAAATTAGGGTTTTCAAGCTATTTCCTTCCCTATCATACAACCGATGGTCATACCATTCAATAACCAATGGTGTTGCTATCTTTGCAACTGATTTTCATGATCAAGGGTGTAAAATATATGGTGAAAACCTATGGTCACCCCCTTAGATCAGGTTTTGGATCAATTAGATGTTTAATTATCATCTACTAAGTATCTAATAATGTTATCAATCGATGATGACATTAGCTTAATATTTGATGGTGTTAACTGAATGTATTACTGATTTAACAACCAATGGTGACCTAATGATCACAATTAATGGTGGATTAGGTCATCATTATATATGATGAGTTAATAATGTAATTGTAGATTTTACTAAACCTTAAACTAATGGTTCCTTGGTTCAATTGATCTCATGGTTAGACCTATACTTCAATTGATAACCTTGAACAATGAACCTGATCCAATGAATAATATTGGATGCTTCAACATCCAATGGACTATAATAAATAACATGGTATTATATGTGGGTCCTAGTGATGATAATGTGATGGTCCAATACCGTTAATTTTTAGTCTTACCTTTGCCATCATATAGTTATATTTGATAAATCACTATAATAAGTGGATGCATAACTCCCATGTGATCTAGCTTGTTATAATTAACCTTAATGAAAATATATGATGTTGATTGTTTATAATCTGACCTCTTGAATGGTTAATGTGATAATGAATTACACTCTTCTTATGTTGAAACCACAATGTAGTACTATTTGAATATCATAGTGCCTTGCCATGTTAATATCTATGGACACATATGTGTTAATGATCTTTTGAGCCTTGTTTAAGGCATGGAATGATGATGATAACCTTACTATGAATAATGTGATAGTCTTAATGACCTTTGGTCATGTTTGAAGCCATGATTGAGGTGGAATCCTCTTCATGTTCAAATAATGGTTAAAACCCTAGAACTTGTGATAAGATATTGGTATCTTGTAAAAAGTATGAAGATAAGTGTGGTCCATTAATTTGCAATGAATGATAGCATGTGGTAATGTGATTAATATTTATATCTCAAATGTTTTATATCTTTTGAAGTTGTTATACATATACTCTTGTTAGAAAAGAATTAGGGTTTGAATGTCCATTTGTATGATTTAGCCTTAATTCACCGAATTGGCACAACTAATTGAGTGAAACTCTAATCATGTAGTGCCATGTGCCATAGATCTATTTGAGTGTTAGAAATTTCCAGATCGTGAAATGAGTATTCCTAAGGGATACTCAGAGCACATACTGATAAGTGTGCGGGGTGCTTGTCATCCTGAATTCAAGTGTTAGGGAGGATGACAGTGGTCATACCTAGCCCTTAGTTTGAGAACGACTGCAGTCATGTCTTGATGATTATATATATATGATGATATTGGACGATAACTGTGGTTGTACCTCAGATGGTAGGGTATCTGTACCCTCCTCCTTTCACTAGTGTCGTGACCTATACAAAAGACGGACTAGGCTGTTAGCATCTTGACCTTATGTATCGCTGTGGCAGACCCATACTGTAACATCCTCAATTTCATAGCTAATGTAAGCCTTTAATGTGGGGTTTTCTAGTAAGTGTATGCCAAGGGACCTAATGAACCTAACATGGCTAGTTATGTAATTTAGTTTACAAAATTGGTGATACAAGTCATCTGGTCAACCAATACACGCATAATGACTTAAATGTGTATGATTGTAGTCAGTGGTATATGAATATAAATGAATTATTCCTATGAACAATAATGTGATAAATATATAATATGACGAGTCAAGTTCATGGCTTGAGCCTTAGACCTAGCTTACGTCTTCATATTATGTAACTGAAGAAATAGCAATCACATGTGTCATACATGAGCGTCAATTGAGAAATTATATTGATTCAATATTTATTTTCATGATTTGAAATACAGTTAAGCTTATGGACCCTTTGAAATACTAAGGGATGGGCCATGTGCCCTAGAGCCCAATTTCATCCCTATTAGACCAATTAAGTTTTACAAATAGGTCCTTGGAGTTCAAATTTGAGGATTTAGCATTTCACGTTTATAATAAATACTCAACGTAATTTTGATAGATGGATAACTGATATATAATATCAAGGGAGAAAATTTAGATGTTTTTGATTTATCTAGTGACCTAGGTTACTAAATTAGTAATTATCTGATATTTATCTAAAAGGCAAATTTGGATGGACTATCTAATTAGTTTTGATTTGATGTATTTTTAATGTAAAGATCATTAGAATACAATGTATCTCCCAAATTTTGGGATCAAACGAAGCTACAAATTGGGATATATAAATATTTCTATAAAATAGACTTTTATGCAAAAATAAAAAATAAAAAAATAGAGGTGGGTGACTCCAGCCCACACGGACTGGAGAATCACCGCCTCTATTTATAGGGCACAAGTAGAGTCCCTTGTACCAGGGGATCTCGCCCAAGATCCGATAGGAAAGAGACTATAAAAGTCCTAGATTTCGGAACCCATGGGTGGTCCTAAGTAGATGCGAGGGTTTCAGTTGGATCCATGGGCAGAGTAAAGCGAAGAGGAGAAATCTGAGTAGTAACCGCAGCTAGGGCTGTAGGACCAAGTTCTTCGAATTCGCCCAGGCTGCGCCCAAAGGCGACGGTGCCCTAGGGTTCCAGGGCTGCCAGAGTGATGAGGAGCTTCGGCATGCGCTGCATCGCGCTCAGAGCCGACTTTGAAGATGCTCTAGCTGGGGGGTGCGGCATGAATAGGGGAACTGCAGAAGAAATAGGGGAGAAACCCCCTTTTTATCAGGTGAAGAAGAAGCCGCCCAGATCTGGGAATCTGGCGCTTATTCCCCTCAACCATTGGATCAATCTTGAACAGTTAGCATTGTTTTGATAGAGTAGTTCTTTGAAAATTCATATCTTGAGATGTAGAGCTTAGTTTGGGACAAACAAGATACCTACAGAAAGATCATGATGAGTACTATAAAAAAAAATACTTCCAGGTTACTATTTTGATATCTTTAATTTATTAAATATAGTGTGTTCAAACTATATGCTTTTGATGTTTTATCAATTAAAAATAGCAAACGAATTTAGAAATTCATGAAAATTTTATTGGATGTGTATTATAATATCCTTAACATGATTTCAAAGCCTGATCTCTCTTATATGAAGTTTTATTGAGGTTTTGATATAAATCCTAATAAGGGTAGTTTGGGTATTTCACCTATAATTTGATTTTTAAATGACCTGATATTTTGATACATGATCATTCCTACATTATATGAATATTTTCTGGAGATTTTATGAAGTTTCTTGTGCTATTATATTAATTATTAAGTTTAGATGAGTAGCCAATATGAAATAATAATAAATGATTATCCTGAAACTATAAGTGATATATGTATGGCCAATTAGGCCTGATATTAGTAATATGATGGTATTCTACTTTGATTTCCTGACTGAGTCAGTAATTTTACAATATGTGACTATTTTTGAGAATTATTCTCATTATATGAAGTATATGTTCATATTAGTGCATAAGACAATTTATGTCTTATTTGAGTATAAAGATAATACTAATTATATAGTATGAGTTTTATTTTATTTCAATGCTAAGATTTTATGGTGACTTTAGATTAAAGTTATGTTTAGTCTAAATAAGAACCCTAAGTTGGTATATGTAGTTAGGAAGATGGGGTTTTGAGATTTATAAATAAAAAGAGGGAATATAGGCTTGAACTGATAAAACTATGATGATATCCAGGTTATTAAAGTTATGGAACTTAGGATCGAGACTTTCCTATCAATGCCATCTGTACAAGAGGTAAGTGGTTCATGCCCATGAGTACTCATGTTTTAATTTTAGTATGTTTACATGTCTCATGATAAGACTTTTATAATTTATATGGTTCAATGTTCTAAGATTTTAATGCAAACAAGAATATTCTCATATCTCTATCATTATGTAAGTTCAGATATCCAAAATCTCAAATAGAGACATGTTGCTCAAAATAGTTGTGACCCATGGATCAAGCCCATGAGAAAGTTAAAGAATCATGTTCTTACAAGATTTCTTAGAAATGTTTGAAATTAATGAATAAGATTGTAAGATACAATATGCAAGTAATGTAGACATACTTAGTTGGTGATTTGGGATAGTTTTGTATTGAGAATTTAAGTACACATATGTTGTTAGGATTTCTCATATTTATAGGCATAACTATGTATTACGATTTCAAGTAGAAATATGCCATTAAGATTTCATACATATGTATCGATATAACAAATAGATTCCTTATAGTTTATAATATCTAGAATTTAATTACAATACAAGAATATGAATTTCAGAATATTAAGACATGGTCTACTTTTAGAAATAAAGGTACTGTTGGGATCACAATGTATTGTAAAAATGAGTTCATGATGGCATTATAAGATAATGACACATTAAGTTATGATTAGGTTGGAATACAATATTTAATAAGATTTCTATTTTGATATTTAAGGTTTAATGTGTAAGTTCATATGGAAAGTTTCAGGGTAACATCATATTTTATAAGAAGGATTGAACCATCTTGTCAGAATTGATATTTTTAGATATGTTGTACTTATGATACTTTCATAAGCTTGACTTAAGATACATTGTATACTTAGTGTTTCTATATTCATGTCAGATCCTTTTTCATAAGACATTAAACTCATTTATGATATACATGGTATAATGAAGTAATCTTACCAAATTAGAGTTTTAGAATAAAGTTTACCCAGATAATGAGATACATGTTCAGATCCAACAAAGAATTCAATTTAGAACTTAAGAATAAGAGATTTAGATTCAGACTTAGACTACTCACTATGTGCGTAGCCAGATTTTGAATAAAGATACATGATATGGGTTATAGACCCAATCTCAATTGTGTTGTAATTTGAGATACATATCCAAATTCTATAATAGATTCAGTTCAGATTTTAAGGAGCAGAGATTCAAATTCAGATTTTAGATTCAAAACTAAGTACGTGTTGAGTACTCAATTTTAGATAAGTTCAGATTCAGAGTTTAGTAAAGATAGACTAAAGATAATTAATTCAAAACTTTCACATAATACATTATATAATAAGTCCTCACCAGAGAGTCCCAGGACGATTTAGAGGGCACGTTGCGCCAGACACTGCCGGTGTCACAGAGGGAATGTTATGCCAATAGAGGGTGCGTTCCACCATAGAGGACACTTCGGTGTCAATAGAGGGCACACTGTGCCAATAGAGGGTGCGTTGCACCATAGAGGACACTTTGGTGTCAACAGAGGAGGACTTATTGTATAATGGTTGCCACAGTCAGATAAAAATTGTAAGTAAAAGATACCTTAGATTAGAGATGCCCATATTCTCATCCATGAGTAATGATGAGAGGGAATTAGAAAATATAATTAAGACCTCGACACTTTGGCGTAGGTCATGAGATCCATGTACCAGGGTACATGTCTTTAGAGAAAGATAAGATAGAAAGATAAGAATTTCAGATTAAGAAATAAGAGATTTTACTCAGAGCTTGATAGTAATTTCTTGTTTATAATACCAATTTTAGATTATGAATCATGTACATTTTAGAATACTCATGCCACCTACTCTAACGACTATTTTTCCCAATGCATGGCTGGTGATGCGATGTCCGCAGGTTTTTGGAGTGATTGAAGAATAAAGGGACCAACAAAGGCCTAAGAGACTTTCACGCTTGCCTAGTGGGGTGCCATCTACCTTGATGATCCTAAGTATTGACATCTTTTTATTATGAACTTATGCATAAACATGATGTTGTTTTATGTTGACAAAAAGCTATGTATGAATTAGTTTTACAGTTTTTCAAAGTGTTTCATTTACTTTTATTGCAATGGTTATCATGTTTGTGACACTCCCAGATTTGTTTTTGCTTCTACTCATGTGATATAAAAATCTGGGTGTTACAATATGGTATCAAAGCAATTTGGTAAATGGCCACTAGGCAAAGATGATTCTCATAGTCACCCCAGGATGAAGATAAGTGATTATGGTTTATGGATAGATTCCCAAAGAAAGATACAATGACCTAGAATGACTAAGAGTTTTCACCTTAGAAGAAATAGAGATGTCATATACAGATATTTATCTATTCTAGGTCTCAAGTTTCAACCTAACACTAGATAATGGCGTTGCTTCTCCATTCTCAATGGTTATGGCCAAACCAATTGAGAATTGAAGAGGAATGCCATAAGCATTAGATTTTGATGAGTTTCTTCTTTCTTACTGATCCATGTGATATGGGACACATGTATTAGTAGGTTAATGAGAGATATCATGTCAACATCCCACATCTCTAGGTATGTGCCTGATCACCACATATCTAGGAATATAGGAGTTACCTAAAGAACATAAGATTAGACAACCATGTAAACATAATGTTAGAAAGTCATGACAAGGTTGAGGTAGATGCCCTAAGTATAGAGCCAAGTTTAGTTTCATAAACCCTAAGTATGAGTTGAGCAATAAACCAAGGTAATAGATAATGCTTACATAAATATTTTATGAAAATACATTACATATATCTTTTTATGCAAAATTTTGAACATGTGTACCTCAAGATGTTAATTAGAAATAAATTAAGAGGTAAGCAGAACCCTAAGGTGGGTAGTAGCCTAGAGAAATTTCGAGGACGAAATTTATTCAAGGTGGGTAGTTTTGTAACATCCTCAATTTCATAGCTAATGTAAGCCTTTAATGTGGGGTTTTCTAGTAAGTGTATGCCAAGGGACCTAATGAACCTAACATGGCTAGGTATGTAATTAAGTTTACAAAATTGGTGATAAAAGTCATCTGGTCAACCGATACACACATAATGACTTAAATGTGTATGATTGTAGTCAGTGGTATATGAATATAAATGAATTATTCCTATACCAATAATGTGATAAATATATAATATGATGAGTCCAGTTCATGGCTTGAGCCTTAGACCTAGCTTACGTATTCATATTATGTAACTGAAGAAATAGCAATCACATGTTTCATACATGAGCGTCAATTGAGAAATTATATTGATTCAAGATTTATTTTCATGATTTGGAATACAATTAAGCTTATGGACCCTTTGAAATACTAAGGGATGGGCCATGTGCCCTAGAGCCCAATTTCAACCCTATTGGACCAATTAAGTTTTACAAATAGGTCCTTGGAGTTCAAATTTGAGGATTTAGCATTTCATGTTTATAATAAATACTCAATGTAATTTTGATAGACGGATAATTGATATATAATATCAAGGGAGAAAATTTAGATGTTTTTGATTTATCTAGTGACCTAGGTGATTAAATTAGTAATTATTTGATATTTATCTAAAAGGAAAATTTGGATGGAATATCTAATTAGTTTTGACTTGATGTATTTTTAATGTAAAGATTATTAGAATACAATGTATCTCCCAAATTTTGGGATCAAACAGAGCTACAAATTGGGATATATAAATATTTCTATAAAATAGAATTTATGAAAAATAAAAAATAAAAAAAATAGAGGGGGCGACTCCAGCCCGTACGGACTGGAGAATCACCGCCTCTGTTTATAGGGCGCAAGTAGAGTCCCTTGTACCAGGGGATCTCACCCAAGATCCGATAGGAAAGAGACTATAAAAGTCCTAGATTTCAGAACCCATGGGTGGTCCTAAGTAGATACAAGGGTTCCAGTTGGATCCATGGGCAGAGAAAAGCAAAGAGGAGAAATCTGAGTAGTGATGGCGGCTAGGACTGTAGGACCAAGTTCTTCAACCTTGCCCAGGCTGCGCCCAAAGGCGACGGTGCCCTAGGGTTCCAGGGCCGCTGGAGTGATGAGGAGCTTCAGCATGCGCTGCATCGCGCTCGGAGCCGACTTTGAAGATGCTCCAGCTGGGGGGTGCGGCGTGAATAGGGGAACTGTAGAAGAAATAGGGGAGAAACCCCCTTTTTATCAGGTGAAGAAGACGCCGCCCAGATCTGGGTAGCTGGCACTTATTCCCCTCAACCGTCAGATCAATCTTGAACGGTTAGCATTGTTTTGATAGAGTAGTTCTTTGAAAATTCATATCTTGAGATGTAGAGCTCAGTTTGGGACAAACAAGATACCTACAGAAATACCATGATGAGTACTATCAAATAAAAATACTTCCATGTTACGATTTTGATATCTTTTATTAATTAAATATAGTGTGTTCAAAACTATATGCTTTTGATGTTTTGTCAATTAAAAATAGCAAACGAATTTAGAAATTCATGAAAATTTTATTGGATGTGTATTATAATATCCTTAACATGATTTCAAAGCATGATCTCTCTTATATGGAGTTTAATTGAGGTTTTGATATAAATCCTAATAAGGTTAGTTTGGGTATTTCACCCATAATTTGATTTTTAAATGACCTGATATTTTGATACATGATCATTCCTACATTATATGAATACTTTTCTGGAGATTTTATAAAGTTTCTTGTGCTATTATATTATTTATTAATTTTAGATGAGTAGCCAAACTGAAAGAATAATAAATGATTATCCTGACACTATAAGTGATATATGTATGGCCAATTAGGCCTGATATTAGTAATGTGATGGTATTCTACTTTGATTTCCTGATTGAGTCAGTAATTTTACAATATGTGACTAATTTTGAGAATTATTCTCATTATATGAAGTATATGTTCATATTAGTGCATAAGATGATTTATGTCTTATTTGAGTATAAAGATAATACTAATTATATAGTATGAGTTTTATTTTATTTCAACGCTAAGATTTTATGGTGACTTTAGATTAAAGTTATGTTTAGTCTAAATAAGAACCCTAAGTTGGTATATGTAGTTAGGAAGATGGGGTTTTGAGATTTAGAAATAAAAAGAAGGAATATAGGCTTGGACTGATAAAACTATGATGATATCCAGGTTATTAAAGTTATGGAACTTAGGATCGAGACTTCCCTATCAATGCCATCTGTACAAGAGGTAAGTGGTTCATGCCCATGAGTACTCATGTTTTAAGTTTAGTATGTTTACATGTCTCCTGATAAGACTTTTATAATTTATATGGTTCAATGTTCTAAGATTTTAATGCAAACAAGAATATTATCATATCTCTATCATTATGTAAGTTCAGATAACCAAAATCTCAAATAGAGACATGTTGCTCAAAATAGTTGTGACCCATGGACCAAGTCCATGAGAAAGTTAAAGAATCATGTTCTTACAAGATTTCTTAGAAATGTTTGAAATTAATGAATAAGATTGTAAGATAAGATATGCAAGTAATGTAGCCATACTTAGTTGGTGATTTGGGATAGTTTTGTATTGAGAATTTAAGTACACATATGTTGTTAGGATTTCTCATATTTATAGGCATAAATATGTATTACAATTTCAAGTAGAAATATGCCATTAAGATTTCATACATATGTATCGATATAACAACTAGATTCCTTATAGTTTATAATATCTAGAATTTAATTACAATACAAGAATATGAATTTCAGAATATTAAGACAGGGTCTACTTTTAGAAATAAAGGTACTGTTGGGATCACAATGTATTGTAAAAATGAGTTCATGATGGCATTATAAGATAATGACACATTAAGTTATGATTAGGTTGGAATACAATAATTTATAAGATTTCTATTTTTATATTTAAGGTTTAATATGTAAGTTCATATGGAAAGTTTCAGGGTAACATCATATTTTATAAGAAGGATTGAACCATCTTGTCAGAATTAATAATTTTAGATATGTTGTACTTATGATACTTTCATAAGCTTGACTTAAGATACTTTGTATACTTAGTGTTTCTATATTCATGTCATATCCTTTCTCATAAGACATTAAACTCATTCATGATATAATTGGTATAATGAAGTAATCTTACCAAATTAGAGTTTTAGAATAAAGTTTACCCAGATAATGAGATACATGTTCAGATCCAACAATGAATTCAATTTAGAACTTAAGAATAAGAGATTTAGATTCAGACATAGACTACTCACTATGTGAGTAGCCAGATTTTGAATAAAGATACATGATATGGGTTATAGACCCAATCTCAATTGTGTTGTAATTTGAGATACATATCCAAATTTTATAATAGATTCAGTTCATATTTTAAAGAGCAGAGATTCAGATTCAGATTTTAGATTCAAAACTAAGTACGTGTTGAGTACTCAGTTTTAGATAAGTTTAGATTCATAGTTTAGTAAATATAGACTTAAGATAATTAATTCAAAACTTTCACATAATACATTATATAATAAGTCCTCACCAGAGAGTCCTGGGACAATTCAGAGGGCACGTTACGCCAGACACTGCGGGTGTCACAGAGGGAATGCTATGCCAACAGAGGGTGCGTTGCACCATAGGGGACACTTTGGTGTCAACAGAGGGCACGTTGTGCCAACAGAGGGTGCATTGGACCATAGAGGACACGTCAGTGTCAATAGAGGAGGACTTATTGTATAATGGTGGCCACAATTAGATAAAAATTGTAAGTAAAAGACACCTTAGATTAGAGATGCCCATATTCTCATCCATGATTAATGATGAGAGGGAATTAGATAAGAGAATTAAGACCTCAACACTTTGGCGTAGGTCATGAGATCCATGTACCAGGGTACATGTCTTTAGAGAAAGATAAGATAGAAAGATAAGAATTTCAGATTAAGAAATAAGAGATTTTATGTTTCAGATTTTACTCAGAGCTTGATAGTAATTTCTTGTTTATAATACCAATTTCAGATTATTAATCATGTACATTTTAGAATTCTCATACCACTTACTCTAACGACTATTTTTCCCAATGCATGGCTGGGGACATGATGTCCGCATGTTTTTGGTGTGATTGAAGAACAAAGGGACCAGCAAAGGCCTAAGAGACTTTCAAGCTTGCCTAGTGGGGTGCCATCTACCTAGATGATCTTGAGTATTGCCATCTTTTTATTATGAACTTATGCATAAACATGATGTAGTTTATGTTGACAAAAAGCTATGTATGAATTAGTTTTACAGTTTTGCAAAGTGTTTCATTTACTTTTATTGCAATGGTTATCATGTTTGTGACACTCCCAAATTTTTTTTTACTTCCGCTCATGTGATATAAAAATATGGGTGTTACACATACTGATTGGGGGCGGAGAAGATCGTAGGAGTCTGGACCTTCGTAGATCTTATATGGCACTGATTTCTACTTAGTAGTGGTCAGTTGGGACTTGAGTGGTATTTCTTAAATCCCTTAGGGAAATGTAATAAAAGAAGTGATATAAGCCGTGTTGTATACTGGCTATGGTTAGATATGTCGCACATTGTTTGGTCAGTCTTTAACTTGTCTTTATACTACCATGTGTTTACAAGATGATATCATACGACCCTTGAGTAATTATACTTATTGTCAAGTTAATTTGCTTAATGGCTTAGTATGCTTAACCTATTCAATCTGCTTAAATTGCTTATTCGTTACTATATATGCTCAGTTCATTTACTGTCAATTAATATGTTATAATCAATATATGTTGGAGAAAGTTATATCTCTCACTGGGACTGGGTCTCACCCGTGGGTCACCACATTTGTTTTAGGTGGTCGCGGGAAATGAGGTCGAGGTCGCGCTGTGGAAGAGAACCAACCTGGTGATCAATAGATTTAGAAGGTTGGTTAGTTGTAGATTTTAGTAGTAGAGTCCTAGTGTCGTCCCTATACTCTCACGTCCGGGCGTGGGATGTGTTTTTTTATGATATACTCGTATTGACACAAGATTTTGGTAGTATGTCAATGTTTGTAAAGATATGGCGTGTACATGTGAACTATCTTTTGTATGCAGGATGTGACTAAGGTCTTTGGACCCATATGTTAATATTTGTTACAATATATTAGAATGGAGTGATGTACCTTTATGTAAATGTTGTAGAGTTCATTTACATTGTTGGAATTGGTTTTACTTACTCCGCATTTTGACTATGTGATTAATTAGTAGTTGATTGTATTTTGTGTTTTGAGTAATCTCATTTCGCATGACGAGTTGTCACATTAAATCTTGTAATCTATCCATAGATCAAGTATGTTATTGAAGGGAGTAGAATTTCTCCAAGAATTTGTTTTCTAGAACTTCCCACATAGTGATCGAGTATCCTTAAAGAGCGCTATGACAAGATCTAGATTTATCCTTCGAGGAATATTTGAACAGTTTTAATTACATGGAGTCTTAGTGGCTTAGGTTGGCTTCATCATTAAACAAAGGTTGATGAATTTAATAAGGTTCTCCCAACAATCATCTCCAATTCTTACTATGAAGGTAGAGTTCTGTAATAGGCTGACCCATTGGGCTCTGATCTCAATCGGGTTTCCTCGAGATTGGATTGGATGAGTTAGGTCGGTGCCCTTGGAGATAGAGAAATCTTGTAATTCTTTTGTGCATTCAGTGACTTGGGCAGCTTCTAGGATGGTCTTGAATTTGACTTCCACATGTTCTCTGGCTTCTGTGGTGAGAAATTCTTGCTGGGCCGCTATAGCTGCATTGATGCATGCTTGGATAGCTGCTTCTATAGTCACCACATCTACCATGGCAACTTAGCATATCTGCTTCAATGAAAGACTTGGGATAAACATCCTACATATTAGGTATCAAGATCTGTTGATGTGACGCCCCGACACACCACTAATAAGATTACTCAAAACCAAACTTGTAGAAATAAAACTAAACATCTAAGTTACTATTAAACTTAGGAAATTAAAACCAATTTCATATAACCATAAAAGTTACAACATGTTTCACATGAGTCCACAAAGGCCACCTATATTGCATATCACCTACCCCAAACATTATACAAGATATCGTTCACTGACTCTCTAGCCACATCCAGTTACACATGATAACATGTTTACAAACATATATGCCATCCCTACACAACAACGAGCATAAAGCCAAAACCTCATATCGATACATACAAAAAAAACCTCCCCAAGGACCTGAGTGTACATGGATGACACATAGGACTATACTTCTATAGACAAGAAGCATGTCTAACATCTCAACAGCTACTGGTCCTCTAGCTGCTCAACACCAACAACACGATCTCCACTGCCTCATGCTCAACCAGCTAAAAGATGTGGAAACCCAAGGGGTGAGAGTAAACATCCCAGTGAGAGATAAAACTCTCCACTAACATCTATGAAAAGCACAAATAACTAAATAGGTAGATATCATACTAAGAAGGTTGAGCAGATTCAACTAAACGACATGTAATCAACCAATAAAGTAGATTAAGCAAGACTAGACAGCTACCACTAAGCAATAGAATAATTTATATTTTAAGAAGGAATATGAAGAACATGTATAATAATTGACTTCTCTTACCATCTTATAATTCAAGAAATCCATAAAAAGATAAGGCAAATGGCTCAATCAATGTTATTTGTATTTGATGCTAATCAAGATATGCTATACGACCATGTTACATCTTTTATTATTATTGCCCAGAGGATTTGAGTCATACCACCCAAATCCAACCGACCAATTTGAAGTTGAAATCAGTGCCATACAAGGTCAATGGAAGAGTCGGAATCCACAACCTACCCACACCTCTTGGCCATCACAAGAGAAAACACCACAAAGACCTATTCGTCAACTACAACAATGACATATAGTCAAGATTAGGGATTGGCTCATGCATGGCCATCCACATATATAATACCTAACCCACCTTGGTATAGGTAAGACGCTAGAAAAAATGCTCACACATTGCCGTTCTAAAATGGAGTGGCTCACGCATGGCCATCCTTATCACAAGGAGATCAGCTCACACATGGCCGTCTCATGCAACCTATAATTGTGGATGCAAGGAAATATTCGACTTGCACCCCTCATACTAAAAAATATGCATTGTGAGTGATACGCATTTCATTAGTCTAGTAATCAATACAGACATTGGAAAGGATCTATGGCACATGGAACCTACATGATTAGGGTTCCACTTGCTTAATTAAGCCAATTGAGTGTCTTTTTACATCAATCAAGTTAGAACATACAAAGCCAATAGAAACTCTACATAAATAAGGGAAATAGTGTGCTCTAGAAGATATAAAACGTATAAGGTGCAAACTAGTCACATATTCTCATGATAATTGTATTTGCCACTCACAAGGTCATCATCAATATCACATCACTATGGGATTCAATCCCTCAACTACATCACTAAAGGATACCACCTCATAATAGGCATCATGCCTTCACTAGGTCATAGGTCCCAAACAGATAATTCATGTATGTCAACATAACATCATGGCTCAACAGTAGAATGTGCATGACCATCTCCCTATATCACATATAGGTTACTATAACATTCACTTATCCATGATAGTCAATCAACCTGCAATGTTGGATGCATATAAGTAGGAGAGAGTAAGAATATAATCACATGCCATATATATCTACACATTAAACAAGTATAACATACCCTAGAATTTAAGGTTATGGTTCACACACTTAGCCTATTAGGATTTACATCATGACCATAGCACCAAACCCCAATTGAGTCAACTCCTACATTCTTGGAACCGATTTAGGGTTGAACATCATTAGGTGAATACGATTAGATCATTATATCACAAGCCTAAGTATCATCATCATTATTTGTGTATGTGTGCCATCTCATGGTGTTATGTATGTGTCATGACCATGTATCATAGTAGGTTGTCTCAACCACCTCCATGGCAGTTGTCACGACCATGAAAAAGCCTGGTCTTGACGCCAACATATCAAAGTCTCAACCATCTACAAGCATGTCTCAACCATCCTAGGGTTTAACCCAAAATGAGACAAAATAGGCACATGGTCACGATTAAAACATCACCCTTGGTGGCGACCAAAACTCAATTTGTAACGACCCCACCTCCTGGTAACCCCCAATTAAGGGAGACCAGAAGATTAGAGACGTTATCCTAATTCTTGGATCAAAGGTTCGACATATAATCAATAATAATTATCAAATTCAACCAGTCTATATTGAAAAGTTGTAATAAAATAAAATTTCTACATACCTTTTGAAAACTTGGATCTCTAAACTTCTATCCACATATGAATTCTACTCTAACTAATCCTCCTTGTATTTCAATTCATGCATTTCACAATATTATGTTTTATTGTTTGTCCTTTTGGCTTTGTACATAAAACGCTGACAAATAAAACGTCGGTCAACATAAAGCTGGTATGTGGGGGAAATAATAATCATGCAATTATCCATAACATCGTATTGCAGTCAATTACAGTTTAAAAAGCAACTTTATGTTTTAAATATAACTACGCGATCCAGGCATACCCTATTCTCTGTGTTGTCCCTGCAGTGGACCTAGATGCTACCTTCCTTATGGTAGATCCCCATTAAACCCCTCATGATCCCACCTAACTGGTGAATCTATTTCTAGGGTTGATTCACATGGCAATACCCATAGGTAGTCCACTCCTTAACTCATGGCGTGCTATAGAGTCTCATGGCACTACATGTGGGTAGCCCAATTTCTAACTCCTGATAGCCTAGAACTTACTCTAGGTTACCCTTTTTATCTTTTGTAATGCCACAGAGGAGGATCCAGATCTAAGCCAGTTATATATGTATTTACAGTGATAATCATAGTCACTCTATAGTTGCATGTAATAAAAGGCATCCAACAGTTATTTTCAAGCAACCGATAAAATCATTTGGGAATTGCCGTGAAACTAAAGTGATTATTCATAAGCGTAACCACATACTTGTCAGGATGATTTGAGACAGAAATATACCATGCAAGTAAGAAATCCAAGCAAGAAATCACATACAACAAGATCCTGAAATAATCAGGCAATTCCCTTTTATTACTCATGTCATCAAGATCTATTAAACTTAGCTCGCTTCCTAGGGTTTCTAGCCCACTTTTAGGGTTTCCATTGCAATTAGGGTTTCCCTTCACCTTTTACTATTTTAAACCTTAATTTTATACAATTACTCACAAACCCTAATTATCTCATCTATTCTTCATGAAAGATATTAAGGTTATCTTTTAACAACATATAACCCTAATTTCAAAAAAAGCACAATTAACCATCAATTAAGTCCATTAAGCCTCCTTTACTTTAAAACTACCATTTTTATCCTTTTAATCCATGACAAGGTCATTATGCTCATTTATCATCAATCCATAGTTCATTATGGTCTAATTCACATATGAACTCTATTTGTCATTAATTTCACATTAATCCACTAGAAAACCCTAATTATCAAATTAAGGGTTTTCATCCATAGTTAGGAGATTTTATACTTGAAAGAGCTTAGAACCATCATTTAACAACATATTTTCACATTATTCAAATTAAATATGATCTTCTCCTCTTTTACCCTAAATTAGGGTTTCTAACTGCTTAATCATTCATAATTGGTGTAAAATCCTAAACCATGCAATAATTCATCTACATCAGGTTCAAGTTCATCATTAACATTTTAACAAGTTGCTATTACTTAATTTCGTTAATTAAGTATCATGAACTTAACCATGATGTTCAATTAGAGTTTCTAATCTAATCCATAAGAACTTTTCATTAGATTAGCACACTTTTGCAAATAGGAACGAAATCAGACTTTCAAAGTATTTTTATTGGATTCTACACGTTCTTGTGATCAATTTTCATATTTTATATGTACCAATCCGAGCTACTAATATTTAACTACGAATTTTGCAATAAAACCTTACTTGGGCCAATCAGAAGCTGCCACGCCGCCCGTGCATGCAACATTGTTGATTTGGAAACATTTCGAAAAGACCGAAATGCCCTCGGTTAAGTGATCGGCTTCTTTAGTACTCAGAGGGAAAAAATGTCCAATGCGCCTCTCCCTTCTTCAACCTCGAGCAGCTCGATGTCTGCTGCCCTAGCCGCCGAGTGCAGGGCTGTGTAAGCCTCCTCCCTCCACTTCCAGGCCTGGAGCTCATCGGAAACTATCATCCTGACCCCGCTGTGCCTTCACGCACCTCTGGGTGCCTCTGGTTCACGGCCAGAATGGCCGGTCCACCCTTACTCGACCTGCAATTGTGACCGTGCTATAGCTGATCTGTGGCGTCGTGCGGGTGCCAGAGGTAGTTGGACTCCTCCCCGATTAGTGTGGGAGCATCGTGCCTCCCTCACATGCTCGTTTCTGGCTCCTTCTCGCTCCAAGGATAGCACGACTCCTCCAGTTAGGGTTTGCTTTCAAAGAAAGAGATGAAGAAGAGAGGGATACATGGAACTCCTTTGAACTCGACCCTGGGCTCTACCCCTTATATAGGGAAGGGTATCCACGCCCTAAGATGTTCATACAAAGGGAAACAAGTCCCTTTTCTAATAGGAAACCACATTCCTTCATCATGAAGAAATCTTCTCTCTCTTCTTTATTCTTTTTGATATCCTTTATTATTTGGATATTTAGGAATTTGAAAATCCTTTCCATTATTCTCTTTATTCTTGGCTTTTAATTCATTGGCCATGAAATAATATATCTCCTTAAGTAGAAAATACTTCCTTTTTAACAATACCACATAATTCATTAATTATGTATTCACATTATCTTCTTATTTTCTATTATTGGTATTTGATCTTTATTTTTCTTTGTTGGGACTACTTGGATACCAAGAAACTCAAATATTTCGAAATCCTTTTTAATGGATACTCATTATCCTTCTAGATGCATCTATATCCATTATTTCTCATTATCTTGTTTATTTCTTATTAAAATATCTCTTTTTGAGGATTTCTCTTTATTTCTCTTTTATTTTCCTCATTGGCATTCCTTTTAACATTAGGAATCCTTTGGATATGAACATCCACTAAGGATAACTTAATTATACCTCTTTCCACTTATTTTCCACATTTTACCATTGTTTTCAATTTCTTTCTTAATAAAGAAATACTTAATTGATCATTTCTTTTCTTTTTGCATTTTATTTTCTCCTTTGGATTCCTTGGGACCCAAGGAACTCAAGAGGCACAAAATCCACCTTTGGATTATATTATTTTTCCTTCTAGAGGTTTCTACATTTTTCTTTTCTCCATTTCCTTATTCACTTATTTAATAATGGAGTTTCTGTTGTCTTTTCCTTATTATTAGGCCCAATAGCCAGTAAAGCCCATAAAACCATCATCAAGGCTATTTTTAACGAAATCCATTTATTCAAAACAAATTATATCATTATTTGTTCTAATATCTTTAATATGAGAAATTATATTTCTCACCAAATGAACCCAAAAATTGGGGTTGTAACATCCATCCCCTCTTATAGGAATTTTGTCCTCAAAATTCCATCAAGCAAGCAAACAAGTTAGCATAAGACTTTTACATGTCCATCATTGGCCCCTATGTGGATTTACCTTATCCATGGCATTTCCAAAGAACCTTTATAAATTACATATTCTTTTCTCTGAGTTCTATCACCTTGGCATCTATAAACCTCATAGGTGACTCAGGTCATTTCGGTCTCCCTTTGGGCTAACTAGGTTCATTGCTAAGCACATGGCCCAGGTACCTCACATAGTGCTCTAAATTGGACACATGGAACTCATCACACATTACTTTATCCTGAGGGGTAAAGTCAACCATAACCTTCTCCACTAATCCATCTCAAATGGAACCATGTATCGGGGACTCAGATTTCTTAGCTATAGCTCAGAAGGGTTGGATTTTCATGTCACATATTCCCCCAAAGCGAACTGCATGTCAGTCTACTTTGCATCGGCTCACTACTCAAGTCATCTCTAGGCTCCTTTCAGCCATTGCACGATCAATTTGACTTCATCTGCACACACTGGGGCCCTTTTCTGACCTTCGCGGGGTCTCTTTACCAACATCATCTTAATGAAGTGGTGACCGACACAAACTCCTTTACATCCTGATACCGACTATGGTGGTAAACATCACATCCTTCATAGGACAAGAACTGTCTCTATGTATCACCCTGAATGAGCACACATACTCTCATCAGACCCTCTAGTCTGGATCATACTAACCATTAGTTAGGGGTGATAAGCGGTACCAACATCGAGTTCTTCATGTACCTATTTCCACCTTATGGAAGTATATCTTTAGGTTATACTCAAAAACTTTTGAACTTGCATGGTGTAGTTGAACCATCTCTCTCATATGTGGTTCAACTGGATCTGTCCCTTGACAGTACTCTTTCTTTCTCGTGTCATCTAGGTAAGGCGATCTACCATAACCCATATTGCATCTTGAACTTCCTTGGTCTAGGGGAGACTTACAACATCCATAGTGATAAACTCCCATTCCTTCTCAGGTATTCTTAACTTCTATATCCTTACACTGGGTTATTGGTGTTCATCCTTTACCTCATGTCATGCATGGTAACAAACCACATACAACTTCATCTTAGGCATACAAAGTACTACTGTCACTTATTATCTTGGTAGTACCATGGTATATGGTGATCTTAAATCATGATCTCATGTATTGTCATGATTCCTTAAGATCGATTCCTCAAAAACCCTAAACCACTCTAATCGGGGTTTCTTCACCATCCAAAGAAGTGCATATGAGGTTCTACAACCATCCTTTTATCATGATAAGCCCTAGGCTGGCTAACCAAACAACCATTAACCTGTTAGACAGATCTTGTCACCTCTGAGTGTTAGCCAAACTTGTCTCCTTTTTCCAACTGGGGGTTATCCTATCAACCTCTTCTAGCCTCCATCTAAACTAGGAAACTGTATCTCATCCAGAGCATCCATTACCACTTCACATCCTTAGGTGTTAGGTAATGTTGAAGACATACACTTTCATGTGTTTCACTTATTACCTCTTCTCAGCTCTAAGTCTATCTTCCTCAAGAAAACTCTGAGCTTAATCTCTTTGTTTTTCAAACTCAACCTTGTATAACTCATAGCTCATGACAACAACATCCTCATAAGATGACTACCTTGTTTCTCTTAATGTTTGTAAACCATCCATGTATCATTCACTCCACCAGGGTATGTTATCATCTCTGTCCTCATACCTCCTTCCAACTCATATCACCTTTTATCCTTAGTGTATTGCATGTGTATTGTCCTATATCTCACTCCCATAATAAGAGGAAATAAGCATTTGGCTGTAGTCCAAATACAGAGTTCTACCTATTCTAAGAGTAGGTATGGTACATCCCACCTTGCCAGTACACCTTTAAATCTAAGTTGAAACATGCAACTTATACCTCTATACCACAACCACCTTGATATCAAAGTTACTTTCATGGAAAACTGGTCTCGAACTTACTTGGGTCCACACACATTCCTTGGTCATCTCCTCGAGGTCTATAGGGTGCCGGTACTTTTGGTGTCATCCCTCTTCCCTTATGCATCCATAGAGTTCCCTACTCATCTGCCCTTTGGGTCCCATGAGTTCATGAAGGTGATCAATCTCCTAACCCATGGCCCTCTGACAATGATAGTTGTTACCTCCTGACCCTATGGTCATGTGCAACTAGGGAATTAGGCAACTCCTACTTCCATTGGTCTTATCCCTACCTGACCCTAGGATAGACTTAGGATGCTATTATAGTACATGTCCAGCTTATAACCTTACCCAAGGCTTCATCATCTCTCTCTGCATTCATGGGCTGACTTTCGTCCTTTCATAGGGGTCATGGTAACTTGCCTACCTTGGCCAGGCCCCATACCAGTTACCTCCATGGTAACACATCCACATGCACATAGATATGGTTATCTATGGGTCTACAGTTTCATTCTCATACTATGCACTTTCCACTTAGCTTCTCAAGATCCTATGAGACCTTTTTAGGTTTCCTCAAAACCCACAAAATAGGTATACACCCTACCAAAGGGTCCCTCTCCCATGATGGGAGGAAACTACAACTCTTGACAAAAAGGTCTCAAACGTCCTTATGTCTAGGGTTTACATCCACATGAGTGTGCTTAACCCTAGCAAGCTACTAAGGCACACGTAGACCACCAACTAAACCATGCTAGATCATACTTGTTCTCTTTCCTCAACACTGGATCACGATCATACCTTCCCATGTCATCCACTTAGGTGTGAGGGATTCATCAAAAATCCCTTAAACTTAAGGGGTTTCCCTTTCCTCTAATCATAAGGAGTACCATGCTCGAATCTATAGAAACTCAAATCTCATCATGAGCATCAGGTACACCACTTCCCCTATTAGGCCTAAGAACCCTAGGTTCATTTCTTTATGCAAAAACCGTCTAACTACATGCTCCACCTTTAACCACGAGCCAAACCTGTACAGGTATGACATGCATGTTCCATGATCCTTCTGCTCGAGCAACACTTTAGAGTTGAGTCCTCCTCAAGGACATCTAACAAGGTACACGGCTTCACAACCTGTTACTAAACCTCTCCAGGTCTAAGGAACTCTTTTTCCTATCTCATAAGGTAAACACCTATACCATAGGCACATAGATACTAGAAACATCATCCTCAACTCCCACTGTTCCTCATATCTCGGAGTCTAGGCTTCCAACCTTCTTGCTTGGGGTCCTGCTCCCTCTCTCTAGAGCTAACCCTACAACCAGCCTCACTATTAGAGGTCCTCTCTCCATGAAGATGGATTCAGCTCACAAGCATACCTCTACATGGTGAAGCCTATGTTCAAACTTATGTTTGCTCAAGGTTATCCCTAGACCTTTATGCTTATCTCATTAGCTATCCCACATACTCCCTTGGCCAGGGTTTCAACCTACTACTCATACTACTGATGTATTCTGTGTGCCTACTATGCCCTGCTCATATAAGCTCATGTGGTTCTCATAGGTTCTTCTCTAACCTCATTAATGAAGGAGCTATCCTTCTAACATGCACGACCCTTCCCAGGGTTGGGTCTCCAAAAGCACTAGGTCAGCCAACCTCTAATGGATCATATGGGCATCCAAAAGCATATCCACCCTCACACCTGGTCTATCATGACATCTAACTCCTTGTGTAATCTCTCTCTCTAACCTTCACTTAGGGTTAGGGTTAAGACCATTCTCAAAGGAGGTGCCATGTCTCTACTTATAATGGAGGTCCCTACCTCCAAGACTAACTCTCTTTACCTATCCTCATGACAAGAAGGTCTAGCCTTAGGTCTCTCCTGAGGGCAATGACAACTCATGTCATACGACCTTAGCATGCATCTATTCTTTAGTTTATGCTTAATCTATTAAGCTTATGTCCATGACATCTTATTTACATGCTTTTCATTAATTTGGTAGAGGATTCCGTAAACCTTATTAACCTTACCCATACCTCAAGAGGGTGGGGAAAAGAGAGAAAACCCTAATCCTTATAATCCTTAACAACATTTGAGTTGAGAAGGGATGAACAAGATGAGAGAGTCCTAAAGGTATCTTATTTCGAGTCAAATCCTGAGACTTTGGCCAGACAGTCACACGGATCTGGGAGTCCTCGTATTCTGACTAGCGGTGCGGAGGAAAATCTTGCCAGCCCCCGGGCGTGATTCTTTTCTAGACACCTCTATCTTTCGGAAATTTCCTCTAATAACTACCTTGGGTTCTACAGAGTTTGTAAAATTTAATGATTATTACAGATTAAATGAGGAACCTATGCTCTGATACCAAATGTAACGACCCTGCCTCCCGGTAACCCCCAATTAAGGGAGACTAGAAGATCAGAGCCGCTATCCCAATTCTCGGATCAAAGGTTTGGCAAATAATCAATAATAATTATCAAATTCTACCAGTCTATATTGAAAAGTTGTAATAAAATAAAATTTCTACATACCTTTTGAAAACTTGGATCTCTAAACTTCTATCCACATATGAATTCTACACTAACTAATCCTCCTTATATTTCAATTCATGTATTTCACAATATGATGATTTACTGTTTGTCCTTTTGTCTTTGTACCTAAAATGCCGACAAACAAAATGTCGGTCATTATAAAGCTGGTATGTGGGGGAAACAATAATCATGCAATTATCCATAACAACGTATTGCAGTCAATTATAGTTTAACAAGCAACTTTACATTTTAAATATAACAGCGCGATCCATGCATACCCTATCCTCTGCGCTATCCCTGTAGTGGACCTAGATGCTACCTTCCTTATGGTAGATCCCCATTAAACCCCTAATGATCCAACCTAACCAGTGAATCAATTTCTAGGGTTGAGTCACATGACACTATCCGTAGGCAGTCCACTCCTTAACTCATGACGTGCTATAGAGTCTCATGGCACTACACGTGGGTAGCCCAATTTCTAACTCCTGATAGCCTAGACCTTACTCTAGGTTACCCTTTTTAGCTTTTGCAAAGTCACAGAGGAGGATCCAAATCTAAGCCAGTTATATATGTATTTACAATGATAATCATAGTCACTCTATAGTTGCATGTAATAAAAGGCATCCAACAATTATTTTCAAGCAACCGATAAAATCATTTGGGAATTGCTGTGAAATTAAAGAGATTATTCATAAGCGTAACCACATACCTGTCAGGATGATTTGAGACAGAAATATTCCATGCAAGTAAGAAATCCAAGCAAGCAAGCACATACAACAAGATCCTGAAATAGTCATGCAATTCCCTTTTATTACTCATGTCATCACGATCTATTAAACTTAGCTCGCTTCCTAGGGTTTCTAGCCCACTTTTAGGGTTTCCATTGCAATTAGGGTTTCCCTTCACCTTTTACTATTTTAAACCTTAATTTTATACAATTACTCACAAACCCTAATTATCTCATCTATTCTTCACAAAAGATATTAAGGTTATCTTTTAACAACATATAACCCTAATTTTAGAAAAAGCATAATTAACCATCAATTAAGTCCATTAAGCCTCCTTTACTTTAAAGCTACCATTTTTATCCTTTTAATCCATGACAAGGTCATTATGCTCATTTATCATTAATCCATAGTTCATTATGGTCTAATTCACATATGAACTCTATTTGTCATTAATTTCACATTAATCCACTAGAAAACCCTAATTATCAAATTAAGGGTTTTCATCCATAGGAGCTTTTATACTTGAAAGAGCTTAGAGCCATCATTTAATAACATATGTTCACATTATTCAAATTAAATATGATCTTCTCCTCTTTTACCCTAAATTAGGGTTTCTAACTGCTTAATCGTTCATAATTGGTGTAAAATCCAAAACCATGCAATAATTCATCTACATCAGGTTCAAGTTCATCATTAACATTTCAACAGGTTAATATTACTTAATTTCGTCAATTAAGTATCATGAACTTAACCATGATGTTCAATTAGAGTTTCTAATCTAATCCATAAACACTTTTCATTAGATTAGCACACTTTTGCAAATAGGAAAGAAATTAGGCTTTCAAAGTATTTTTGTTGGATTCTACGCATTCTCCCGATCAATTTTTATATTTTATACGTACCAATCTGAGCTACTAATATTTAACTACAAATTTTGCAAAAAAACCTTACTTGGGCCAATCAGAAGCTGCCACGTCGCCCGTGCATGCAACATTGTTGATTTCGAAACATTTTGAAAAGACCGAAATGCCCTTGGTTAAGTGATCGGCTTCTTTAGTACGTGGAGGGTAGAAACGTCCAATGTGCCTCTCTCTTCTTCAACCTTGAGCAGCTCGATGGCAACTGCCCTAGCTACCAAGTGAAGGGCTACACAAGCCTCCTCCCTCCACTTCCAGGCCCGGAGCTCGTCAGAAACTATCATCCTGACCCCGCCATGCCTTCACGCACCTCTGGGTGCCTCTGGTTCACAGCCAGAACGGCCGGTCCACCCTTACCCGAACTGCAACCACGACCGTGCTGTAAATGATCTGTGGCATCGTGCGGGTGCCAAAGGTAGCTGGACTCCTCTCCGGTCAGTGTGGGAGTGTCGTGCCTCCCTCACATGCTCGTTTCTGGCTCCTTCTCGCTCCAAGGATCCCACCACTCCTCCGGTTAGGGTTTTCTTTCAAAGAAAGAGAACAAGAAGAGAGGGATATGTGGAAATCCTTTGAACTCGACCCTGGGCTCTACCCTTATATAGGGGAGGGTATCCATGCCCCAAGATGTTCATACAAAGGGAGACAAGTCCCATTTCTAATAGGAAACCACATTCCTTTGTCGTGAAGAAATCTTCTCTCTCTTACTTATTCTTTTTGATATCCTTTATTATTTGGATATTTAGGAATTTGAAAATCCTTTCCATTATTCTCTTTATTCTTGGCTTTTAATTCATTGGCCACGAAATAATATATCTCCTTAAGTAGAAAATACTTCCTTTTTAACAATACCACATAATTCATTAATTATGTATTCACATTATCTTCTTATTTTCTATTATTGGTATTTTCTCTTTCTTTTTCTTCATTGGGACTCCTTGGATCCCAAGAAACTCAAATATTTCGAAATCCTTTTTAGTGGATACTCATTATCCTTCTAGATGCATCTATATCCATTATTTCTCATTATCTTGTTTATTTCTTATTAAAATATCTCTTTTTGAGGATTTCTCTTTATTTCTCTTTTATTTTCCTCATTGGCATTCCTTTTAACATTAGGAATCCTTTGGATACGAAAATCCACTAAGGGTAACTTAATTATACCTCTTTCCACTTATTTTTCACAATTTACCATTGTTTTCAATTTCTTTCTTAATAAAGAAATACTTAATTGATCATTTCTTTTCTTATTGCATTTTCTTTTCTCCTTTGGATTCCTTGGGACCCAAGGAACCGAAGAGGCATGAAATCCACCTTTGGATTATATTATTTTGCCTTCTAGAGGTTTCTACATTTTTCTTATGTCCATTTCCTTATTCACTTATTTAATAATGGAGTTTCTGTTGTCTTTTCCTTGTTATTAGGCCCAATAGCCAATAAAGCCCATAAAACCATCATCAAGGCTATTGTAAATGAAGTCCATTTATGAAAAACAAATTATATAATTATTTGTTCCAATATATTTAATATGAGAAATTACATTTCTCACCAAATGAACCAAAAAATTGGGGTTGTAACACAATCCATCATGGTTGCGACAAAAACAAGCACATCCATCTTGACCCAAATCCAAAATAAGTTGCAACTGCAACACATCAAAACATTTGGACCCAAAGCATCACAAAGTGTTTCAACCAACCACACATGGGTGTCTCGACCCCATGCCACACATGGGTGTCTTGACTCCAAAACAAAAAAACCCACATATGTCTTTATCGTAACAGATCAAACAACAAGAAAGTCAACGTCACTGGGATCAAAACTCATGAGTTCAAGATCATTAAGAAAAACCACTTAGGAGAGAGAAAACTAAACTACAATACTTGTGAGGAAACATCCAAAACTCCAAAGGAAACATGATGGCAGAACATAAAACATGGTGACAAACCCAAAGCTCAAGATGCATGCAATATCACCCTCTCATGATCACATATAAAATGCGTCATAGCAATTGGGGTTTTAGAAAGAGAGTTATCTTCATGAGAAGACTACAAAGTCATAAACCCTAAATTACAAGGTCATCATCTACCATCTTAAAAATTCAACACAATGTGTTGTGTACGTGGGTGGGAGATACATATATTTATGGTTTTCATAAATTTGAAAAGATTTGCAGAAAGAAAGAAAGATCATTGAAAGCATTCCTTTATTTAGCAAAATACACCAATTTTTGTCATTTTTCTAGATGATTTTCATTATCAAGGTGGACTAGTACCAAACATATATGTTGGGCCCTATCCCGCGTACCAAGTACTCTAGGAAACTCCTCATACACCATGTTCTCTAGGGAGGTGTACTAGTCAACATTAATCCATTGCCTCATAAGGGGGATAATAAGCGCCTTAAATGACTACAAAACATCTACTATAAATTTATGTTTCAAGTGACAAATCACCAAATACTTATAGAAATACTACATCAAATATTTGCAAATTGAAGAGGGCATACATACACATCATGTTTGCAAGCAAGAAAACCATAGTCATATACTTAAATAAACCCACATACCTCAATTCAGAGATTCTTAACTTATCCTTGATCATATAGTCATCTGGTCATCACCTAATTAACAACAATTAATTATTATTAATACAAGATTAATTACATTCTTTACATTTTAGATTCAAATTAGGGTTTAGCCAAATCTAGGTTCAACTAACCTAGAACATGTGTATGGTATTTTTCTACTCATCAAGAGGTTATATTAGGGGTCAAAACAAATTTATAGATTTTTCTGATGGTTGCTATATTTTCTAGAATCAATATGAGACTTGAAGCATGTAATTAAGCATTAATGAGAAAAAGTCTATATGAACCAATAATATTAAGATTTGTGTCTACATATTATCTCTAAATGATAGTAGGGTTCAATAGGAATTTTTTGAGATTTTATATTTCTCATATACCATTTGTTCCATTTAATATTATTCTAAAAGGAAGCATTGCATCTAAATCAAAAACCTTAAAAACTAATCATCATAAGTCTAACCTAAAGGCTTCATAGTGAAGATGGTATTTTTCTAAATCTGTGGGTAGTTTTTAGGCATTGTTTGGATAAAGGAGCTATTTTCTATTATTTTATTAATATAGAGGGTATTAACATGGATTTAAGTGAGAATTACCTCTCTAATATTAAATAGGGCCATTCGATCTCTCTTGAAAGGCTCTGGATCCTGCCACATCAACCTCAGTAGTAGTGGCCAGCTTTAGATTGGGGTCTTTTGAGTCTCCAGCTCAGGATGGATGAACTGGACATGTCGTAGGCCTGGGTCCTCTAGATCTCACTTTATCCCCTCACACATGATCTGCATTGCACAGGGTAGTCCAATGCTCCATCCTCTAGAGCAGGGCACTGCTTGCACTATTCTCCAATGAGAGACTGATGGAGCAGAGACCTTCTTCATCAGATACTTTCTCTGCCACATGCTTCATTGACCTCATTGGAGTCATATAGGCTATCCAGGGAGGTGCAGCTCCGTGTATCCTTACGCCTCCTGCTACCTCCACTAGGTTTATCTCTGGGAAGAAGGTTTTGCCTTTCATGGTGATCAATATCCTCAATTATCAACATTGAGGAGTCCCCTAGGATCCGTCACACCACGAAGGCCAGTCTCGGCACCTGGTGAGGGTTCCAAGGCTTAACAAGCACTCTCGCTTGGGGTTGCGGTGCCGGAGGACAACACATGTATATATTTTTTCTTCGGGCCTCTTCTCCTTTGCTAACTCATCAAAAATTTTAGTTGAATGTTCTTGAACTCGACGACAATCTCCAAGGGAAGCAGAGACTCAAGGTGGTCTGGTCCCGATGCCCCCCTATGTGGCCAGATATGGTGAGCTTGTAAGCTCTTGGGAGAGGTCTATGGCCGAAGATGCTCGTTGAGATAATGTCGCCTCATCTTCCTCTACCTCTGGGGTTCTCCCAACAACCCAAAATGCTACCTTTTTGGATCCTCAACCCTTAGTCATTTCTGGTTGGTTGCTGTAAATGGTGGTGGAGAAAATGTGATGAGTAGGTGGTCGTGCTTCTTATCTAAGCCACCTCATTGCCTAAATATCGAGTTCCTTGAGTAGATCTCAACAAAAAGCAGCCAACAGTCTGCATGGAATGAGATAACTACCCATAGAACTTGGGGCAGAAGAAGGAAGAGAGACGCGGCCAAGTTAGTCTTCTACTTTGTTTTAACTAGAGGTAGAAGAATACTAACAACCATCAATCGTGCCACCCCCCTACAAGAAAAAGGGGTCGTGTATGTGACATCAAAGTGTCACGACCTAGATAATCAATAGTTAGATGACCAAATTTCACCCATCAATTATATCATTAATTTCCTCAACTTCAACAAGCAATATCTCTTTCTAGAAACACCCAAACATCCTGAAATTTTAGACATAGGTTTAAAGTATCTCCAAAGTTACTTCTCTCCAATTTTCAGACAAGAATTCAACTATTTGACTAATCAATTAACTCCTCTAAATAACATCATATTTAGGGGTGGTATGGCCACATAATAATTGCCATTTGATCTCTAGCTATATCAAAAGAACTTCAAAACACCTGTTATGATCGTAACGCAACCTAGGCACCCATTTTGACCATTCAGATCCATGTGTGTCCTTAATTGGATGTTTGGAACCACAAATACTCAAATCAAATAAAATAAACCATACATCCTAATTGAACTAGTTTAGGTGTTAGAATCATTAATTGTACCTCTAGTAACACCTTATGGTTGGTATGGATCCAATATTGGGTAACAATTTGATTAATTTGGGGTCAATCATCTAACATAACATTCACAGTCCTCAATTTCTACATTTGCCATCAAAAACCCTAAAATTTGGGTTATCACATTCACCCCACCTTATATAGAATTTGGTCCTCGAAATGCAATTTGTATCCTACTCAAAGTGATATCAAAGAATGAACATTCATGTAATTTGCCACTTCTAAGTGCTAGGGATATCATAGTTTTGGAAAAAACCTTAGTCTTAGGGTGTGAAAGAAGGTAGGGTGTACCCACCCCACTTTATGTAGATTGAAGCATCTATTAATGTCTTAGTATTAATATGACATTCTCATATTTTAGGATTTACATTCTCATAGTCCCTTAAGGATAAGGATTTGTTTGTTCATATGAAGTTAAGGAGGTATTAGTTAAGGTTTCATCCTTCACTCTACTCTCCCATGTAAGGTAATATCAAAATTGCATGCCATCTATTAAAGAAATTTTCACACTTGACCTCATTATTGTGATGTAATATCAACATCATTATATGATTTCATCATTAGATGGACTTGATTTTTTTTCATATTCACATATTATGGTTTTCACCCTATGGTTTCTAATTCATCCTCAAACTAAAATCTTATATTCAGAAATATTGAGGTTAAGAACTACATCTTTGATCATGTAAAATATGATCCATGGATTTCTTTATTTCAAGCTCATGATTTAAAACTTATATCTTTGATGTACCATATGAAGGAAAGATGATATGTTAAGTCTAGCTTACAATAATTTCAAAATTGCATCTTTCATGTATGATATGAATGAAGGGGGAAAATACTAGGCCACATTTATCTGAGTGACTTTTCATACATAAGTCATCTTTATAGTTGAAGTGAGGTTTTCTAGCATCATATATCAAGAAAGAGGAGAAGAAAAAACATGTGTGGGTATCTTATGCGCAAGGCATTTTACTCCAAGGACCATAGTTCCATATATCACCTCACTTGCTGCTAATGATGAGCATCACAAACTTAAGTCACTTAAGCTAGAACTAAACTCAGTCAAAGGATTGACTTCACATCATATATTTTCTACCCATCAAATTACTTCACCCAAATCTCACATCTAGGATTTCAATTATATAAATGAATCATGCATAAGGACTCAACTCATATACTCATGAGTAACTCAGCTTAGGACACATCATTTCACATATAACTCATATTTTCATATATTGTAGAGTAGGTCCTATGACACTCTCCTTGTGGGTCTTGGTCATAACTTGTGAGAAGAAGCAAGCATAGAACAAGTTCTATGTAAAAGCCTCTTAGTCATCAGATGAACAGATGCTCAGGAACGTGTGTCCGGTTGACATCAATTTCAAATCAACACTTAGGAGAGTGAGGGGTGACATTAAAAAATGGGCAAAAACTTGACAAAAGATCATCGAAAAAGAGAAGAGGAGGATCCTCAGAAATCTATAAATTCTAGAAACCAACCTAGCCAACAACTATGATGAGATTACAAACCATTTGTGTTCATAGATGCATGTCCAATACCACAAAATATTAAGAGAGAAGGAGGACCTCAAGCAACAGAGTCTTGTAAACTAGTTGAACAATAGAGATGCCAACACTAAGTTTTATCATGCCTATATCAATCAAAGATGCATACACAATGCTAAAATATGACCGAGGGAAATGGATGATAGAGGGGAATGAAATCCAGGCTACCTTATGCAAGCACTTCCAATTTTTTTTACCTCTCCGTTGAGGTTGAATATCTAGAAGATCAGGGAGTTTCCAAGCCATTTTAAGGAGCTCTCAGAATTACAATGGAGCTATATAGCTCGACACCGTTCACAGAATGAGATTTGGGAGATACTGGAGGAATCCAACCCCCACAAGGTGACATGAACCGATGGAGTTGAAAACAACTTTCTAAAAGCTAAATGGCATAATGTGAAGGATTCCTTGTAATGCCCAATTACGAATGCCATGTCAGGGGGCACCTAGAGGAAAGGATGTGTGATGCTAATTTGTTCTGATGCAAAAAATTCCAAGCCCAGAGAGGAGTGAGCATTTTCGACCCATCTGACTAAGCGGCTTATGTATGAAACTGACATCAAAGATCATTGTGAGTTGACTTAAGAATCACCGGAATGATTGGGTTTCTCCCATCCAAACTGCATTCATCATGAGTTGTCGCATTTTAGATAATATTACAGTCGCTTAAGAGATTATTCACAACATGAGGACACATAACTCGACGAGGACTATGGCCATTAAGATTGATCTCTCAAATGCCTATGATAGAATGGTTTGGCCATTTATCAAGGATACTCTGGATAAATTTTGTTTCCCTACACCTATAGTTTTGTATATATGCAGTCTATTTCAGGGGTTAAAGCTTCTGTTATGTGCTACAACAAGGTTGTTGGTACTTTCACAACAACTAGAGGTCTATGAAGGGAGACCCACTTTCCCCACACTTTTTGTTCTCAGTTTGAAGAGGCTCAACCAACAAATTGAGGAGCTACTAGCAATGAAGAAATGGTCTTAGGTTAAAATATCGACAACGAGACCACATATCTCACACTTGTTCTTTGCAGATGATATGTTTGTATTTTCCAAAGCATCCTCTCAATTGATGAAGGTCATAACTGCATGTTTCAGGGAGTTTGAAGGAGTCTCTTGGTAGGTAAATGTTGTAAACAAAATGAACATCCATTTTGCAGCAAGTGTTCCATCCCCAGTGAGGAGACAAATATGCAGGTGCAACGTCTTTAAAGAAACATAAAAATTTGGGAGACCTTTTGGGGTCCCACTCATCTCTTTGAGGGTTGGGCTTAAGACATATAGGGTACACTATCCAAATCCACATTGAGGGTAAATGCCTGGTCCACAAAGACATTGTCTCTAGTTGGTTGGGTGTGTCTGGCCAAGTCCACGCTCAATGCAATACCTAGCTACATGATGCAGACACCATCTTTACTGATAAAGCTCTGTGACTAGATAGATATCAACATTCAAACCTTCGTGTGGGGAGGAAATCAAAAGTCACACCTGTTATTGCTAGTAACATGGAACAAGATTGCTTGCAGTAAAGACATTGAAGGCCTTAGAATCAAGACAATGAGGGAGTGGAACTAGACACAAATTGCTAAACACACATGGGAGTTGAAGATGGGTGGAAGCTCTCTCTGTTGTAGGGAATTAAAGATGATGTTTGATAAATTCAAGAAGGAATCTTTTATGAATGTTTCTAAACTTGGTAGGGAAGCAATAGAATATAAGGAGTTCATTAATACTAATTACTATAAGATACCTATGAGTGGCAAGGATGCCAATGCTTGGTTCGATAAGTGGTTCTACCCAGACGCCACTTTAAGAACAATGACCAGAGGATGGACACTGGAGGATTTGGAGGACTTTGTGGTGGCTATCATGGAGAGGTCCAGTGATGAATGGGGCTGAGGATTCCTGTTGGAGTGGTTCCATGACCTGGTGGTCGACCACTTTTTGGAGACTCCTATCTCACAATATGAAGATGAGAAAGACATCCATGTTTGGTGACACTCAGAGTCTGGTCAGTTCAAAATGAAGAGTGCATACAAGATCTTTAGACATAATAAAGATGTGAAGGTTCAAGGGGAATGGAACCTGATTTGGATGGCTAAAGTTTCGGTGAAGGTGAAGTTGTAGGTATGGCTCACTGGACATAGTGCTATTATGACAAATAGCCATCGGGAAGACAGACAATTGTGCAATGACGATCGGTGCAACCCTATGGAGATGAGATTGAGTCGACACTCCATGTGTTGAGGGGCTTCCCAAAAGTGAGGGAGGTCTAGGAGAGATTACTGCAAGTAAGAGATCATAATCTTTTCTTTAGCAAAATGTCATTGTGGAGCTGGTTGAGTACCAACATCAAGAAGTTTGAGTAGGTTTTTATGATCAGTTTTTGGAAAATTTGGAAGAGTAGGAACTCGTAGATGTCCAAAAATGTGAGAAAACTAGTGGCCCAACATGTGAATTTCATCAAGAAGGAAGTGCAATTAACAAAGGTTACCGTTAGGGGGGAAGGAAATGATATAGTGATAAGAAACTGTCATCGTTGGAGGAAACCTGGAATGAACCAATTGAACATAAATACTATTGCTACGTTGGTAAAGAACAGGTCAGCTATTGTTATCGTGTGTAGGGACAATTAAGGTGCATGGGTGGGCAGCTTGGGCAACTTTATCAAAGTACAAAATGTCTTGGAAGCTGAGATGAATGTCATCAAACTTGGGTTATATCTCATTCTTGATAAATCCTGAGCAACATGGTCATTGATACGGATTACCTGCAAGCTTTGAAGGCCATTGCAGGAGGGCAGAAGATAAATCTAGACAAGCCCAATTAATCTAGGAGATTCAAGTGAAGAGGAGATGTGTGACGAACTTCAAGAAGATACCATGTGAGAGTAATCACGTGGCAGATAAGTTATCTAAGTATCACCAAAAAAATAATAGAGGGTACGTCTACTACTATAGCCCCCCTAATGACATTGTGCAAACTTTAGATATGGATTCATGTAATGTTAGTAGTACTACCAAGTTTTATTCTAGTCTAGATAATGTAATTTGTAATCCTATTGATCGGCTTGTATGAGGAGGGCGAGATGAATAATATTACCTCTTGACTTCTAAAACAAACAAACTCATAGAGTAATTAACTTAGTCAAATTACTCATTTACTAGAAAGAGAGAGCAATAAGAGAAATTAACTAAACTAATCTAGCAATTGAATGAAGGAAGAAAGCAAGAACTACACTAAGAATTTAACTACGAAAACACAACACAAGAAACAAAGCAAGAACCACTTACGCTATAAAGACTAAATAGCATGAAAAAGGAAATCAACCTAAGTAAATAGAGGCAATTAAGTAGAAAGAGGGAAAACTCAGGTTTATGCTAGTAGATCAGTAGTGGGGTGTTTGCGGGGATATTTAGAAATCAACCATGTTGAGTGTAATGTCCTCAAAATTTGGAAAATTTAGGTCTAAGTGGAGAATGTGATGTGAGGATCAAAATTAATTAATTAATGACACGATATGACTTTGGTTGAAGATTTTGAGCTTTATACCTAGATTGAGTCTTCAATTGAAGTAAACAAAGTAATGTTGGGAAAATGTATCAATATGGGGCTCCAAATGTGATATTATGATGGTTCATGCATTAATTTCATAATCAAGGATATGGTGAAGTTTGTAGATCCATTGGATGGCCTAGGTTGGAGCCACGGTGTCAAGTTCCAATTCAATTCTCATTGGACTAATTTATTGGAAAATGGTTCCATGGGATTAAAATGAAACAAATTAGTAATTCATGCATAGACATATTCCAATAATCATTTGAGTTGATTGGTAAAAGAATGATGAGATAATGAGCATCATTTCATTATATTTTCAAGCAATTAATGACCTAGATAATAAAATGAGTACAGTCTTCACTTGGATTCCAAGTTTAGAGTAGTTTGATCTAATACTTGGTCCAACACAAAATAATGGTTAAATGAGGATAAATGTAAATTTTCAGATAATAATGTGATTATTTATGACCTAGTGTGTAAATTATAAAATTTCATGAAGAGAAAGAAAAGAGTAATTATTTTGTCTCTTTTAATATCAATCTTTCACTAATCTAAGATGACCATAATGGAAATAATACCAAAGTTTGGATTCAATTGGATGCTCCTAGAAGTATATATGATTATTTAAAGATAATGCTAAACATTTGTTAATTTACATGAAATTGATGTAAATCAAGTGGATTTAATAGCCAAGTATAAGGTTGGGATATAACCCATCCCTGTGTGACATGAATACAACTTAGGTCTATGTCCATCAGATTCAAAATATAAGATTGTCAAGTCATTATCTAGATAAGGTTTTAACCCCACAACTGTGTACACTCTCTATGACCCTATTCTCTATCCATGAGTGATGGTTTCCCTTAATGCAATCCCAATGGCTCCAGGAGATTGAGACCATCACAACCAACCCCAATTGTGACCATTACCTTGGCATGTCGGGTAATGCCCAATGCTCTCAGATATCCAATACATTGGGTTGGCCCTTCTTATAAGTCCCTAACGTTGCTTAAAGTTTTGAATAAGATTAATTACCATAATTTAATGGTTAGAACCCTAATATAATATTGTGATATACTTTGGAATTATAAACAAGCTTAAGTTTCAAATTTGGTCAAATTTGGACACCGTTTGAGCTAGTTATGTAATTTTATGTACATTTTGGAATTTTCTATAATTTAGCCAATTGATGGGGTTTATTTGCAATTTTATACATCAATTATGTTCCTTACATGTTATCATATCATTCTTGAGATTGTTGATCCATGGGGTGCTCAATATTACCTTGGTTTGGTGGTGATTTTCTTCAAGGGTGATCTAGGGTTTTACCCCCCGTGGATGAGCTACCTTCAAAGGCTAATAAATGATGACTCCACTGGTTTGGGCAACAACCAATGGCCATAAACCATAGGGACCAATAGGTAACACCCATAGGTCATCCTAAAGGCTCTAGGTCAATGGTTCATGATGGTTTGGTTCACTTGAACCCATGGTTCACTTAAAAGGATGATCAACCAATGGTTCAACCACCTATTGACCTAAACCATGAACAAACGATGGGTACCTTCAACCAACAGGCGATGGTTGTCCTGGGATACCATCAACCAATGACCTAATAGTCCCCAATAACCAATATACCTGCTGCTTGCTTGTCCATGGAAGCTTTAAGCCATGGACACATGGAGAGATGCTTGTACACCTCATTCTTGCTTCCATCCTTATCCATGGGCTATATCTACCTCTTCCTTGCCCAAGTATGAAACATTTACTTCCTTTCTCTTTCCTCTAACCTTAAGCACTAAAATTACTTTGTTTGGATGTAGAAACAGGTGGTCTAAGGTCAGTGGCGGAGCCACATGTGAGCACGGGAGGGCACATGCCCTACTCATTGTACCAAAACTTGTTAAACTCTTAAGTAGAAAATGTACCTCTCAAGTGAAACAATGAACCATGCCCTACCTATTTCAGTCATCTCACTCAGATTGGATATTTGTCCTGCATGATGTTCTAGAGCTTCTGGCTATATCGTGGGACAGAAGCATGATCGTTATCATATCTTTGTTTTCCAAGTAGCCGAGACTCGACCATGGACGACTCTGCAACATTATCACTCTTCTGTATGAAGTTCCGCCAGAGATTCTGCAACGTTCCTACTTTTGAGGCTTTCTAAACTAGCCATTGTAAACCTTCCATGCTGGGAATGTACTGATGGGTAGTTATACTGTTAGATACATATGACTCTGAGATATCCTATCCAAAACACCTCTATTGGGTGGTTCTGCAAAAACACTCATTTGAACCCTCCTCATCACTCCGGTGTCAATTGCAAAAGTCAATGATCCCCTTCTAGTTAGGAGGGGACCTACCTAAGTCTTCCTTGTTATATATGAGCGTAGGTGTATTTCACGCCATAGGGAAAACCATGCCTTTGAAACTTCATGATGTATCTATGTATTGATGTATTAAAGTAGGCTGAGTGTAGAGTAAAACAATTCAAATAATTCTCATTATCTATATAGAATGTGCATGTACATGTTTATATAAAATGAAAGCAATATCGTGATCCACAGATTTTGGAGGCAACTCCCTATATTTTGTCTTCTAATATAGTGTTTCCATCCTTTAACAACTAGTACAAAATCATGATCCCATAAGAGTCAGAAATCGTATGCACGGTCTGTTGTTATTGTGAAGCATCAATGTGTTTCTTAGTACACAAAATCGTAGGTTTGATTTGTTCAGCACATTCTCGTATGATCAATCATTAGATAATACAAGTAGAAAAGTTGTGGTTGTTGTGATAATCTAATCATAATATCTAAGAGTTATTTATTTTGTTGTTGCAATGATCATCGATCTTATAGTGTGCTATGAATGGCAATAACGAGATATGGCATAAGCTTCCTATTGTGTTCACAATTGGCCAATAGCAAATCTTTGGAGCTGTAGTATATTACTAGTGCTATGCTCCAGAGATTCTTATTTTTAGCTAATAGCACACACTGTCAAATTATGACAAAGTCATATATGCAAATGCACTTTACCAGATTGTTTAGGTAATAAGAATTTTAATTTATTTCATGCCATAGTGTATATTCACATTCATATTTTTTCAGATTTAATGACAATCATAATATTCATTTTATATGTCTCTTGAATCAATTAAAGAATCTTTCATGCATTAAACATTAGCCTTATCTATTGAACTATTACTTAACATGGTGCCCCTCCGGGAAAATATTCCTGGCTACGCCACTGTACAAGGTAGAAGACGACCCTCTTCTTGAGAAGAAGATCTCCTAGAGCTCCATCTAGCTCTACCTAGGATTTCCAAGGTCATCTCCTAGGGTTTGTGACCAAGGAAAGTTATTTTATTCCTCCCTTCTCTATTTTTCTTGCTCTTCTTCTTCCTCAGGCCTTCCTCCAGGTCAGAACTCCGTTGTTCCATGGTAAGCATTGCTCTAGATCTCAAGATCCTACCTTTCTTGCTTCTTCTATCTAGGGTTGGCTCCTTTTATGAAGAAGGGTGATGCTTGGATGAGTTCAGAGCTTCTTCTTGGATTTTCTACCTTCTTGCTGCTAAGAAGTCTATTCTTCTCTATAGAGGTGAGTTTTATAACCCTCTTCATTTATATTGCTTACTCCAAGCTTGCTTGGTTATGTTCTTGCCTAAAAATGGAGATCCATGCATATAGAAGCTATGCTTACTTGAGATTTCAATTTTTATGGTGTTCCCTGTTCTGTTTTCAGTACTATATCAACATGTAATCATGAATACGTTCTACCTAATATAGAAGATGATCTAAAATAGGTTGTTCTAACAACCGATGGTGTTAAGCATCTAACAACTGATTGTCCAAATTAGGGTTTTCAAGCTATTTCCTTCACTATCTCATCACCTGATGGTGATACCATGCAACAACCAATGGTGTTGACAATCGATGGTGACCAAGGGTGTCAACCAATGGTGACAACCAATGGTCACCCCTTAGGTCAAGTTTTGGCTCAATTAAAATCTTAATGATCAACAACTAAGTACCCTAATGGTGCTATGAATCAATAGTGACATTATCTTAATATCCAATGGTGATTAATGAATATAGGGCTGATCTAACAATCGATGGTGACTTATTGATCACAAAAGATGGTGGATAAAGTCACCACAACCGATGATGAGTAAAGTCTTTATATGTAGCTTCAGTTAATCCCTAACTTAATAGTTTCTTGGGTCATATGATTCAAGGGTTAGACCTATACACCAATTGATGGTTTTGAAATATGAACCCGATCCAATGGTAAGGATATAACACTTCTTCATCTAATATTTTTGAATATTGGACTTGATCCAATGGTTTAGAATGAATCCCATAGTATTATATGTGAGTTCTAATAATCTGAATTTGATGGTTTGATTTAAACATGCAATTGGTGGTGTGCTTTACCCTCACATTTTATGATGAGTTCTATCTCTATAATTAATGGTACCCTTTATGTTATTAAATAAGGGATGTTTAGGGTAAATGGTGACTCTTTCTACGTTAAAACTCAATGACCTCATAGGCGTCTTATTCAAGGTGTTTAGTTATGTAAATAGCCAATAGTATTACCTTTTCAACATCCAATGGTTCTAGGTGATGTTATGGTATGGTGTTATGGGTCAAATGATGTTGGAACCAATGTTGGTTTTCCCTTAAAAAGATAGTCTTAGCTTTTCCCTCATATGAATAGAATGAACAATGACCATATAGTGTTGATATGTAACCCTAATGGGATATAGCTTGTTACACTTAATCCTAAAAAACTCAGGTGATGGTGATTAACTATGATCAACCTTCCTTAGTGGAATAATAGAACAATGGAGTATTCTATTATTGTTGTGGAACACTAGTATACTATAATTTGATGGTAACATCCTGAGTTATGCATGGATCCATACTTGAGAATGGTATGGAATATGATGAAGATGCTATGTCTTATGCATCCAATATTATATGGGGATGCTATGGGTGTTGGTTTGTGAATGATTGTTGAACTATAACTTCAATATAACCTACCTTTATAAACCTAACCCTAATGCAAGTAGTGAATGGTGATGAATCATATTATCCTTTCTTGAATGATTAATATAATGATGGAATATCCTTCCTAATGATTGATTTAAACTCTAATGTGTTTAACTGGTGGTCATCATAGATTCATAATCTATGCTTTCTTATGCTAAATTTGTAAGCTATAAGTGTGATTATGGCCAATCATACCTGGATTTCTTATATGTTGTTACAATAAAGGAATGCTCATAAATGCTAAGATAATCTTACAATATCATCATGTGAATATTTTTTGTTCTTTAAATGCAAATTGTGTTGAGCCTGTAAATCACATGTGTTGTGATTTTTTTGAGCCTTGTTATAAGGCATAGAAAGATAATGAAAAACTTGTAGGAAATGATATGATGTCCTTAATGACCTTTGGGCATGGTTGAACCTTGAATGAGGTATAATCCTCGTATGTTGACAAAGGGTTGATACCCTGTGATATTGTACTAAGGATTTATATCCTGTGATAGTATGATGACAAGTGTAGTCTCATAAATGGCAAGTGAATAGTATCATGTGATGATAAGATGAGGAACAATACGTCTCATACATTTTGTATCTTTTGACGTTGTTATATATCAATGTTTGCTAGAGATGAATTAGGGTTAGTATGTCCACTTGTTTAATACAGCCTTAATTCACCCAATTGGTATAAATAATCAAGTGAAATCCTAGTCATGTAGTGTCCTGTGTCACAGAACCATTTCAAGTCCGAATTTACTAGTGGTGAAATGAGTATTCCTAAGGGAAACGCGGAGTGCATACATAACATGTTGAGTATACGGGGACAACTTGGTACCCTAATATCAACCAATTGAGGATGGCTACAGTCATGCCTCAAATATTGTGATATTTGTGATGTGTGAAAGGAAGTAGTATAACTACAATATGCCTCTTATAGAATGGCCATGCGTGAGAGTATTCTCTAGTATCACGACCTGTACCAAGGGAAGACTAGTTGTTAGTAGCTTGACAATATGTTGCTGTAGTGGCAACTTTGACTTATATGTCACCGTGTTTTTGTCCCGTACTGACAGGCTAGAGGAGATATCTTATGATACCGACACTCGTAGATCTTGTATGAAACCAAATATCCCTTTGCAGGGGGTCAGTTGGACTTTCGATGGTACGATTCAAAAGCCCCATGGCATAATAAAAGATGTAATACAATCGTGTAGCATATCTATTTAGGGTTATATACAATGCTTCACATTGGATGATAACCCTTGTATGCTTTCCTTACATAGAGATGATCTATGGTATAATAAGAGATGGTAGATATGCTTATGTTGTAGTGATGCTCTTGTTGTAAACATGCTTATGTTGTTAGATATACTGACACTGATAATTGAAATTATGTTGTTAGCTATGTTGAATACTACTAGCCATGCCTCTGTAATTTGAAATGCTTAAATTGCTAATCATGCTTATGCAATTAGTTGTGCTTATGATGTTATCTCTACTCATGATGTAGACTTAATTCATTTTATGAAACATGCCATTATTGATAGTCATGTTATGCTACTGGACATATTCATGACGTTGAGATGCTTATGCTACTTGATTGCTTGTGCTACTAGAAAAGCATATGATGATAGTCAAACTAATGAATATGATTGTTATTGAATGCAATTCTATGAAAAATGAGTAGATATCTAATAAAAGAAATGGATTTATCTATTACCTGTATATTCATTGATCAACATACTTGTTGCTAAGCTTATTTGCTTAACCTATTTAGCATGCTTGAACTATTCAATATGCTCAATTGTTTATTAAATACTCCAATTTCTCAATTTATATACTGTATAATATGTTGTAATAAATATCTATTGGAGAGAGTTATATCTCTTGCTGGGACTGGGTCTCACCTCGAGAGTCACCACATCCTTTTATGTAATCAGCAACAACGAAAGTAGATTGTGGAAACAAGGAGTATCTGAGGTGATGGACCCTAGAGATGGTAGTTTAGTTGTCTGCTGTGTCCTAAAGTCGTCCATGTACTCTTAGGTCTGGGTGGGAAAAGTTTGTAATAAGTATTTCAATCGAATCAAGTTTTTGGTAACATGTTATATGCTTGTTCAAGTGATAAATGTGGAAATGTTTCCTATGTAATATGTATATGTGGTGGCAGAGGCCATGGAAGAATTGTAAGAGATGTTGAAATTCGTTTGAATTTACCATGTTTTCTAGGTTTGTGTTTGATTAATGAGTAATCACATTTTGTGTTTTGAGTAATCTCATTTAGTGGAACGGGTTCTCACACTTATGGTCACATCACACAAGTCCGTCCTTCTATAAGGGGTCATAGAGCTACACATGATTCCTAAAACATGACCCCACTCTCAATTTTTTTTAGGATACCCTAAAATGCACCAACCAGATCCATCACTGCTATCGACAACATACACCTTATCCCATAGATTAAAGACCTCTAGGGACAATTCTATTGGCCCAAAGCATATTGAGGAATGCACAAGGATTCCCAACCTTTGGAAGGACATACCAAATCTTCTCATAGCATCTTAGCTAACTGATCCTACTTCTTCATAACATCTTGTCAGAACTCCAAGTTAGGCCATCCCAAACCTTAAGTGGAAGATATACTTCTGTGAGTCTGTAGGATCATAATGTGATCCTCAAGCCATAAGAAAATGAGGTACTTCCCTTTCCAGTATTTGACGAACCCTTTCTATATCTCTACTCCTTTTGACCACTCTCACTAACAACTCGCGCCACCAAGCTCAACACCAGAGAGCTCACCAAATTCTCAAGAGCTTGTGTGAAAGGTATGGAGCCTGTGTATAAACAAATGCATCCACATGTGGGAAGCCAACTAAGGAGTTGAGCTCACTAGTTTCTTGTGCAAAAGTAGCATCGAGGGAGAGACAATCACTATCCTGGTACCCCCAAGGGGTGGATATTTTATTCGCCGCACATGGACATCGTGGTTGTTACAAACCACTTCTTGCTTTAATGGTAATCTTAAGGTTAAACATAGCCTTAGTGTTAATTATGTCTTTATTAGTACATTGATTACACTTAACTCGACATTATTTTATATTAACCTTACATTTTGGTAATCAAAATCATCACTTGAACATACCATGAAATCCAAGCTTTAGTTGTTATAGAGAGAGCCCACACATCTATGCGGGAAGAGAAATACTGATGCTTGAGGAAATAATTAATACATAAATTATCATTTGAAAATTTTATCAAACAAATACTATAAAATTGTAGAGGATTTAATTACAAATACATTGCAAAATTAATGAATCTAGTCAAAGTTAAAATGACAAAATTATGGTATCTTTAGTAAAGTATGTTCACAACTAGATCTAGTCTGTTTTTTGTCGGGCAACTGACACACAAACTGATGGCCACGTAGACAGGCGACATGCATGCCAAAACCATGCAAACTGATGGCACACAGACCGATGAACACATAGACTAAAAGGCCACATAGACTAACGGGCCATGCAAACTGACAGGAACACAAACTGATGGGCCAACAACCACACACACTGACATTCAACATAGATCGACTGCAATGTAGATCGACAACCATGTAAACTGATGCGTCATGAAAATTGACAGCCATGTAGATTGATGGACATGCAGATTGATAGGCCATGTAGGATGAAAACCACACAAACAATGAACATGCAAACCAAGAGGCCACATAATGTGACAAAAATGGACTCTTAAACCACCCATGACAAACAATCAATAAATTGACCATAACATTTGATAAGCATTATTTGAATATAAGGGAAGTTTCTTGTTGGATTCATATTTCAATTGTCCACACAATAAGATCCCTAAATCACTCAAAGGGTCAATGGAGAGGTGATTTTTCATGTGACCTTTGATTAGAACGTGAAGAATAAGAAAAAAACTGATAACCTAGTTTTGGATCGACTGTGATATGTTAGTTTTGGATGTAGTTCCTTCTCTCTTTCACCTTCATTGGACATAATGTATAAGACTAATAAGAGTATTTATCCCTCCTTTCCCTCTTTATTTTCTTCCTTCAACACACCATTCTTGGAGCAGTAAATTTATGATAGATCAGTAGAATGTAGATTTGGAGGTTATAATACCAACTCTAAGATCTATAGAGTAAAATTTGGACTTTGAAGGTTAGATATGAGATCAGTGACCTAGAGTCAAATCTAGGTGGGTGGAAAATCACATTCTAACTTTGATTTACATCAAACAAACTTGAGATAATGTTGATTCTGTATCAATTCTTACTCAGTGATTTGGTATTTGCAAAACGTATATGCTTGATCTATATATTTCTGTAGGAGAATTACATTATATAGTATATGTGGTGCTACAATGTTGACACAATATTTGTTATGCAAGTTACTATATACTATACGGTGAATGAAAAGGTGGAACTAGGGTAACCAGAAACCCCATGTTTGCCCTATTTTGGATATAAAAGATTTAAATGTGAATTTGAGATAAACACTGGAAGTTTCTTTTTAGCCATATCATTTCTATGTTTTGGCCAAGTACTCAATCATCAATAGTTGGGTAATATTAGTAACAACAAATATGTTATCTAGCAATTAACTATCATTAGACATTAAGCTTTAGACACTGTAGAATCCTTCATAAAAAACTTGTGCTGTGAGGAGGAAACATGCTACTGACCGGAGGACTAGTCAAGATCGAGTTAGCTGGAACAAACATGATCATGGTATGGGGGATAAACTAGTAGTGAAAAACTCCTTATTGTAGTGTGTTACCCAACATAAACTGGGGATATTAGTGCTATCTGAGTTACTAGTCAGTGGTCATTTTTAGTAGGATCACTGATGCAGATTTAAGCTAGAGTGCTTTGACTATCCACCTGAGTACCCAAGTCTAGAGGAGAAATCTAGATATCTAACCTCTCCCATTAGATGTCGAGAGTTAGATGTGATGAGACCCATTGCAGATGAGTTCAATATTGATTATGGACTTAGAATATTGGGCATTCTTCTTAGTCTTGTATGGTGAGATCATAACTTTTGCATAGTTTTCACATATTATGGTACACCTCATGTGGGTCTAGAGCATAATTATTGGAATAAAAGACATACAAATGGTTTAATTTATTAACTGGAGTAATTATCAGGTCAAATATAATGTTGAATGATTAAAAATTTTATCTTCCACGCTAATATGCTTTTGCATCTAATTTAGTTATCTATAATACCTGAATCATCATGGTTACCTATTGAATTTGTACTCACTGAGCCAGTAGGTTATCAACCTACTGAAGAATTTTTTAATTAATGGACTAGCTCCACTAGAAGAGAAAGAACCCAACTTTTATCAAGAGTAGAACAGAGATCTTATGAAGATATAGCTATCTTAGTTAAATGGTATCTTATTCTTCCTTTGGTTCTTGGGAATGAGTGAGTCAGAAAGAAGAGCAGTTTGTAATCCGTTGTAGTTGATGTACATTGAAGCATAAAATCTTAATTCTATGTAAATGTTAAACTTTATTATAACCTTTCATGGTTTTCATAATTACGATGTTATCTTTCTAGTTAACATGTTGTTTTAGTAGTTCTAATAAATAAAAAGAAAAGAAAATATATGGCTGATTTCCAGTCAGTGATTTAAAGTGTGTGGTTAGTCAAATCTCTCATTGATGGTCCCTAACTATGATTAGAGGGTTCCAACCACATCAAATTTTTGGTATCAGTGTATAGGTTGAACTAAAATGATATTAGGTTTGGGATAGGGGTGATAAGAGACCAATAGGAATATGATACTTTCCTCTTTGATCTGTAATGTTCTAATAGATATGCTTTTGTTATGGATATGTAGATGGTAGGAAGAGGGTGTGGGGTTGGTGAGAAACAAACAGAGAGTCAGTATGGCCCTAACTCTCATGCAATGGCTCAAGATAGTGGAGGTAGGGATGAGGCAACAAGGATGTATCATATTTTTTTTAAAACAAAGGAAAAATATAAGATGAATAGCAAGCCTTCATCTTATTACAAGGACATGATGAGATCCTATAAGTTGGTGAAGATCTTAGTGGAACTAAGTATTCTAGAATTACAGACCCAATTCTATGATATGTGTGGCTCTAATAGATAGAAAGGGTTTTCCACCTAATGGAGTTACCAGAGGAAAATCAGACTAATCATGCTATCTATCTACTCAAAGGAGATACTGAGTTGTTGTGGCATGGACTGGAAGATAAGAGGAGGAATATCGTGATGACATGTATGGACTTTGTAGATCAATTTCACCTTAAGTATTTGTAGGGAAATTGGGGCGACAGATAAGGCAGTGGAAACAAAAATTTAAAGCCTAATTGCTCTTAACAGTAAGATCGCGTGAACAACAATGTATCTAGGAAGGAAAGGTAACAAGAGTTATACTTGGTCCTGGAGCTAGTCCAACGACAACTCTTGATGCAATACCATGCTTCTTCTCCAAGCAACAACTTGCTTCTTCTTCAACAACACTTTAACAGTCATCAACAATGACCTTCTAATTTGGCACCACAAACGGTGTTCTCCTAGCAGCAAACAACGACCTCCCACCTCTAGAGTAGTCCACACAAACTACCCGTGTCACACCCGTATCCCACGATTATTACTAATCATGATATTAGGGCATAAGTTTGAGGATTATACTTAATACAAAGTTCACTCCCTTATTTTTTTCTTCCTTTATTTCATTTCAAACTCTTTGTTTTCTCGCATCCAATCACATAAACAAACTTTACAAGAGAATTAAACTTTTGTTACTCTAATATGATCTCAACATTAATGATACACATCCATACATTCATTCCGTTTCTCACACTTCCATGTACATATGACATAACAATCAGATACATTATCTCTTATTAAGGAAACAAAGATACAAAACATCATTTACAACTCTCTCACATCTATACAAGGACCTAGAGTGACAAGGACCGACTGAACTTAACTAATCTCATATTTAACTCATGTGGAAGATCTATTCTGCTGCTTTGACCTTCTTCAAGTCCTCGTGGTTTCCCTAAAAATTGTGAGTAGAGGGGTGAGCCTACTCTCTCAGTGAATGAGTACTTCAAAGAAATAGTTTAAAGCACTTATATAATTACTGATATACTTTTGAGGAACTAATATCAATTATACCAACAATAATCTTTAAAGAGACAATTTTTTACAAACATAAATATGGCACAATACTCTAGACATCTACAAGAGTGAATCAATAATGAAATTCTTGATTGATCATAAAGAGAACTAATAATTCAGAAACATACAAAGAATAATTGAATAAATGCACACACTTGTTTAACCTCTCATTCATCTTATTATGCCCTGAACCCACATGAGGTATACCACAACATTTGAAAGAATCACAACAAGCTATGATGTCACTGTACAAGGCTAAGAAGCATGCCAAGGTTCCTAAACCTATCTCTTGAGTAAGGCCCCGTCTGCAGCGGGCTTCAGCATGTCTGCCTCTTAGCAGCTAATGAGAGCAGTCAGATATCTCAGACTCCACCTCTAGACCTAGGTACTCAGGCGGTGAGTCAAATCCCTCTGGCTTATTATGCATCAGTGGACCCACTGACCACTAATCACTCAACATGTAACACAGGTACCACCTACATCCCTGGTTGGTGTTGGGTACCACACAATTGTAAGGAGTCTGCCCTACTGGTCAAGACCCCCACATCCTACTGGTGCTGTCACACCCAGATTCCACGATTACCACTAATCATGAGATTAGGGAATAAGTTTCATGATTATACTTATACAAAGTTCACTCCTGAAATTTTCTTTTATTTCAAACTCTTTATTTTCTTACATTCAATCACATAAACAAACTTTACAAGAGAATTAATATTTTATTACTCTAATATGATCTCAACATTAATGATACACATCCATGCATTCATTCTATTTCTCACACTTCCATGTACATACGACATGACAATCAGATACAATCTCTCTTATCAAGGAAACAAAGATACAAAACATCATTTACAACTCTCTCACATCTATACAAGGAGCTAGAGTGATAGGGACCAACTAAAATCAACAGATCTCATACTTAACTCATGTGGTAGATCTACTCTGATGCTTTGACCTTCTTCAAGTCCATGTGTTTTCCCTAAAAATTGTGAGTAGAGGGGTGAGCCTACTCGCTCAGTGAATGAGTACTTCAAAGAAACAATTTAAAGCACTATTATAATTACAAATATACTATTGAGCAACTGATATCAATTATAACAGCAGTAAGCTTTAAAGAGATTAATTATTTGCAAATGAAAATATGTCAAGATACGCTGGATATCTACAACAATGAATCAATATATGAACATGCTTGATTAATCTCCAAGAGAACTAATAGAAACATACAAAGAATAATTGAATAACTATGCACACTTGTTTAACCTCTCATTCATCTTATTATGCCCTGAACCCACATGAGGTGTACCACAACATGTGAAAGAATCACAGCAAGCTACGATCTCACTATACAAGGCTTAGAAGTATGCTCGGGTTCCTAAGCCTATCTCTTGAGTAAGACCCCATCTACAGTGGGCCTCGGCATGTCTACCTCTCGACGGCTAATAGGAGTGGCCAAATATCTCAGACTCTACCTCTCAACCTGAGTACTCAGGCAGTGAGTCAAAGCCCTCAGGCTTATTGTGCATCAGTGGATCTATTGACCACTAATCACTCAACAAGTAACACATGTACCACCATCATCCCCAGTTGGTGTTGGATACTACACAATTATAAGGAGTCTACCCTACTGGTCAAGACCCCCGCACCCTACTAGTGCGCTCCAATTTACCTCGATCTGGACTACCTCCATTCAGGAAACCGTTTCCTCCTCACAGCGAAGGCCTCATCCTGTGAGGATTCTACAGTGTTTAGGGCATCTACATGTCTAATTCACTCTTTAAATTCACAATTCAATCATCACATCAACATATCTTTGTTTAGATTTGTAAACCATTCATTTCATAAACCATCTAATAACATTTACCACAACTAAACTGTTAAGCATCACCACATCTCAAACTGAGTAACATTGATATCACAATACTCAATTAACTAAACACCCTATCATTAGTGTTTCATTTACCTAATTCACTTATCACATAACTTGCACAAGGATTGTATACATCATACGTCAAGAATAACATTGAATCAAGATGTCTAATTGTAAACCTCCAACTTTCCATTCATTTAGGGTTTAACCCTCCTTACTGATATATCAAAAAAACATTGATATCATCAAATGAGATCCAAGATGTTATATGACATATATGTAATACACATACAAATAAAATAATCATTTGTAACAAAGGAGATTCAACTAGGCAAACTTCTTTATTCGATTATACAACAATTTCACTCATAGCTGAAAATCTTAGATTTCAGTATAATCATGTCCTATACAATTAATTTGAGAATTCTAATTTACTTGGATTGTAATCATTTAGATTTCAGTATACTATTCCCTACAACATCATCGTTATCATTGCATGTCTTATAACAAGGCTCAACAACATCACTTATATATAATACACTGGATCAACGCAATATTGCATTAATGAGCTAGGAGATATTCATAAACAATCATAGTAGGGTTATATTAACATTAAGAACATTCCTTTATTACATCAACATGCAAGGAATATAGATCTGATCAACCCTCCTTATATTCATAATGCACATGTTTAGCATAAGAAAGTATCAACCATGTAGAAATGATAACCACCAATTAACATATTAAGGTTATGATCATATTAAGGAGGTTATTCCACCATCATTCCATCATATAAGAATGTTAAACATGAATACTCATCTTTATCTATTTGTATTAGAGTTAGGTTCAACAAGATAAATTATATTAATGTTACTAATTGACACTTATATCCAAACTCTTACTCACGACATCCCTAGTTGGATCATGGATGTATAAGGTGAACCATCACCATCACATTCCATACTTTTCTCAAGTATGAACCCACACATAAATCAAGGTGTAACCATTAGGTTATAGCATACCAGGGTTTAACCAACAATAACAGAGTACTCCGTGATTGCATTAGTCATTCAAGGACTATTCATACCCAATTACCATCACTTAGTTATATTAAAGCTAGGTATAACACGTGATATCTTATTAGGGTTACATATCAATATAATATGGTTATCATACCTTCTATTCATATGAGTGAATAGGTAAGACTACCTTATTTAGGGTAACCCTCCATTTGATCCATCATCATTCAACCCATATCACCAAACCACAATTGTACAATACTAAGATGGATTACTGGTATGAATGACTACAAATATCAGACACCTTTAATTAACATATTGCTTGCACATGTACACTTCAATCATACCTAGAACCAATTTACATCCCTCATTATACCTTCAACAAATAATACTTCTAAAAAAATTCATGTATTACTGAAAGGCATTGTTTTCTCTTATCTCCTCTTTCATTACTACTTACTTCTTGTTACTTATCCTTCTCATATTGATCATATAGAATAAACATCACTAAAATTGAAACATACAAGGTAAGAATAAATTATTCATCATTCTTGACATCACTGTAAGAATTTATTTCTTATCACACTTTACTCATGTTGTATTTCTCCTTTTGTTCAAAACACACTTGTTACATTTCAAATTTATTTCTTACCCTTTGCTCTGAATCATTTCCATATTGTTTATCAACCTTTCCAATTAGCTACCTTTAAACCCTAGATTACTATCTGTGTTGGTTTACTTCTCATAGTGCTAATCTCATGATCTTTTTTATAGAGATGTTAGTATTCAAGGTCAAATCACTAGTGACATCCCTTGAACTACTACAACTCTAAACATTCTAGGGTTTGGTCCTTATCAGTAGCATGACGTTATTGTGATGTGACTTTGCTCCCTTAATTTGAAATTCAAACTTTGGATCCCACAAGTTTTACTACAGTCTTCCTTATCTTATCAGTTGAATTTCCTTTCTCTTACTTGGCCATTCAGATATATTACATTCTCAATTTACCCTGCTAGGGTTTCATCATCATATTGTGTGTCATTATTACATTCACTAGATGTCTCTACCATGGTGGTTATGCATCATATATGATTCATTTTCTTATCACTTCATTACCACATTGCTCTCATTAAGTAATATATGAAAGAGAAGATGATTCTGAGATTTAGAATTTTATCTTCAAACATTCCCATAATACATTTCTCATATGTAGGTTTAATTAGTTATCAACAAGGATACTTGACTAATTAGCACTTACTTGAATCTCACAACCTCTTTCTTTTATAATCTATATTACTCCATCATGTTTCAAACCCTTCCTTACCATCCATAATCCTATTACCATATACTATTCTTCCACTTGTCATCTTTAACTTCTAATTTTTCTCTTATGATCATGTTTCTTATTCATGTGTATGATCATGTATACCATGTTGCACATATTTATTTTTATCCTTCTACTAATGTGAAGTTGAAATTCTAAATCAATAATCTCTCTACTAGTTTTGCCTCATGTTTAATACATTACATATCCTTCATTTTAAATCAAAAGGCCCATGCATGGGTCAAACTTAGTTTCTCTTTTAATCAAGTTTTTCCTTCCTAAATATAGTCTACCATTGTATGACTTATTCATTTGTTAAGCTACACTTTTGTTCTTATTTTAGAAACTAGTTTGTTGTTCTATAGAGACTTGGAATCCAAAGATAGTAAGGATGAATGTATTAAATTTCATAATAAAGGTATACATTCCATGCTCTCAATTATATCATAACCCTCATTACTTAATCAAGATCATCATTTCTTACATTTCACTTTGTTTCAACTAAGTTTGTTATCCTAGTCTTATGATTTACATGTTCATTTAATTCTCTTTACTTTAACTCTTCTAAAGACTCTTCACTTCTATGCACTTATTGTATACACAACTCTTTTCTTCTATTTTCCTTTGCTTTGGAGTACATAAAAGCAATGTACTCGATTATATGATCCATTCCTCATGATGGATTCTTACTATCTTAGCCCTTACATACTTTTCTCATATCTTTTCCGTATTTCATATTTAGAGTTCATATAATACAATCATTAGACTGAATCTGAACCTTACGTCGTGTTCCTTTATTCCCAATTAAGGGTTTCTCATATGAAGCCCCAAAGTTGGATCTCAGATATCAGTTCCAACTGATTCTTATCTATTCTAATCTTTCCCATATGTTTCAACATCTCAGTGTATGTACATTCTCACTATGACGTGGGTCTAATTTATCCAGAGTTTACTCTTGTTATATTATTAATAGGAGTCATTAGATCCCAGTTACACATCTTGCCAACCGGACCAGGACGAACCTACAGTCCTGAAGGCAAGAGCTACTCAAGATTAACCAACTCCTATTAATCTCAAACATGTGGAAAGAATATCCACTTAGGGCAAACTCATTTAAACATAACTTCTGGTCTACTTGATACAAAGAATAAGTGAATCAACTTCATGATACACAACAATATAAAAGAACCATATATATTCTACAAACTGATAATCTGAATTCATTAATATAAGAGAATTTCTATTGATATCCAATAATATAAGCAATATGAAGCAAGAGTTGTATATCATTCTATGTTTAATCTCTTACTCCTTCATTACTTTCCAATCTCCTAACACTAAGATTTCTAGAGTTTCTCTCTAGCCCATCCTTCCTCTGCATACCTGGCCAGCGCATCCAGAGAAGAATAGACAGAGTAGCTTGATACTGGTCAATCTAAGTATTTGGATACCAGGCTAGGATATTCAAATACCCAGACTTCCTAGAGCTATAGACACATAACCTCCTATCTGCCACACTTATAACTCTAACTTTCTATGCTAGTGGTCCCTGATGACTCAGCCTAAGCTCTGATTCCAAAAGATGTCACACCCACATCTCACAATTACCACTAATCATGAGATTAGTGAATACGTTTCATGATTATACTTATACAAAGTTCACTCCTAAAGTTTTATTTTATTTCAAACTCTTTATTTTCTCACATTCAATCACATAAACTAACTTTACAAGAGAATTAATCTTTTATTACTCTAATATGATCTCAACATTAATGATACACATCCATACATTCATTCTATTTCTCACACTTCCATGTACATACAACATGACAATCAGATACATTCTCTCTTATCAAGGAAACAAACATACAAAACATCATTTACAACTCTCTCACATCTATACAAGGAGCTAGAGTGACAGGAACCGATGAAACTCAATTGATCTCATACCAAACTCATGAGGTAGATCTACTTTGATGCTTTGACCTTCTTCAAGTCCACGTGTTTTCCCTAAAAATTGTGAGTCGAGGACGCCTACTCGCTCAGTGAATGGGTACTTCAAAGAAATAATTTAAAGCACTATTATAATTACAGATATATTATTGAGCAATTGATATCAATTTTAACAACAACAAGATTTAAAGAGATTAATTATTTGCAAATGAAAATATGTCAAGATACTATGGATATCTACAACAATGAATCAATATATGAACATGCTTGAATAATCTCCAAGAAAACTAATAGAAACATACAAAGAATAATTGAATAAATGCACACACTTGTTTAACCTCTCATTCATATTATTATGCCCTGAACCCACATGAGGTCTACCACAACATGTGAAAGAATCACAGCAAGCTACAATATCACTATACAAGGCTTAGAAGCATGCCCATGTTCCTAAGAATATCTCTTGAGTAAGACCCTATCTACAGTGGGCCTCGACATGTCTACCTCTTGGCGGCTAATTGGAGCAGTCACATATCTCAGACTCCACCTCTCAACCTGAGTGCTCAGGCGGTGAGTCAAAGCCCTCATGCTTATTATGCATTAGTGGATCTACTGACCACTGGTCACTCAACAAGTAACACAGGCACCACTAGCATCCCCAGTTGGTGTTGGGTACCACACAATTGTAAGGAGTCTGCCCTACTGGTTAAGACCCCCACACCCTATTGGTGTGATCTGACTTACCTCGATCTGGACTACCTCCAGTCGGGAAACCGTTTCCTCCTCACAGCGCAAGCCTCATCCTATGAGGATTCTACAGTGTTCAGGGCATCTACATGTCTAATTCACTATTTAAATTCACAATTCAATCATCACATCAACATATCGTTGTTCAACTTTGTAAACCATTCATTTCATAAACCATCTGATAACATTTACCAAAACTGAACTGTTAAGCATCACCACATCTCAAACCGAGAAACATTGATATCACAATACTCGTTTCACTAAACACACTATCATAAGGGTTTCATTTACCTCATCCACTTATCACATAACTAGCACAAGGATTGTATACATCATACATTAAGAATAACATTGAATCAAGATGTCTAATTGCAAACCTCCAACTTTCCATTCATTTAGGGTTTCACCCTCCTTACTAATATATCAAGAAAACATTAATATCATAAAATGAGATCCAGGATGTTATCTGACATATGTAATATGCATACAAATAAAACAATCATTCGTAACAAAGGAGATTCAACTCGGCAAACTTCTTTATTTGATTATACAACAATTTCAGTCATAGCCGAAAAGCTTAGATTTCAGTATGATCATGTAACCTCTACAATTAATTTGAGAATTCTCATTTAGATGGATTGCGATCATTTCTAAGGTGATTTCATAATCTGAAATATCACTTGAACTACTACAACTCTAAACATTCTAGGGTTTGGTCCTTATCAGTAGCATGATGTTATTGTAATGTGACTTTTCTCCCTTAGATTGAAATTCAAACTTTGGATCCCATAAGTTTTACTAAAGTCTTCCTTATCTTATCAATTGAATTTCCTTTCTCTTACTTGGCCATTCAAATATATTACATTCTCAATTTACCCTGCTAGGGTTTCAACATCATATTGTTTGTCATTATTACATTCACTAGATGTCTCTACCATGGTGGTTATGCATCAGATTTGATTTATTTTCTTATCACTTCATTCCCACTTTGCTCATATTAAGGAAGATATGAAAGAGAAGATGATTCTGAGACTTAGAATTATTATCTTCAAACATTCCCTTATTACATTTCTTGTATGTAGGTTTAATTGGTTAACAACAAGGATATTTGACTAATTAGCACTTGCTTGAATCTCCTAAACTCTTTCTTTTATAATCTATATTACTTCATTATGTTTCAAACCCTTCCTTACTTTCCATAATCCTCTTACCATATAATACTTTCCACCTATCATTTTTAATTTCTAATTTTATCTTATGATCATGTTGCTTATTCATGTGTATGATCATGTATACCATGCCGCACATATTTATTTTTATCCTTTACTAATGTGAAGTTGAAATTCAAATTCAATAATCTCTCTACTTGTTTCACCTCATGTTTAATACATTACATATCCTTCATTTTAAATCAAAAGGCTCATGCATGGGTCAAACTTAGTTTCTCTTTCAATCAAGTTTTTCCTTCCTAAATATAGTATACCTTTGTATGACTTATTCATTTGTTAAGCTACACTTTTGTTCTTCTTTTAGAAACTAGCTTGTTGTTCTATAGAGACTTAGAGTCCAAAGGTATTAAGGATGAATGAATTAAACTTTATAATAAAGGTATACATTCCATTCTCTCAAATATATCATGTAACCCTCATTCCTTAATCAAGCTCATTATTTCCAACATTTCTCTTTGTTTCATCTAAGTTTCTTATCCTAGTCTTATGATTTACATGTTTATCTTGCTCTCTTCACTTTCATTCCTCTAAACTTCACTTCTATGTACTTACTGCATACTCAACTCTTTTCTTTTATTTTCCCTTTGTTTTGGAGTACATAAAAGCATTTTACTCGATTATATGATCCATTCCTCATTATCTTGGCCCTTCCGTACTTTTCTCATATGTTTTCCATATTTCATATTTAAAGTTCATATAATTCTAAACATTAAACTTAATCTGAACCTTATGTTATTTTCCTTTATTCCCAATTAAGGGTTTCTCATATGAGGCCCCAAAGTTGGGTCTCATATATCAGTTCCAACTGATTCTTAGCTATTCTAATATTTCCCATATGTTTCAACATCTTAGTGTATGTACATTCTCACTATGATGTGGGTCTAATTTATCCAAAATCTAATTTTATTATATTTTCAATAGGAGTCATTAGATCCTAGTAACACATCCTACCAGCCGGACCAGGTCGAACCTACAGTCCTGAAGCCAAGAGCTACTCAAGATTAACCAACTCCTATTAATCACAAACATGTAGAAAGAATATCCACTTAGATCAAACTCATTTAAACATAACTTTTGGTTTAGTTGATGCAAAGAATAACTGAATCAACTTCATAATATAAAAAAATTTAAAAGAACCATACATAGTCTACAAACTGATAATATGAATTCATACATATAGGAGCATTTCTATTGATCTCCAATCAATGAAGCAATATAAACCAAGAGTTGTATCACATTCTATGTTTCATCTCTTAGTTCCTTCATTATTTTTCAGTCTTCTAACTCTAAAATTTCTATTGTTTCTCTCTAGCCCATCCTTCCTCTGCATACCTGGCCAGGGCATCCAGAGTTGAATAGACAGAGTAGCTTGATACTGGTCAACCTAAGTATTCAGATACCGGGCCAGGGTATCTAAATACTCAGACCTTCGAGAGCTATTTACACATCACCTCTTAACTGCCCCACTTATAACTCTAACTTTCTATCCTAATGGTCCCTGACTACTCAGCCTAAGCTCTGATACCAAAAGCTATCACACCCGCATCCCACGATTACCACTAATAATGAGATTAGGGCATAAGTTTGAGGATTATACTTAATACAAAGTTCACTCCCTTATTTTTTTTATTCGTTTATTTCATTTCAAACTCTTTGTTTTCTCGCATCTAATCACATAAACAAAATTTAGCAGAGAATTAAACTTTTATTACTCTAATATGATCTCAGAATTAATGATACACATCCATACATTCATTCTGTTTCTCACACTTCCAAGTACATATGACATGACAATCATATACATTCTCTGTTATTAAGGAAACAATGATACAAAATATCATTTACAACTCTCTCACATCTATACAAGGACCTAGAGTGATAGGGACAGACTGAACTTAACTTATCACATACTTAAGTCATGTGGTATATCTATTCTTCTGCTTTGACCTTCTTCAAGTCCACGTGGTTTCTCTAAAAATTGTGAGTAGAGGGGTGAGCCTACTCACTCAGTGAATGAGTACTTCAAAGAAACAATTTAAAGCACTTATATAATGACAAATATACTTTTGAGAAAATGATATCAATTATAACAACAATAATCTTTAAAGAGACTAATTTTTTACAAACATAAATATGGCACAATACTCTAGACATCTACAAGAGTGAATCAATAATGAAATGCTTGATTGATCATAAAGAGAACTAATAATTTAGAAACATACAAAGAATAATTGAATAAATGCACACACTTGTTTAACCTCTCATTCATCTTATTATGCCCTGAACCCACATGAGGTATACCACAACATTTGAAAGAATCACAGCAAGCTATAATGTCACTGTACAAGGCTTAGAAGCATGCCAAGTTTCCAAAACCTATCTCTTGAGTAAGACCCCGTCTACAGCGGGGCTCGACACGTCTGCCTCTCGGTGGCTAGTGGGAGCGGCCGGATATCTCAGACTCCACCTCTCAACCAGGGTACTCAGGCAGTGAATTAAAGCCCTCAGGCTTATTATGCATTAGTGGACTCAGGCAGTGAATTAAAGCCCTCAGGCTTATTATGCATTAGTGGACCCATTGACCACTGGTCACTCAAGATGTAACATAGGTACCACCATCATCCCCAGTTGGTGTTGGGTACCACACAATTGTAAGGAGTTTGCCCTATGGGTCAATAACCCCACACCCTACTGGTGCGCTCTAGCTTACCTTGATCTAGACTACCTCCAGTCGGGAAACCATTTTCTCCTCACAGCGCAGGCCTCATCCTGTGAGGATTCTACAGTGTCCAGGGATCTACATGTCTAATTCACTCTTTAAATTCACCATTCAATCATCACATCAACATATCTTTGTTTAGCTTTGTAAAGTGTTCATTTCATAAACTATCTGATAACATTTACCATAATTGAACTGTTAAGCATCACCACATCTCAAACTAAGAAACATTGATATCACAATACTCATTTTACTAAACACCCTATCATTAGGGTTTCATTTATCTCCTTCACATATCACATAACTCGCATAAGGATTGTATACATCACACATTGAGAATAACATTAAATCGAGTTGTCTAATTGTAAACCTCCAACTTTCCATTCATTTAGGGTTTCACCCTCCTTACTGATATATCAAGAAAACATTGATATCATCGAATGAAATCCAACATGTTATATGACATATATGTAATATGCATACAAATAAAACAATCATTCGTAACCAAGGAGATTCAACTAGGCAAACTTCTTTATTCAATTATACAACAATTTCAGTCATAGGTGAAAATATTTGATTTCAGTATATTCATGTAACCTCTACAATTACTTTAAGAATTCTCATTGAGATGGATTGCAATAATTTTTAATGTGATTTCATAATCTGAAATTCATCACAACAGAGAAATAATCCATTTCATATCATATTGCAAAAGTTTGATAAAAAAGGCAACTTAGTGTTTGTACTCGCATACCAAGCAATTGAAGATTTTTGATAATTTAACTCATTTTTGTGCAATCTACTATTTAAAGGAAATACCCACTCACCCTAAGGTGTGAAAACACCTTAAAAACACAACAAATCTCTGAAACTCACGAATCCATATCAGAACTTTAGCAAAATCCCTGATTTCTTCTTCCTTACAATAGTAAACGAGGTCTGTTGAAGGTAGAAGACAAAGGTCAGAGGTTAATCTTAACCTCAAATTTGTTGGATCAGGGATTCTGAGCAAGGATAAATGAGGAGGAAGAATCGACAAATAAAACTACTTAATAAATTGAATCTATAGACCCCTTTTGGATTTCGACCGCTCTTCATGTTCTTCCCCAAAAATATCCTAGAAATCACCCTTCAGATTGCCCTCTCATTGAGCAAGATGTATGGGATGATAGATAATTGACTCGCGGTTCCAACACTCTTTGTTTCGTTGAAAACAAATAAGTATAGCTCGAGATAAGATCATTTTACAATTTGCTGTCCTGGGCGGCATTGGTCACGGTCGCGGTGTCGACGTAGCGTTGCGGGTCGCAGTGTCGATGTAGCGTCGCGGGTCACGGTGTAGACCGCAGTCATGGTGTCGATGCAGCATCGGTCGCGTGTCGACCGCGGTCGTGGTGCTCTGTATATATTTACTAAAAAAGGCATAACTCTCTCTAATTTAAAATCCAATTTGGTTCATTATTTTTTGTTGGATTCATAATTGAATTCTCTACAATCCTACAATTATATTTTGATAAAATTATTAGAAAAAATTTATTTATTAATTATTTCCTTCAATGTTATTAACTCTCTTCTTGCATACATGTATGGGTTAATGCTATATTAACCCCAACTCAGATATTTATAGTATGCTTAAATCATGATTATGAGTTGCCCAAATAAGTATTTAACGTTACCAAAGTTAAGATAAAGCACAACATAGAATATTACTAATAAAAGTATGCCAAGAATTAAGATTATCTTAAAACTCTAGGATTACAGCATAGCTAGGAACAAGTTGTAACAATTCTCCCCCTCTAATAAAAATTTCATCTCAAAATTTCTAAAAGAGGAAAAGATACTTGTTAAACATCTCCGATTCTACTTTCCAAGTAACTTATTCTATACATGATTCCTCCGAAGAACATTTACGAGGGGTATCTCTCTCCTTTAAGCTAACGAATCCTACGGTCTAGAATTTTATTTTTCAACATTGAGTCATTTGTTCCTCTTCAAATCACAACCTTTAAAAGGTATAAACGTGTGAAACATAAATTTCTCATCTCATCATCATATGGTACTATTCACTTGCCATTCATGAGACTACACTAGTCATCATACTATCACAAGGTATAATTACTTTTCACAATATCACAGGGTATAAACCCTTATCAACTCAAGAGGATTACGCCTCATTTAGGGCTCAACCATGCCCAAAGGTCATTAAGACCAACATACTATTCCCTACACGATCGTCAATATATTTCCTTGCCTTATAACAAGGTTCAACAATATCACTTATATATAATACAACGGATCAGCACAATATTGCATTAATGAGCTAGGAGATATTCATAAACAATCATAGTAGGGTTATATTAACATTAAGAACATTCATTTATTACATCAACATGCAAGGAATCTAGATATGATTAACCCTCATCATATTCATAATACACATGTTTAGCATAAGAAAGTATCGACCATGTGGCTATGATAACCACTAATTAACATATTAAGGTTATGATCATATTAAGGAGGTTATTTCACCATCATGCCATCATATAAAAAGGTTAAACATTAATACTCATCTTTATCTATTTGTATTAGAGTTAGGTTCAACAAGATAAATTATATTAATGTTACTAATTAGCACTCATACCCAAACCCTAACTCACGACATCCCCATTGGATCATTGATGCATAAGGTGAAGAATCACCATAAAATTCCATACTATTCTCAAGTATGAACCCACACATAAATCAAGGTTTAACCATCAGGTTATAGCATACTAGGGTTTCAACAACAGTAACAGAGTACTCTATGATTGTATTAGTCATTCAAGGACTATTCATACCCAATTACCATCACTTCGTTATATTGAAGCTAGGTATAACAAGCTATACCTCATTAGGGTTACATATAAATACAATATGGTTATCATATCTTCTATTCATATGATCTTATAGGTAAGACTACCTTATTCAGGGTAACCCTCCATTTGTTCCATCATCATTCAACCCATATCACCATGCCACAATTGTACAATACTAAGATGGATTACTGGTATGAATGACTACAACTATCAAACACCTTTAATTAACATATTGCTGAAAGCCATTTGTTTTCTCTGATTTCTCTTCTTAGGCATTACAAATTCTTCTTACTTATGCTTCTCACTCAGATAATCTAGAATAAACACCCTCACATTAAAACATATCAAGGTAAGAATAGATTATTCATCATTCTTTTTATCACTGTAAGAGTTTATTTCATATCATACTTTACTCATGTTGTATTTCTTCTTTTATTCAAAACACACTTGTTACATTTCAAATTTATTTCTTACCCTTTGCTCTGAATCATTTCCATATTGTTTATCAACCTTTCAGATTAGCTACCCTTAAACCCTGGATTACTATCAGTGCTAGTTTACTTCACATAGTGAAAATCTCATGATCTTGTTTTATAGAGATGCTAGTATTCAAGGTGAAATCACTAGTGACATCCCTTGAACTACTACAACTCTAAACATTCTAGGATTTGGTCCTTATCAGTAGCATGATGTTATTGTGATGTGACTTTGCTCCCTTAATTTGAAATTCAAACTTTGTATCCCACAAGTTTTACTAAAGTCTTCCTTATCTTATCAATTGAATTTCCTTTCTCTTACTTGGCCATTCAGATATATTACATTCTCAATTTACCCTGCAAGGGTTTCATAATCATATTGTGTGTCATTATTACATTCACTAGACGTCTCTACCACGGTGGTTATGCATCAGATATGATTCATTTTCTTATCACTTCATCCCCACCTTGCTCTCATTAAGGAAGATATGAAAGAGAAGATGATTCTGAGACTTGGAATTCTTATCTTCAAACATTCCCTTATTACATTTCCTGTATGTAGGTTAAATTGGTTAACAAAAAGGATATTTAACTAATTATCACTTGCTTAAATCTCCTAACCTCTTTCTTTTATAATCTATATTACTTCATCATGTTTCAAACCCTTCCTTACTTTCCATAATCATCTTACCATATACTACTCTTCCACCTGTCATTTTTAATTTCTAATTTTCTCTTATGATCATGTTGCATATTCATGTGTATGATCATGTATACCATGTTGTTCATATTTCTTTTTATCCTTCTACTAATGTGAAGTTGAAATTATAATTCAATAATCTCTCTACTTGTTTCACCTCATGTTTAATACATTACATATCCTTCATTTTAAATCAAACAGATCATGCATGGGTCAAACTTAGTTTCTCTTTCAATCAAGTTTTCCCTTCCTGAATATAGTCTACCTTTGTATGACTTATTCATTTGTTAAGTTACACTTTTGTTCTTCTTTTAGAAACTATTTTGTTGTTCTATAGAGACTTAGAGTCCAAAGGTATTAAGGATGAATGTATTAAACTTCATAATAAAGGTATACATTTCATGCTCTCAATTATATCATGTAACCCTCATTCCTTAATCAAGCTCATTATTTCCAATATTTCTCTCTATTTCATTTAAGTTTCTTATCCTAGTCTTATGATTTACATGTTTACCTAATTCTCTTCACTTTCATTCCTCTGAACTTCACTTCTATGTACTTACTCCATACTCAACTCTTTTCTTCTATTTTCCCTTTTCTTTAGAGAACATAAAAGCATTTTACTTGATTATATTATCCATTCCTCATTATTGATTCTTACTATCTTGGCCCTTCCATACTTTTCTCATATCTTTTCCATATTTCATATTTAAAGTTCATATAATACTAATCATTAAACTTAATCTGAACCTTATGTCATTTTCCTTTATTCCCAATTAAGGATTTCTCATATGAGGCCCCAAAGTTGGGTCTCATATATCTGTGCAACTGATTCTTAGCTATTCTAATATTTCCCATATGTTTCAACATCTTAGTGTATGTCCATTCTCACTATGATGTGGGTCTAATTTATCCAGAATCCACTTTTATTATATTTTCAATAGGAGTCATTAGATCCCAGTAACGCATCCTGCCAGCCAGACCAGACCAAACCTGCAATCCTAAAGCCAAGAGCTACTCAAGATTAACCAACTCCTATTAATCTCAAACATTTAGAAACAATATCTACTTAGGGAAAACTCATTTAAACATAACTTTTGGTTTACTTGATACAAAGAATAACTGAATCAGCTTCATAATACACAGAAATTTAAAAGAACCATACATATTCTACAAATTGATAATATGAATTCATACATATAAGGGCATTTCTATTGATATCCAATCAAAGAAGCAATATAAACCAAGAGTTGTATCACATTCTATGTTTAATCTCTTAGTCCTTCATTACTTTCCGGCCTTCTAACTCTAAGATTTCTAGGGTTTCTCTCTAGCCCATCCTTCCTCTGCATACCTGGCCAGGGCATCCAGAGAAGAATAGACAATGTAGCTTGATACTGGTCAACCTAAGTATTCAGATACCGGGCCAGGGTATCTAAATACTCAAACCTCCCAGAGCTATTCACACATCACCTCTTAACTGCCACACTTATAACTCTAACTTTCTATCCTAATGGTCCCTGACAACTCAGCCTGAGCTCTGATACCAAAATCTATCACACCTGCATCCCACGATTACCACTAATCATGAGATTAGGGCATAAGTTTGAGGATTTTACTTAATACAAAGTTCACTCCCTTATTTTTTTCTTCCTTTATTTCATTTCAAACTCTTTGTTTTCTAGCATCCAATCACATAAACAAACTCTACAAGAGAATTAAACTTTTATTACTCTAATATGATCTCAACATTAATGATACACATCCATACATTCATTTTGTTTCTCACACTTCCATGTACATATGACATGACAATCAGATACATTCTCTCTTATTAAGGAAACAAAGATACAAAACATCATTTACAACTCTCTCACATCTATACAAGGACCTAGAGTGACAAGGACTGACTGAACTTAACTAATCTCATACTTAACTCATGGGGTAGATCTATTGTGCTGCTTAGACCTTCTTCAAGTCCATGTGGTTTCCCTAAAAATTGTGAGTAGAGGGGTCGGCCTACTCCCTTAGTGAATGAGTACTTCAAAGAAATAGTTTAAAGCACTTATATAATTATAGATATACTTTTGAGCAACTAATCTCAATTATAACAATAGTAATCTCTAAAGAGACTAATTTTTTACAAACATAAATATGGCACAATACTCTAGACATCTACAAGAGTGAATCAATATATGAAATGCTTGATTGATCATAAAGAGAACTAATAATTTAGAAACATACAAAGAATAATTGAATAATTGCACACACTTGTTTTACCTCTCATTCATCTTATCATGCCCTGAACCCACATGAGGTATACCACAACATGTGAAAGAATCGTTGTAAGATATAATCTCTCTGTACAAGGCTTAGAAGCATACCCCAGTTCCTAAGCCTATCTCTTGAGTAAGACCCCATCTGCTGCAGGCCTCGACACGTCTACCTCTCAGTGGCTAATGGGAGCGGCCGAATATCTCAGACTCCACCTCTCAACCTGGGTACTTAGGTAGTGAGTCAAAGCCCTCAGGCTTACTATGCATCAGTGGATCCACTAACCACTGATCACTCAACATGTAACACAAGTACCACCGGCATCCCCGGTTGGTGTTGGGTACCACAAAATTATAAGGAGTCTACCCTACGGGTCAAGACCCCCACACCCTACTGGAGCGCTCTGGCTTACCTCAATCTGGACTACCTCTAGTCAGGAAACCATTTCCTCGTCACAACGCAGGCCTCATCCTATGAGGATTCTATAGTGTTCAGGGCATCTACATGTCTAATTCACTCTTTAAATTGACCATTTAATCATCACATCAACATATCTTTATTCAACTTTGTAAACCATTCATTTCATAAACTATCTGATAACATTTAGCACAGTTGAACTGTTAAACATCACCACATCTCAAATTTAGAAACATTGATATCACAATACTCATTTCACTGAACACCCTATCATTAGGGTTTCATTTACCTCATTCACTTATCACATAACTCGCATAAGTACTAGTACATTTTTGGCCTCTAACGTCGCTTTCGTTAGCGTCACTTATATTAGAAAGACCGACCTAATAAGCTAAAACCGAAGCAACAAGTCATTAGAAAAAATCTGGGTACCGCTTATAGCTATTGGGTCGGTTATGTTAAAAAAATTGACGCTAGAAAAGACCCAGGAAAATCATAATTTTGGCAACACACATAAACATAGCATCGATTTTATTAGAAAACTGACCCAACATGCTTCCCGCGGAGAAAAATTGGTTTTTTGCCTTCGCGCGCTGAGCTATAGGGTCGGTTATTATAATAATCGACCCTAGTAATTGTCATGAAAAATTCGGGTACCGCTAGACCAAACTTCTCCAGTCGGTTTGTCTTGATAACCGTCCGCATAGCTTCATATTTTTGGGGACTTCTCGGGTCAGTTTTAGCAATAACCGTCCCTATAGGTGCGGTTTGGTTTGGGCACCTATTTTTTCTTGGGTCGGTTGTTTTCTAATAACCGTCCCTATATGGGACCTATTGGGTCGGTTGTCTAATATAACTGACCCTAGAAGTCAGAGTAAAATCAAAACCCTTCCACACAACACTCTTTCCCACAACGCTCACAACCGGCCGCAGCTCGCAGCTCTCAACTCTCACCTCGCCGCCTGACTTCCCAGAGCTCTCACCTCACAGCCCGACACTTCCCGGAGCTCTCACTCTCGTCGCACCTCTCCTCCACTCTCGTGCCGCACTACCATGATCTCCAACCTTTGCCGCCGCCGCCAAGGTCTCACGCGCCCCCTCCAAAGATACCCCCCCCCCCCGCCGCCAAGGGTCTCTCCGACGCCGCCAAGGTCTCGCCGACGCTCCAAATCTTTGCCGCTGCCACTTCAAATTTGCCGCTGCCGCCATCTCAATCGATCTCTCTGAGGACGCCCCCACCGCAGCCAAGCTTTGCCGCCGCCACTCCAAGGTCTCGAACTACTCTCTCCGAACGCTTTCGCTGCCGCCAAGGCTTTCGATGCCACCACCTCCCCGAACAGATAGGTAAGTTCATTTTCCATTTCAAACTCTCTTCTTTTGACCTAATGTTGGAGTACCATGGTCATGCTAGATAGCATGGTATTCGTGGTTGTGCTTTGCACGACCATGCTTGGTGCCACAGCCTGTGTGCTTTGCACGGCCATGCTTGGTGCCACGACCTATGCTTTGCACGGCCATGCTTGGTGCCACGGCCATTTTGGCCAAAAAATTTTGTTTTTAAAGGTTACAGTTCACCACGGCTGTCGAGAAGGACCACAACCATTTTGAGTATGAAATGGTCAAACTTTTGATTTACTGTTATCTATTATGAAAGAGCATGCATGCTGTTTAACTTACTCCCTTATGTTTATATTTGTCAAGAGCACATAATTGATTATTCAATTTAGTACATATAATGAATGTTTATCTGTGGAAGTACTCTTGATTTGTCAAGAACACATAATTCATTTATTTGACTAGTAAACCAACAAATAATAAAAACATGTAATCTTTTATATCTACATTTTATTATCAATCACATATGTAATCATTGTATACAATCTAGAAATACGAGGGTAGATATTGTGTAGTTTCAGATTGATACTTTAGGGTTTATAGATGAGACCATCGATGCATAAATATGACAATAATATACATTTATATATAAAATTAGAAACCCGTTCAAAATTTATTCATTAGGAGTAAATTTTCGATAGTCCCCGATATGGGACTATTTTTGGATATTTAATCTCACTTAGGATGTAACTATGTAATGTATGTTTAGTTTTGAAGAAAATTTTAGTAGTATTTTCTCATTTGTTCTCTGGGTACATATGTGAGTGGTTATTTTCCATTTACATTGATGTACTTGGAGAACTAAGGGGAAATGCTGCTGAAATTTTATTGAAAACTAAACATACATTATACAATTACTAGTGAGGTTAAATATTCAAAAATGGGATAGGTGGTACACTTTATTATAAAAGTAATGAATTTCCTATCAAAAAAACCTTACAACTTATAATATCAATATTAAATGCTCAGTTTGATAATTAATTTTAATGTGATCTAGAAAATGGATCGAAGTTGGATGTCTATCAAGAACCGTTGCAGTCCAGAGTTTACCAAAGGTGTTGATGAATTGATCAGATTTGCTGAGGAACATAGGAAACTACCTACAGATAGGTTCCATTGTCCATGTAGAAATTGTGGTAACAATTTGAAAGTTGATACTGTTGAGGAAATTAAGAATCATGTCATATGCAATGGGATCATACAAGGTTATAATGAGTGGTATTGGCATGGAGAGAAACTTAATTATGGATCAGAAAATGTCGATATTAATAGTGATGACATAGAAGATATAGATAATGATGTTAATGTCAATGATGAACCGATTCAGGATGACCCGATTTAGGATGATATGGTTGATGAGATGCTACGTAGCTGTCAGGACAATGTCATTGATCCACCTTCTTTATTTGCAAACATTGTCCATGATGTTGAAAAACCATTATATAAGGGTTGTACTAAGTTCACGAGGTTGAGTGCTGTGATGCGATTATATACTCTTAAAGCTCAAAATCGGTGGAGCGATAAGAGTTTCACTTCATTGTTGTCTTTTTTAAAGGAAATTCTTCCTGAAGGCAACGAGCTTCCAATTTCTACATATCAAGCAAAGAAAATAATGTGCCCAATGAGTACTTCAGTACTGCATTCAAATATTTTGGTAGTGTGGGAAAGGAAATTATTCTAATTCCTTTTAACATCCAGTAAGTATTATAATTCAATAGAATTCTAATATTGACTAAATTATAATTCTAATTTTTGTTTTCAATATAAATTTACTCAGATATAGACATTGGGAACTAGTGGTGGTTGTCCCAAAATTGATGACTTTTTATTATCTTGACCCAATGGGAAAAACAACAAGGGGTCACAAACTGAGATTGCCAACTATGGAGTAAGCATAAATTTAGTTTCTATAACATCAATTGTTATGCTTCAACATGATATTTATACTTAGAATTTATATTTTGACAACTATCGTAATCAAATTGATTGATAGGGGTATAAAGGCTTATCGTGAAGGTGGAGGAATAATACCCACAAAATTAAAGACACTGACTTTGAAAAATGTCAAGGTAACTACTTTGACTGCTTAGTCGTATATATACAACTCTTACAGTAATGTATTAATGTCAAATTTTATATGTTAACTCTCTTACAGTCTTATTTCTTTATTTATATAACTCTATTTGTAGCAGTTTACTAATATTAAGTTATAATTCTTTATTTTTAGTGTCATATACAAAATAATGATTGGGCTTGTGGCTACTACGTAATGAAGTATATGCAAACTATTTTGAAAGAAGCATCACTAGACATTCAGAGTATAGATAAGGTAATTAATAAAGAATAACATCATAAATTTACAAGTGAGATTTGCATCATTTTATAAAATATATATGAGCATGTGCTTTTTTTGCAGATCTTTACAACTCATCCTTACACACTTGATGGGTTAAATGAATTCCGAGAAGAATGGTCAGATGCTTTTCTTAATGAAGTTACTATAGCATTGGATTGAATTCATAACTTCATTTGTGTATGTAGATTTGAAACTCTATCAAAATTTACTTTTTGTAGTATGACATTAAATTTAATATCACTTTTAAACTTGCAATCTATCATTGTTGTTAGTATGTGCTATGTGTATGAATGTTAGTATGTGCTATATGTCTCATTTGAATGAATCTATCTTAGACTTGCAAGAATGTTAGTAAGTGTTGTGTATGAAGATGTCTCAACTCAATATATGTGAATAATTGTTGTTATGAATGTGTGGTTTGGATATTTACATCAATTCAAAAAGGATTGGACATAAAAGTTTGCAAATGGCTTTGGAATGCATTTTTGGCTTGCATCATTGCATTTGCAAGTCTATTTCTATTGCAGGTTTTGAATTGCGTAAAGCAATTCTATTTTGCAGGTTGCTGTACTGAAGATTTCTGGTTTTACAGAATTTTTCTTTAAAAAAAATGTAACTTCTCGGGTCGGTTATTTAAGAAAACCGTCCCTATAGACTTCTTGGGTCGGTTATACACAAAACCGACCCAGTAGGTTCATCCCAAAATTCTACAGCTATTTGAAGACTTCTAGGGTCGCTTATGGAGAAAAACCGACCCAATAGACACTTCTTGGGTCAGTTAAACACAAAACCGACCCAGTAGGTTCATCCCAAAATTCTACAGCTATTTGAAGACTTCTAGGGTCTCTTATGGAGAAAAACTGACCCAATAGACACTTCTTGGGTCAGTTATACACAAAAACCGACCCAGTAGGTTCATCTACATCTATTTGAAGACTTCTAGAATCGCTTATGGAGAAAAACCGACCCAATAGATACTTCTTGGGTCAGTTATACACAAAAACTGACCCAGTAGTATCATCCTAAAATTCTACAGCTATTTGAAGACTTCTAGGGTCGGTTTTTGTACCTCTTTTGGGTCGGTTTTTTACCTCTTTTGGGTCGGTTTTTTTACCTCTCTTGGGTCGGTTTTTTTACCTCTCTTGGGTCAGTTTTTGTTCCCTCTAGGGTCGGTTTTTGTACCTCTCTAGGGTCGGTTTTTCTACCTCTATAGCGTCGCAAGTACTATAGCGACGCCCACCTAGGCGTCGCTTAAAAAGTGATGATGCAGGCTTCAAAAAACTGACCCAAGAGACCAATACTGTACTAGTGAAGGATTGTATACATCACATCGAGAATAACATTAAATCAAGGTGTCTAATTGCAAACCTCCAACTTTCCATTCATTTAGGATTTCACCCTCCTTACTGATATATCAAGCAAACATAGATATCATCGAATGAAATCCAAGATGTTATCTGATATATATGTAATACACATACAAATAAAATAATCATTCGTAACCAAGGAGATTCAACTAGGCAAACTTCTTTATTCAATTATACAACAATTTCAGTCATAGCAAAAAATCTTAGATTTCAGTATATTCATGTAACCTTTACAATTACTTTAAGAATTTTGATTTAGATGGATTGCAATCATTTTTAATGTTATTTCATAATCTAAAATTCATCACAATAGAGAAATAATCCATTTAATATCATCTTGCAAAATCTAGATAAAAAAGGCAACTTAGTGTTTGTACTCGCATACCAAGAAATTGAAGATTTTTGATAATTTAACTCATTTTCGTGCGATCTACTATTTAAAGGAAATACCCACTCGCCCTAAGGTGTGAAAACACCTTAAAAATGCAGCACATCTCTGAAACTCTTGAATCCATATCAAAACTGTAGCAAAATCCACAGTTTCTTCTTCCTTTCAACCCTAAACGGAGTCTGTTGAACGTAGAAGACAAAGGTCAGAGGTTAATCTAAACCTCAAATTTATTGGATCATGGATTCTGAGCAAGGTTAAATGAGGAAGAGGAAGAATCGACAAATAAAACTACTTACCAAATCGAATCTATAGCAACCCTTTTGGGTTTCCGCCTTTCTTCACGTTCTTCTCCAAAAATTGCCCTAGAAATCACCCTCCAGATTGCCCTCTCGTTGAGCAAGATGTCTGGGATGATAGAGAATTGAATCGCAGTTCCAACACACTTCATTTTATTGAAAACGATAAGTATATCTCGATATATGATCATTTTATGATTTGTTGTCTTGGGCGGCGTCGGTCGCGATTGCGGTGTTGATGCAGCATCGCCGGTCACGGTGTAGACCGCGGTCATGGTGTCGACGCAGCGTCGGTCGCGGTGCTCTGTATATATTTACTAAAAATAGAATAACTCTCTCATTTTAACTCCAATTTGGTTTATTATTTTTTTGTTGGATTCATAATTGAATTATATACAATACTACAACATTATTTTCATAAAATTATCAGAAAAAAATTATTTATTAATTATTTCCTTCAATGTTATTAACTCTCTTCTTGCATATAGATATGGGTTAATGCTATATTAACCCAAACACAGATCTTTATAGTATGCTTAAATCATAATTATGAGTTTTCCAAATAAGTATTTAATGTTACCAAAGTTAAGACAAAGCACAACATAGAATATTACTTATAAATATATGCCAAGTATTAAGATTATCTTAAAACTCTAGGACTACCACCAAATCTAGGAACATGTTGTAACAACCGGGAACTCCACATTTCACTACCAGATCCAACAAGAAGGAGTTGCCCCTTTCGAATGTCAACCTATTAGAGTTGATTTTCTCCCCCACAATTGTCTCTCCCTTTCTATCCCTCCCTTTATTGGGTAGGACATTCTCAGACTGTCTATTGGTTACCACAACCAGAGAGGACAAGAATTGTTAGGGCAATTGTTGTGTCTGAGAAGCCCCCAATATCCCTCTATTTATAGGAGAGGGAAAGGTTAGGGTTCCCAATCTATAAGGGAGTCTAAAGGGCCAGATTCATGAATTTTCTAGAACATGTGTACGGTAAACCGATCGGTTCACATGCCCAACTGGTCATTTAATGCATGAACTAGTCGGTTCGTGCCATGAATAGGTCAGTTTGTACAATTTCCTATTCTAAATCACATTGGTATTCAATGTATGATTAATGAAAAATATGACCTCAACAATAATCCTTGATCCAATCAAATTGACCATTAAATCAGGCAGATCATGTCATGAACCAGTCAGTTGGGACCTGTGAATTGGTCATTTCACACCCTGGTTCACACATTGATCAGCCAATGTTGATTCCAATTAATTTGACACTCCAACCGATCAGTTCAACACTTGAATTGGTCAGTTCAAAGTCCAGTAAGTCAATTTTGAAACTCAATTGTTTAATTGAATGCCTAAACACCTTTGGTAATCAATGTAAACATCATTTAAGAATATACTTCTTTCATCTAAGTGTATCCTATGAGTGTGACCCTATAGGTCCAAAATTACATTGACAGTGAATGTCCATAACCAACTTATGACATCAAAAGAAATGAGCACTATCCAGCAACACATCATTGTTATCCAAGTAATTTGAAAAGTTGGAGAACAACGTCAACCTAAAATTTGTATCAATGTTAGTGTGATTGTATAGTTCCTTTGTCTCTGATATGTGGATTGAACTCGAGGCATGGAATCATCATCCTCTCAATGTTCAATCCATGTTTCTTGAACTAGAGCAGACTGTCTGAGATGCACGTGAGCTCACATATCACATATTGAGTCACATGATTATGGCCATACATTTCTCAGTCTCACTTATCAAGAGGCCTTGGATATCATTCTCATGTAGGAGGGACAAATCCCATCTGCATCACTCACATTCTATACCCATGTGTTATAGTGCACCTGAGCATCACCTTTATTGAAACCCTTATTTAGGATCACAACAGACAATGTCACAGTACATGAATGACATGTGATGAATGTAGTGACTTTAGGTCTGAGAACCACAATCACCACTTATCACTATGCGAGATGATTCTGACTACCATTCCATGGTCTCCATGTATCACTCTAATGGTGGGTCTGTCTGATACACTATTATCTAACATGTACTTGTGTGTTTGACTTGATATCACATATCATGACTAATGAGATTCTACCATTAGTCAACATGCACTCTAGTCTTATATATTACTATTGTCTATTTTGATTCCATAGTAATATCCAATTAGGGGCATAACAAGAATGTATGTACTCTTATCATACATATGATCTCATTATTCAAGCCATGTACTTGAAGACATAAGTACTCATGCAACATCATTCTTTAGACATCTACTATGTATGTCCCATCATCTCATGCTGAGACAAACATATTAGACGGAATACCTTTACTATTGTCAAATCAGGTACCTAATGCCACATTCCAATCATCATTTGATTGTCTCTCTGGGCATACATACCGATAGACTCCCAGTTGCACTTAGAGCCAATCAACCAAGAATCTTATTCCAAGTGATATTAACATATCAATCATGTTTTTGCTGCTCTGGTTCTTTTATAGCGGGTCAACAATGCTTCTTCAAGTCGGTATTTGCAAGTTTCACATCTCTTTGCTGTGTGACTTTTTGCATGAAACGGAAGTGTTGTAGTATGCTATCTACGATTCCCCGCCTATCCAGTAAATCCATTATTGTCATAGTATTTCAACTGTATCGTTAATGTTTGGAACCTCCCACAAGTTCTTCTATATGAACTTCTAGATGCATACAATATCCTTTGTTGTTCTCATAACACAAGGATACTTGATTTTTACTGTACAATTTAAACAAATGCCTCTTGCTCAGAACTCTTCCAGCTTATAGTTCTGTTTTAAGGTCAAACATTAAAGTAGATTGCAATCATTAATTTTATTTGTCATTTTGAAAGCTTGCATTGGTGTAACCCTTTACACCCAACTCTTCCTTATTACCATAACCAAGGAACTGATTCGTTTAGTGCTTCTCAAGCACTTAGGGATGTTATTTATGGTTGTTCAATGATGTTCATTGGAATCTACATATACCATCTCATCATGTCCAATACACATGATATTGCTAGATAGGTATATATATCCTCTCATCATGTCCAATACTTATATGAGATAACAGGATGAGTATATAACGTTCACTACAACAAAATTTCCCATTAGTGGAATTTATTCAAGTGGCTTTTATAAAAAAGCCACTATCTTTCTAATATACATACATTTTTAATTAAAATGCCTCTAAACCACCTATTATAGAGTTTATAAAAAGGACATAACATTAAAGGCATTTTTATTGTTAATTAGTGGCAATCTTAAATTGCCATACCAATTTAGAAAGTAATTGCTAGTGCAATATTTACTTCCCGCGCGCTCCATCACTTTCCCTTTGCGCTCCAACAGATCCAAAGTATTGTGAGGGATATTGATCTCTCCGCTCTCTCCATGTCCCTGATTCCTCGCTCACCATCTAGACCAGCACACGCATGGAGGAGATAAAGAGTCCTGGCCGATCATCTCCCTAGGTGTTGGTGGACTGGTGGCAGTGCGCGAAGTGCCAGTTGCCGGCGGAAGGAGTGCCAAGTTGTCGCAGTTGCCGGTGGTGGAGTGACAAGTAGCTGATCGTGGATTTACAAGTTTCTAGTGCCAAAGTGAGACATTGCTTTTGAGTCCCAACCATATGTATCTCTGATCCTCTTCCCCCACCATTTTCATATTGAGAGTCATTTGTTTGCCCCATTGTCACCAGCTGAAAGTAGGAGTGCAGTGGATGGGAGAGGAGTACAATCCACTGGGAGAGGAGCGCAGTGGCTTTGTCCTCCAGCACAATCCGCACATGGTATGTGGGTTGATCTTGGTCTGTTTAGTGATTGTAGTACTGGTGCATTATATAAAAAACTGTTCTGAAACACCATGTAAGCTTTAGTCAATTAGGCTTCTTAAGTATATCTGGATCATCCATGTTCCTTGTTAGTGTTAGCATCCCTCTTTAGAGAAACATCTACAAAAGTATTGTTCACTCTCTCAATAAGAATCTTTTGGCATGCAATAAACCTCTTCAAGGTTGTTCTTGTACATCTCAAGTCATTAGCCATATAGAGATGCCAATTATAACATACAGTCCGTTGAACTACTTTGATTTGTGATATACTACACGTTCAAATATAGAAACAAAGAAAAACTTGCTACTGGTAGGTCCTAACAATAATATATTATCCGTATTTTGTAGATCTTGCAAATGAATACATCCATTGAATATCCATGAACATAAAAAGTCTGTTCACATTGCTTTCTTTCACTTTTTTGGGAACTATGAGGAACAATGATGGATCCTAGGCTGGGAGATCTTAAAATTAACTAGAGCAATGATGAACTAGACGAACTAATTTGAGGCTAGGATTAGTAATAAATTATGTAATGCATGAGTGAAACATACAAAGGTGAATTTAAAATGAATTTTCTTAACAGTTACCAATGCAAATGTTATAGAGTTTATCTTTAGTTTTCGTCTAATGAATTTTAAAAATTCCTTTTCCAAAAACTTATTAAGGAAGGGAAAGTTCGAAAAATCTAGGTAATTATTCTTTTCGATATTCCCTACACTTTTTATGCAAGGAAGTCCTATGTTCTCATACACACCCTTTTTTGCATCAATGGCTAGAGTATCTGCAACAAGATGTAACATTTTACAAAGTTATCATTCTGACATGCACTTCATGCCTATATGTTGGTTTCAACTCATATTAAGAAGATTGTAAGATTAGAGTAAAAGAAAAGGTTAAATGAATAGCTCAAAACTGCATTGTAGATGCATAGTTATAGTTAAACATAGTAGTACGGAAATAGATGAAATTCCTTGATTAACCAAACTTTTAGGGCCAATAAGTAGTCTAAATAGAATACCTTTTCGTCCTAGGATAGAGCTAATGCTTTATAAAGGAGAGATTAGCATGTAAAAACTCCAATGTTGATTGTGCTCTTGGCATTTGTCGAGTTAAGTATGAGGATCGCGAATGACCCTTCACTATGAGTTAAGCACATCATGGCCTTACATTTAGATTCTAGATAAAAGCATCATGTTAGATTCAAAGGACATTAAATTGACATACTAAGCTATAGACTTGCACTAAGTTTTACTTCCAATGACATCATGAATGGTGGGTATCAATTAAGTACAATAACCATTCTTCTCAAGTTAATTACATCTCACCCCTGCAATTATAAATGCTAGAACATCTTCAAAATCTTTTGAATAGGTTCTTATATTGAAAAACTACAGGTTGCTTTAAAAAATAGAACTATCCTACTGCTAATCTATTAATATGGACTACTTGGTTGAGACTCAAGCATTCATTTGTAACCAAATAGTTTTATAAATGGCCGCCTCATGCACATCATGGCCCTACAATGAAAAACTGGTGTCTTTGCATGGACGTGGCCATTGGAGGCTTCCTAAATATAATCACGCCTTACCATTGTAGTGCCTCAAACATGAGCATGAGCCTACAAAACAATCATGACCCTCCCCATTAATGAAGCCCCATCATCAAGTATAATTGCAAGCAATAGAGAAACAATAAACACTAAAACATTTATATAAATGCATGCCTACTGCATAAAACTAGAAAAAAAATTAAAAAATATATCTCAATCTCACATGACACTCTATCTTTACATCTAATATCTACAACTACGAATCCTCCAGCTTCATACCTTTTACATGTCCTTAGTCGCCACCATGACAAACCATCAAAAGATGCTCGTGTGATGGTAACTGTAGTGAGCTAAAATTTTTTATCATTCAAATATGCAGAGATTATATAATTTTTACATAATAGAGATGTTTCATCAATCATAATTGTTTGATAGATGGGGTACCTCCTCATATGGTTGTTCCAACACAATGTGAATATGTAGTTCTTGTCTCTGCCAAACAGTAGAAATAGAAGGGAAACAACACGTAAAAACTTCACACTTGTAAATCTAAATTGAATGATCCTAACTATATGCTTTCCCCGGTTGTAAATCTAAACTTACCTGGTAAATGGTCTTTTATCACACAAGTACTAATAGTGCTTGACACCATACTAGATCTCTGATGCGGAAGTTGGCAATTGTTGCTTAATTCTATGTGAATGTGTTTAATCTGCTTGTAATCCATTCAAAATGCTTGCCTAAATCCGTTGATGTGTGTTTTAAATTGCACCTTACTTTTCTTGAGTTGGAATAGGATGCAGATGGAAATTCTTCCAGTGTGAACCCATCTTCATTTCAATGTATTTGTGTGAATAGAGTGTCACATCGGCATCATTGGTTTGATTATGAGTCTTATTTCAAAACATAATTTGCCAAATAAAAGTCACACAGTTCCTTTAATTTTACTAGAAACATGTGATGAAGTTTAATCAACATGTGATCTTGTCAGGTCTGCTAACATGAGAAAACCTCATAAAAATTTGTTCCTAAATTCGTTGGAGTGTTTTGAAATTGCATCTTACTTATCTTGAGTTGGAATAGGATGCAAATGGAGATGTTCGCAGTGTAGAACCATCTTCATTTCAATGTATTTGTGTGAACATAGTTCTGCATCAGTATCATTAGTTTGATTATGTGTCTTATTTCAAGACACAATTTGTCAAATAAAAGATAAACCATTCCTTCAATTTCACTGTATCTCTAAAGATTATGGAAAGTTGTATGTTGTGCTTATCATTTTATTGAGTTGTACTTGTTTGACTAGAGTACATGTGATGGAGCAAACCTCGTAAAATTGCTCTTGAATTCATTGGTGTGTTCTGAAATTACAACATACTTATATTGAGTTGGAATAGGATGTAGTTGGAGATGCTTCCAGTATAGGATCATCTTCATTTCAATGTATTTGTGTGAATAGAGTTCTGCATCAGTATCATGGGTTTGGTGATGGGTATCCAATCGCCACTTTTTTAGTGGTCTAACTCTTACTAACAGGCTGTCCATCAATGTAGATTTTCATGGCAACTTCTTGGGTTTAGATGTTGAAAACTTGGTTATGATAACTAACAATATAGAATCCCATCAATTTGGGTGGGAATAAATAAGAGGAGTGTTTGGAAATAGATCTTCATTACCAACTGCTAATCACACAACAATGAAGGATTAGTGAACATTGGACCAATTGCAAAGATATAGGACATGATCTCCTATTTTAGATATCTTTTCAAGCTATCATGTCCACCACAATAAAGTTGGTTATGACAAGCAAATAAGGTTAACTGATGTTATACTACTTTGTCTGAAATTATATAACATCGTTATATATACTTACAATTGTTAGTACTTATATTTTTCAGTCTCTATCCACCCACAACAGTCACTATGAACTGGGCCTCTATGCCAATGTTAATGTTCCCTGATGAAGAACAATTGAACATCATCCTAGATGATCATTCCTTAAACCAACTAACCATACCCGAACATTGGCGTTTTCTAAATGGAAGACACTACATGCCTGGTGAAGTGACCCTAAATTTTGGCAGTTCTTCACAATGTATCGAGGTTGAGTATGATTTGGCAGGAAATCTTGTATCAAAATCCGGTGGGCATGATTGGATTAAAAAGATGCTAGTGGGCCATAGCGACAAACATTTTCTTCGTCCAGTTGGCCATATTACCATCAATGTTTGGATAACCAACATCAACAATGAGACCCCCGATCATCTGTGGTAGTATCAACGCACGATGGAGCAAACCAGCTCGGACGAATATGATGATGAGATCCCTGTAAGTTAAGATTCGTCTAAATACAATGAGGATCTCCATGACACATCATCATCATCATCATCAAAAAGACCACAGTAGGTCTAATTAACAAATATAATTGTCCTGTCTTATTTTGCATTTACACTTGTTGTCTTAAAGTAATCGATCCTCATAGCTACTTTATTTTCTGAACTTTAGGAGAAGATCGCCATAATGAAAAGGCCTCTCAGTTACTGATGTGGGACCATGTTGGTGTAGTATTTAGTTGTCTATCTATCTAGACTTGTCTATATTAATAGTTATTTTAATTATGCACATGTTTAGGGGTACACCAACCCCCTTTGTTTATTTACTATTTAGGGGTACACCCCTGTGTGTGGATGTAAAAAGAAATTAATGAATGAAACTGTCCCCAAGCAATAAATGAAGTGTGTGTTCCCATGAATGTTCCAAATTCACAAAACCATCCTATCTAATGACACATTCGAAATCCAACAACAAAATAGAAATATGCATATCCTATTATGTTACAAATTTGTGACAAATTTCATTATAAATGTTCTTTTATCCTTATTATAACTATGCTCTTTTATCCTTATTATAAGTATTTCAAAAAATGTGTGGGCGCCCGCCTAGTCAGATAGGCTCACGTGAATTTCATTTGCATGATTATACTAGTATTTTCTCATATTGTATATTTTTTTGATATGACATACTTACTCATATATGTTATATGTTTTAATATTTTTATAGAATGGATAAGTTTTGGATAGCAGAGGATGACCGGATGAGTAGTAAATACTTATGTGGAGTATCAAAATTTTTGGATTTCACTTTTGAACATTCATCGATTGGAGACAAGATTGTATGCCCTTGTAGAAAGTGTGCTAATGTATATCAGGTCACCAGAAAGACTGCATTGAGCCATCTATTATGGCATGGCTTCTTACCAAGCTATATTTCTTGGGCTTTTCATGGTGAAGATGCCGGTGTTTAAATGGATGCTCCTACTGATTAGGGAGATTTCCTGAATGCTGAAAATTTACAAGATATGTTGCATGATACTTTTTTGAGTTTTAGTGAAGACAGAAATATGGAAGTAGTGGAGCCATCTAGTGATCAAGATTTCAATGCTGACAAATTTTATGTCTTGTTAAAGGATTCTGAGACAGAATTATATCCAAGGTGTAAGAAATATAGCAAACTTGCTTGCACCCAAGAATTCTATCACCTAGTTTGTCTTAATGGCTTGAGTAAGAAAGCATCATCTATGTTTCTTATGTTCTTTAAGAAGATGCTACCAGAAGGAGAACAATTACCTAATTCATTTTATGAGCTAAAAAAGAGAATTACGGGGTTGGGCTTAGATTATGTGAAGATTCATGTTTGTCCAAATGGTTGCATGTTGTTTTGGAAGGATTCTGTTGATAAAGACGTCTATGATACATGTGGAGCATCAAGATGGAAAACAATTACAATCCCAAATGACGATGACGAGCTTGCAAAAAAACCCAGGAGAATACCTATCAAAGTGCTCAAACACTTTCCACTTATACTACGCCAAATGCGGTTGTTCATGTCATCAAAAACCTCTTCCTTAATGAGGTGGCATGTAGAAGAATATGAAAAAGATGACAAGTTTAGACACCCGTTAGATTCACCTGCATGGAAAACATTTGATGTGATGCATCTAGAATTTACTGCAGATGCTAGAAACATTTGATTGGGACATGCAATTGACGGATTTAATCCTTTTGGGACAATCGGTACTTTTTATAGTACATGGCCTGTTGTGATTATTCCATATAATTTACCTCCTTAGTTGTGCATGAAGAAACCATATTTATGTTGTCCCTACTCATTCCTAGACCAACTTCACCCGAAAATATAGATGTGTACTTGCATCCATTGATTGATGAGTTGAAATAACTATGGGATACTGGTGTACATACATATGATGTTGGAACCAAGGAATTCTTTCTGATGCATCCTTCTTTATTATGGACTATTAGTGATTTTCCAGGATATGTACATCTGTCTGGTTGGAGTACTAAAGGATACACAACATGTCCTTATTGTAATAAATATATTGTATCACATTAGTTTCCACTTAGCCGTAAAGTTTGCTACAGAGGACACCGTAGGTTTTTGCCAACTAGCCACAGATTTTGAAAAGAAGCAAAGGCATTTGACAGTGAGAAAGAATTTAGTTGTGCACCTAAACCTCCTTCTGGAGCTCAAATCTTGTCACAATTGGAGGATGGAAGAACTGTAATTGGTAATAAAAGGCCAAGAGGTAAAGATTCAACACACAATTGGGAAAGGAAAAGCATATTTTTTGAGCTACCATATTGGAAATCTAACATTGTAAGGCACAATCTCGATGTCATGCACATTGAGAAGAATATATGTGAGAGTATTGTTGGAACATTGCTAGGTTTGAAGGATAAAAGTAAGGACAACTTGAATGCAAGGAAGGATTTGGAGGATATGGGAATCATATTTCTGCTTCATCCAAAAACTATTGGTAAATATACCATCCTACCTCCAGCTTGCTATACAATGAGAAAAGATGAAAAAAAATTTATTTTGCACCCTCCTAAAATCTGTCAAAGTTCCAGACGGGTATGCATCTAATATATCTAGACGTGCACGGCCGAAGGATCAAAAGATGCTATCAATGAAAAGTCACAATTTTTACGTGTTGATGCAACAACTTCTACCATTAGCTGTCATTGTGTCTTTGCCCAGTAAGAATGCTAAGTCATGTATTATTAATCTTTGTCGCTATTTTCAAAGGTTGTGCACTAAAGTCATAGATCCAAATGATTTTACTGCATTGGAAAATGCAATAACTGTGACACTTTGTAAGATGGAGAAGATATTCCCTCCATGTTTTTTTGACATAATGGTGCATCTATCAGTCCATCTCGCTTATGAAGCTAAGATAGCCGACCCTGTTCAGTATTGTTGGATGTATCCAATTGAAAGGTAACTTTTCATACGTCGTGATGACTTTACCTATTGGAATGTAATTTGTCATTATATTTTCCTCAACTTTGTTATCAGGTATCTAATGACCCTAAAAGGATATGTTCGTAATAAAAGATATCCAGAAGGATCAATAGCAGAAGGATATATAGCCGAAGAGTGTCTAACTTTTTGTTCAAGATACTTGGATGGAGTTGAAACAAAATTAAATCAGCCAAATAGAAACGATACTGACGAAGCAAATTTGGAAAACAAGCCAACACATGACAGTGATGATTTGTCTATTTTCTCGATAGTAGGTTGTGGTATTGGTAAAATGGTAGCATGAACATACATTGCAACAAGACCATAAGCATGTACTATTCGATTGTGAAGCAATTGAACCCTACATTAAGTTAGTGACAATTGTCTTCTATTAATAAAATGCTAACATATTCCAATGACATATTGCACATATTTTGTATTAAGGAAGCACTATGATATGATTAGGCAAAAACATCCTCAGAAGTCCTTAAAGGAGGTTCAGAGAATACATAGTAACTCATTTGATGGATGTTTTAAGGAACGTGTAAGTTTAGTTGTGCTAATTAAATTTGTTATGCTTCATGAATAAAGTCTACCCTAATCCTGGAAAATGGGAGTAGGGTGGGTGATATAGTAACCTTCCCATATGAACCCTAATTAGGAAAAAAGGAATAAGAAAAGATCAAAATAAGTTTAGATCACCCAGTCTCCCATGTATGCATGTTGCAAATCAAGGCATTCATGATTCATGGGAAGGGGTTTTAAGAAACAAAAACAACCAATGATTACATAAAAATGAAAATTCAACTTTTTAGGGTTGGTGTCCCAGGGTCAACCCAAGAATGGGAAAAGAACCTATGGTAGAGGCAAAACCCTAAACACATGGAATTAGGTTTTGTCTAGAGAGCCTAACCTCCTCTTGTGAGTGAAGGAGGCACCCTAGGTTAGGATCTTCCCTAGAAGGGTGAGTTAACAAATAAATTAAAGAATTTAGGTAATCTTAAAGGTCATCGGAAGTGTGATGGATTAAGTACACAAAACATGAAATCACATACATTCTCTGGACCTAGGTATGCCATGTTTGAGGAACATAAGGAAAAGTCACTAAGGAAGTGTTTGAAATGTGACCAATCTGAAAAAGGAAGGTCACCAATAGGCCAAGCCGAGAAAATGAAGGTTGATGTAAAAGGAAGTCACTGAATTGGTCAATGATCAAGTATAGAAAGGAATGTCATCAATAGGCGAACCTGGGAAAGGAAGGTCAATCTAAAAGGAAGTCATTGCAATAACTGGTGATCAAGTTTGAAAAGGAAGGTTGCCAGTAGGCCAAGTCAGGAAAGGAAGGTCCATGTAAGAGGTAGTCATTGCAATGATAGGTGATCAAGTCAGGAATGGAAGGTCACCAATAGGCTAAGTCAAGAAAGGTAGGCCGAGCAAAAGGAAGTCATTGCAATGATAGGTGATCAAGTTAGGAAAGGAAGGTCACCAACAGGCCAAGATGGGAAAGGAAGGTCGACATAAGAGGAAGCCTTTGCAATGACTAGTGATCAAGTCAGAAAAACAAGGTTACTAATAGGCCAAGCTCAAAGGACACCATGAAAAACAAAGCCTAGCAGGGAAGGTCACCATGAGCCCAATATAAGGATATAAAGTTAAAAATGTGTACCCCAAGAGATGAAGGAAATCCAAGTTAAAGAATTTCATAAGTGATGTGCTTGAAAATTGTTAAAGTTGTCATATCTCAATAAAACCTAGGCGGGGTAGAGACCTAAGTCAATCCTAAGGTAAAGTAGGGATGTGTAAAGTTATATAAGACCTATGAGGCTAGGAGGTGATCATGAGATAAGTGCATAAGACCATGGGGTCAGGAGATAGCCATTCATGTCACCCAAGGTCCATTGGCCAGGGGATTGGCCACCTTCATGAGTTCATGAGGCCTAAAGGGTAAATGGGAGAGGCAATCCATAAGTGCGTAAGGCCCACGGGGTAATTGTACAAAGGTAATTGTACCCCTAAATACCTTAAGGAAGTGACTATCTAAAGGTACGTGTTCTCCTAGAGACCTTATGGAAGTAAATAAGACTAATGAGACATGAGATGTATATGTGAAGAATATAAGAGGCCATAAAGTTGATAAAACTAGAAGAGAGTATAGCTTAAACTCAAGGATTATGAGAAGATCACTTTCCATGTGAGGGCATGAATGTTAAGAATATTGTGGGATTAAATGTAATTTATGGTTTGGAGTTATTTATAAGGATAATTCAATCAAAATGTGGAATCTTAAGATAATGTGTGGATACACCATCTTTACTCTTAGAATGGGATGAACATTGTATTTGGGTTGTAGTCAAATTCTTACTTCGTCTTGTTATGAGTGTGAAAGAGTGGGTAGACACATGTTATGTATAAATTTGACATATGAGAATGAATGCCTAAGTGGAAATCTAACCACGAATGGCAACACAAGTTCAAAGGAATCAAACAAGGATATTCAATCTGACTTTGGGAATATTTGCAGATAATGAGGAAACTAAGATAATTCTAGAATTTGGGAGAAAATAGACGTTCCATTAGATATTTTTAATCGATTTAATGAAATGCTTAAAAGAGTAAGTTTTATAAATGAAATATATCCCAATAAATCCAAGAAACTAGATATATATTGGGAAAGGCATTAATGATTTTCCATAAAATAAGGATAATTGATTTAAGGAATATATCAAATAGATAAATAAATAATAATCTAAAATTAAATTCATAAAGAGTTTCCTAAATAGTTTAATGATCAAATTATTTAATCTATACCATATAGCTATATGCATTCCTTAATTGATTCCCTTTTATATCAAAGTTTCCAAATCCATGTTTTAGTAAGTTGATGGTTTCCTTCATGTAAACTTTGGGTCTATAGAGAAAATGTTATAAGCTTACTAGGGAAGGATGAAGGAAGACAATTACTTCCTTTCCTTGTATGTTCTTGTGCCAAGTAAATCTGGATACGTATGGAAACGAGACCTATCAAATCCCAACCCTAGTTCTATATAAGTGGTGGTCTGGAAAAGAGACCAACAAGGAAGTCAAGTACCCTGATCCCCTCCTTCCAACCACATCCTTACCCAGTAAGACATAAGGAGAACAATGAGATGAGGTTTTTTAAGAGGTGGTGGCTAGTAGGCAGTGCTAGTAGGAGATCTATGTAGTCAAGACAGATGGGTTGGAGAGAAGTGGGGACTCATTGGATCATACGTGGGAGATGGTTGAAGGAGTTTGGCCAGGCCTCTCGATGGTGAAGGGACCCTGGAAGGTTCGCACACAAGTCTGGTGTGACGTCCTCGAATTTTCTAAAACTTAATCTAATGTGTGACGTCCAAATTGAAACCCTCACCTTAGCGAGAATCCCAATTTCAACACCACACACTAGGCTAAGAAGAAGAAAATCGGAGGAAGTCAGAAGGAAACAACAGTATCACATGTACATGAACAATAATAAAACCATATAACACATGTTCACCATTCAACATGTAATTACATTATGAATTGTTACAACATTTGATATTACACATTGAATAGAAAACTTATACATATACATGTACTACCACTAAACTACATGATCTTAAGACAACAGGTCCACATGTACATCAGCTCGCTACACAACTCTCATCTATCCAGGTTCTTTAAGAGCACAATGTCAACCTAAACAAAAGATTGCATGTGATACACGTCAACACAATATTCAAGAATATTGTACTAAGTACGCCTACATGTCTTTTTATATACCTCTCATTACTAAGCTTGGAAATAAGATAAAACTAATAATTGGTTGTAATAAAAAAATATAAGAAAAGAATATACTTGCACAAAGATATTTGTTTTTTTTTTGGTCCGTCAAAAAGCATGTTACTATTAATACCAAAAACTTTGGGCACTAAGTACCCCATTACATCAACAGGAGCTAAAAGCTCATACAAGGATCAAACCCCACGCAGGGGAAACTCATGATTTCTAAAAACATAGACGAAACTAAGACGACCTATCTAACTAATAAAGCTAGGTCCAAGCAATCCTACCAGAAGATGACTAAAAACAAGCCACAGATACATGCATTAAGCGTACCCACAAGTAGTATCAGTAGCTTGACATAGATCAAAAACAAGTTATCCTGCCTGAAGCTAGCCTTGAAGCTACTGACCTTCTTAGCCATCTGAACATTGGGTTTCTACCTGGGTGAAAACACCCAAAAGGGAACCCCTCGCATCAGATCAAACAAGAACCGATCAAGCCTGATAAGAGCAAGAGCCAACACTTTTAACAACAGCGCGTGGAAGGGAGAGCAGCTCCAAATCACCTTTCATGCTTAGCAAAGCACCAACTAACTATATGAGTACCCACAAAGTGTGGTACTATGCCAAGATTAAGGATCACCTTCAACTATCCACCCACCCACAACCAGGTTGTTAACCAGTAAGAGTTCTTAAACTTCGGTACCTACTGTTTACATAGCACAAAACAAGGCCGGAGAAGGTCCAGCACAAGCAACATCGGCATCACGTCAAACAGCTGAAGGCGTCTCTGCAGTGGCATAGGGGCCAAGGATGAGGAAGCTAGAATACTCCCCAAACCCGAATGCCCATGTGCCTGCATGAACGCCTCTCAGAGGCATTCCGTCGAACGCCAAAGGAGCTCCATCGCCTGGCAGCTGAGGAGCCAGGGGGAAGGAAAAGAAGGTCCTACCCCCGTTTGCCCAGGCCACGTTTGAAAAACCGGCAAGGTGTCGGGGTTAACCGTGATCTGGAGCCGCAAAGACTACAAAGGCCTTAACCTGCAACGGTCTAACCTTATGTCCCTGAAAGGAACCAGAAGCCGAACAAGAAGATTTCCAGAGTGAATGGAGGTGAGCCCATGACCAGGAGCATCGCCGGTCAGGTCCGAGGAGAAACTCGTGACCAACTGCACCCTCCGTCAACTGCCGCATAGTCACGAACTCGGCCAGGAAAGCCACATTAACGTGAGCATAACTTCACCTCATGATCTGCTTGGACGGCAACTCCCAGCAGGTCAACTCAGCATCACCTGGATGAGCCAGAGAATAACCCCAGCCGCGAGGAGATAACCCGCCCCCTCCAAATACATCAGGGGGGATCTAGAGGGGGAAGTGCCGCTGCCGCAATGCTATGAGAAGCTCCGCCAAATGAGTTGGAGAAGACCCGAGCTGACCTACTAGAAGAGAACGCCCAATCACCGCCAGAGCGCCATGGCAGGAACCCAATCGGCGTCACATATCATCGTCTTGGAAGCCTGAGCAAACCCAGCTGCCGGCGACGACCCCTTGAACTGGAAGGAGGCACAGGTGCCAAGGCCGGAGGAGCAATCAGCGAGATCAAAAGGGGAAGGCTCGTTTCCACTCGTCTCACTTGAACGAGATGAAGTCGATTGAATCGATGGCGCCAACCTCGTCAATCATGGCTCTCACAGCGCAACTCGACCCTCGTCTTCCAGAGCCAAAAGGGGACACCCACCGGGTTACAGATGGACGCCTCTTTCTCCGAGAATGGAACGAGCTTCAGTCAGCGTGGTTGAAAGCCAGAGGGAGAGGTATGCCTGAGACGACGCGCCCCTCCCCCCAGCGGTGCCACCGGGTAGAGAGAAGCCGGAGAAAACCCTAGAGAGAGAAGTTAGACCTTCAATATTTACTAATCACAAAGATATTTGTTACCAAAAGTGAATACATATTTTAGGCATATTTTCCATTATATCATCCATGCATTTACCACTTAATAGTTGAAAGCATTAAGGCCTTTATGATCAACTACCAAAGAGTTGGATCATTTTATAATGTTATCGGACTACCAAAGAGTTGGATCACTTTCAAGTACTTGACTACCAAATAGTTGAAATACTTTATTCCAACATTTGACTACCAAAGATTTGAAGTGCTTAGATATAATGAAACAAATATATTATGTTTCATGTGTTCATATCAATAAGTATGGAAAATCAAGAAAGATAATATACAAGAACAATGAATTCCTCCAATATCAAATGCCAAGTATTTTACTACACATGTACCACAAGCATATTGTGTAATAACCCAAGTAAGAGGTAATGACATACCTTGAACAGAGATAATCCAACCATCATATTCCTGATGTCAACTATATCATTATTAAACTTGATTAAGACAAGATCATATATCATCATCAGGTTCTAATCATCTCAACCCTAGTTATCTCCATTTTAGGGTTTACCTAACTCATTAGGATATTTGCATTATAACGTGCATTCTTGTCTTGGAATTAGGTTACTGATGTACTATTCTAGTTATGTTCCAAAATTAGGCTTCATTTACTGATAATTATATTTCACATATGATGCGCACATAGTAACCCTAATTTATATTCATTACTCCAATTAGGGTTTCAACACCATATATTATGAGTCATCACCATATTATCATGAATTATGTGCATAAGATTGATATGTTAGTTTTACATTGTGTTCCATATACTGTAATGAACATATTCTAGATTTCTCAAGATTTATTGAGCATAAACGTATTTATTGTATTTCATGTAGAATTATTAGCCCTAATTAGCCATATGAAGCATGTTATATGATTTCGTGCATCAACATTATATTTCCTGACATCAAATGAATTCTAAAGATGATTATAAACTTAGTGATATATTCTCATAAATTTAAGCCATCATTTGTTATTTATAACACATGATCTAAGAATTTCACGAATGACATGATATTCTTGAAATTAATACATCAAAATCCTAGTTTTACTATTCCATTGTGTTCTACATATTTTTATGAGAAAAACGGTACCTCATTTGTATTTTTCTGACATCGTATGCATTTTATATGAATTATATGAGAAACAATAACTAGGTTTCCCCTTTTGGCCAAGATGTCCCTCCCTTTCCTTCTTGTTCATTTTAAAATAACATATATGATGGCTCAATGTAATGCCTATAAAAGGCACTACTGGTCTCTATCCAAGGGATAGTGGTACATCCCATCAACCATAGACCCCAATATAGAATTTGACGCTCTTCTATCTGACTTCTAGACCTCTAATCTACTTCAACAAGTTAGGATTTGCAATATCCACCTCCTGCTCAGGCCGTTTCCTAGCAGTCACAAGTGTACATATGGCATCACAGGTGGAGCTTGCACCCGAGGGTGTTGATGGCAAACCAATACCTCTAGAGGTAGAATGGCTAGAAGGGTGAGGAAGGCAGGAGATAAGTCAGGTCAGGCGTTATGGGGAATCCTTCGTCACTAGATGATGGCATGTAGAGTTGTGGATATGAGGAAGCCTAGTGATTCCCGCACGGCAGCGCTCTAGGGCGCCTGTGCCTTGGCTCCCCTTGGTGGATGCTCAGGTGACGTTGTGTCTGGAGCATTACACCGGTGATAGGCTACTGGGTATTGGTGTTGCAAATGTAGAACCAAAGGAGATGGGATGGCAGAGTCTTCTAGGGGAGAGATTGGTATGCTTCGGCAGAGATAGAGCTAAACCTTTGGCTGACAGACTTGAGCACTGAGGGAGGGGCGTCGAATACCGACGTGGTCGCGACATTGTGTGATGCTCATAGCTATGTCGTGAGGAGGATCATGGGCATTCGTTGATGTTCCCCTTCCCATACACTTAAGACATGAGGGTAAAAAGGTCTTTCTACTCTAAATCCCAACCAGGATGCCAATTTCAAAAATAACAAGTAAGTTGATGAGGTGGCGATATCTAATGGTTTGATTAATGCTAAATTTGCAAAAATTAAAATAAATGCTAGGGTTATCAAAATATAGCAAAATTATATATTGTTTTGATCAAAAAAATGAGAGGAGTACGAATAGAATATAATTAAGATATAATTATGCTTCCTCTTATGAAATTACATTTATATATGTTTAAGTGGTGAATAAAACCACAAAACCCAAAATTTGAATATTAAGATGGCTGAATAGGTTTGAGACCAAAATATACTTCCTATTCCAAAAATTTCCATGTACATGTTTAGTAAGTGATTCGTGCATTGAATGCAATTATCTTTAAACTTCATGTCCTGCAGAAAATGGAAATGATTTTAGATACTACTTTTGTTTTCAATTATGTAATATTATAAGAAATACTTTATGCTCACCTTGGCAATATATGTGTTTTCAGCCATGCAATGATATTTCCAACAACATCATCAATAGATTGATATTGATCGTAAGGTCTCACTAGAGGATCATTGCCCAACAAAGGAGCCTCTACAAAAACACCAACAAATGATGTGCCTAATATTGCACCTCCCACACTTTTCATGGGGTCAACCTTAGATACTCGACCGAATGCAATTCTAGCATCTAGATTTATGAAACTCAGCAGATACACATCCTAGAAACAAAATATAATTTACATAAAAAATTTATATAAATGTAAAATGAAGATAAATTTACACAAATACAAACATACTTGTCCCTTCTTAAATGATGAATGTCTTATTTGGAGTGGATTTTGCCTTGAAAAGTTTGTCTGCATAATTATTTTATTTTTGACATAAGACCAAAATAGCCAGCATGGAAAATAACTGATATTACGCATCATGTAAAAAATGCATTCATACTTGGCCAGTGCCAACATGTTGTGCTTGAATGTTTCCTGCTCTAGTTAAGGCAAGTAACTCCTCTAACTTATTGTTGAATTCATCATTTTGTTCTTGAAGTTTTGCATCAAATTCCAACCGTTGCTCTTCAAGCTTATCCTGGAAATGTTTCCTTTACGCTTCTTTGGCTTCTCAAGAATTATGATTCTTGTCCCAGATATCAGAAGGTGATGGTCCAAGCCCATAACCACGAACATATCCTGGTCTCTCTTCTCCCATAACATGCCTATAAATTTCATCTAAAGTAAAATCAGGTTGTTTTCTTCGTAGCTCTTCTCCTGCCTCAGACAATTTTTCCTACATACAACAAATCATAGGAGATGAATTTTATACCAAATATATACCTCTTTCCAATTAGTATATGTAACATAGCACTATAGGATAGGAATTGTTTGTACCAAAATTTTGGCAGATTCAACATCAACTATGCTCCTATCTTTTTTACGATGAGTTTTCTCAAAAAACATTATGGGATCCACTTCTCCACATGCTTCCTTCTCCATCTTTATCATTCAAACAAGGTTATTGTAAACATCAAATAAATGGATGTCATCAAATTTTCTAAATGGATCACAAAAATTACTAACTTACATCATATTTCAGACATGAAAATGACTTAGTTCCTGTTGTGTGGCTAACCTTTTGAAATTTTCTACTTGTCTTGTTGGTTATAGACTTCCTCTGTGAAAAATATTGTAGTATTGTGCATAGTAATTAGATGTGAGGTAATTTAAGTATCAATGAATAGAAGAAAAAAATATTACCTTTCCTTTATTACTCCTCCAATAATCCACAAGAAATTTCCAATGAGACTTGTCCACGCGGGGAACAACTTGTTCAAGTTGTTGTTCATATGGACTATCTTCTAGGAAGTATAGTCTCCTTAACTCCCACTTTTGGTCCTTCCATTTCTTTCCTAGTCTCTTCATTGTCCACTCCTTTAGATCTGAATCCATTGTGAATTTACTCTACCGACATAAAGGATATCAATTAGAAGCTTCATTTAACCATTTAAAAATAAAATTTAATAATATACCTTCACAAAATTCCATATAGAATCTTTTTTATTTTCTAGAAATTGTCTCTAGTCCTCGTAGTTTAGCGGATAAAGATTGGGATCTCTTGCAATGGTTGTCAGAAAACTTGATAAGTGACATTGGTTTTCACCTATTGGTTGTCCAAATTGATTTTTCTCAATGGGAATTGGATTGTCGGACTTTCTTTTCCAAACTTTCAAACATTATGTTTGGCCACATGCTCGATGTTTTTGACCTAAGCATTCATTCATAAAGGATAAAATATATATGGAAAATTATATATCATTAAATGCAGCACTATAAATGCAATGATATGAATAAAATGATTACCTAGCCCATCAGAAGGTGTTGTTGTAACATTCAATGACTCAACATGGTGATCAAAGATGTCATTTTGGGCCATGTTATCAGGAAATGCATTGCTATTTTGGTTACTGGAAGCTCTATTCTCTACACTTCTTGAATGAATAGACACAGAAGCATTGACATTAGGCACACGTGATAGATGTGAATTTCTTAATCTTGTAGCTTTATCACCACTTTCTTTGTTGTGCTGATTTTGGAACCTTGTTCCCATCTCCTTTTCAGTTGTGCATGTTTGAGAGGATTTTGAACCACCAACCATATTAGAGTCTTGGGGAGACGTGGCTGATTGGGTATTTTTTGCATAGCTAGCAGTAGTTTTATTGAATTTCTTTACTCTATCATTTTAAATTTCAGCTGGAAGGGAAGCTAAAATTTTTTTGGAGCGATTTGAGGATGACAGGTTCAAAGATTGCCAACAGCCATGTCGAGTAATGCTAGGTAAATGAGTCGATGTACAAGAGTCATTGTTGTTGTTTTTATCATTCCTTGTGGCTGTCTTGTTATGGAAGCTGTCACTATACTATTCTCTCATCCTAAGTATATCAAGTCACATATAAATGAAGACATTTAAATAAATATTTAACAACATAATAACAATTTTATAATTAATATTTAAAAACAAAAGACATAGATATTTAATCAAATATAATTATAAACAACAACATAGACAAGGATAAATTTGATTAAGAAGAATGTCAGACATGCAAAATGCATACACCTAGCCAGAGCACAATGTGAGATAGGAAATTAAAGAGATACATCGAGCCAAAAAAGGATTATATAAGTCAAATAATAACGACAAACTAAAATAAACATTGGTTGCTATTTTGTAATCTTCTCATTCAAAAATGTCATCATCATCACTTTGAGATACACTTTCATCATCCTGCTGAATTTGGGATTGGTCTTTTTCAATTGTTGAACTATCAACAATAATTCCTTCCATATCCAATCCAACTAAGTCACAATTAGTATCTTCATACTCTAATGTCATTGATAGCTCATCTCTAGTTTCACCTTGCACATAAGCTTTGACATTCTCAATATTAGATTGTTCTTCCATGTTGAACATATCTCGTGGCGCAATCTTTACATCAACATGCCACCCTTTTGCAGTGACATCTTCTACATAAAATACTTATCCAACTTGAGATGCCACTACAAAAGGTTCTCGTGTAGTTTGAAGTCATCTCAAATTAACAAGAGTCAACCCATGTTCATCATGATTGATTCCCCTCTTAGAGTAGATGTCCACCCAATCACACTTAAATAATGTCACCTTAAACTGTTCATAATAATTGAGCACAATAACATCCTTCAAAACACCATACTAGGTAACATCTCTAGTAATTGGATTGCGGTCAGTGGTTTTAGAATAACAATCAGTCTTAGCTACCAGAAAGACTCCACTATTTTGTGTTGTTCAATTTGCATCTTTTGCCTTGGTATGAAATCTGTGACCATTGACAACATAGCCCTTATACTTAATGGCCAATTGTTGTGGACCTTGAGAAAGAAACTTGATTTTATCATCCACCATCTCTATTCTTAGGAGTGTCTCAATTTAACAAAAGAAAAGCAACAATGTGGTGCTCGTTCAGGAAATCATACATTCCATGGAGGCCAAGCAACGCCGTAAAAAATTATTTGCCATCAAGCTCGACCTCATTAAGGCCTTTGACAAAATGAGCAGGACCTTTATTGAAGACACCCTTCGCAGAACGACTATACCAAATAATGTGATCCACATCATCATGCAAATCCTTAGTTCGGGCAAATCTTCTATCCTGTGGAACGGCGAGATCATCAACAGTTTTAAACCTTCTTGTGGCGTCAAACAAGGGGACCCTTTGTCTCCGTACCTCTTTATTCTTTGTTTGGAGCGCATGAGTCAGATGATTGAAGAACAAGTCACTCTGGGGAACTGGAAACCCATCCAGTTTACTAGGCAGCATCTTCCTTTCTCTCACACCTGTTTTGCTGATGACATAATTTTATTCGGAGAAGCCACACCAAGACAAGCTCAGATTGTAAAACGATGTCTCAAGATTTTCAGCAAGGCATCGGGGCAATATCTCTCTAACACAAAATCCTCAATTTTATTCTCGAATACCAATAGGAACCTCCGATCGAGGATCTGCAGAATCCTGGACATTAAAGAAACCACTGATCTTGGTCGACACCAGGGCATTCCCATCATCCACAAGCGAAAAAGCAAAGATCACTTCCAGTTCCTAATTGAAAGAATCCATGGAAGGATCTGCAGTTGGCAGCACCGTCTCCTTTCTCTCGTTGGAAGGGCTACCCTAGCCACTTCTGTCCTCCACTCACAGTCTTGCTATACCATGCAGTCTGTCCTGCTTCCTGTTTCCATTACAGATAGGATTGATCAGCTCACAAGGAACTTCATCTGGAGCAGCTCGCACGTAGCCACTAAACCAAGCCTGGTCACCTGGAGGAATGTCACTAAACCCAAGCACCTGGGAGGCTTGGGCATCAGGCCTGCTAAGGATTTTAACTCAGCCTTGATCGCGAAGCTAGCATGGGAGTTCACACAGGGCAAGCATATTCCGTGGATAGCCCTTATGCAAGCCAAATATGGGTGGCAACGCGCAGATTACGGCTCAGGTTCACACACCTAGCAAGGAATCAAGACTCTCATGCCCTTTATTCTGTCCAAATCAAGAGTAACTGCTATATCTGGCACTGAGACAAATCTCTGGAATGATAGATGGGTTGGAGATGGCCATGCCCCTGACCTCCTGCATGGGCGCGTGATTCCTGAAGACATAAGAGATATGGTTGTGGCTAGCCTTGTTTTAGACGATGGATGTTGGGATCATGATTATATCAGACACTGGTTCACTGAAGACACAATCACTTCTATTTTATCCATGCCCGCGCCGAGACCTGCTTATGGTTCGGATGGGAGAGTGTGGCTACACTCCGCAGATGGTTGTTTCTCGTCGAACTCAGCCTACAAATGTCTCACAGAAAGTGCTCCTGGGGACAACAATGGCTGCTTTGCTATCATTTGGTCCATGCCAATCCAACAAAGGATTAAAACCAACCTTTGGTTAGCATACCATAATCGCTTGCTGACTAATGATCTACGGATAATCCGACATCTCACTGATGATGCGACTTGCTCTAGATGTAATCATCTGGTGGAAATGGCTCTACATGCCATCAGAGACTGTCTGGAGTCGACGACTCTCTAGACAAGATTATTACCCCAGACTGCCACCGATTTCTTCTCTTGTGAATCTATCAAGACCTGGATAGACTACAACCTTAAGAAGCTGAATAAAGAGGCGCATTGGGCCAACTTGTTCGCCATCACATGCTGGTGGCTTTGGAAAGGTAGGAACACCCACATTTTTTAGAACCATTGCATCCCCACATCCGTCCTGGAAATGCATAGCAGAGGTAGGCACTTTGTGCAGGTCTTCAACCTCCTGGACGGAAAGGGTCGGAAAGACTCCTGGGAAGGATGCACAACCACGGTGGCGATGTGCGGAAAGAGGTTCCTGGTAGACATTAGAAAAAAATCTAAAACAAGATTGTTTAGATCGGCACCTTGTTCCACCCAATCGCCTCTCTCATTTTTGAGCTTGATGATAGTGTTATGCCTTCGTCTTTCCTTGACTGAAGCATGAAAAAAATTTGTGTTGTTGTCTCCCAGTGCCACCCAGTCGCACCTCGCCTTCTGCTACCAGTCAGCTTCCTCCCTTCTCAAAATAGAATCGAGTTCCGCCTGGTAAGCGATGGTGTCTTTAAAAATCATCGAGTCGAAGCGAAGGGCTAGTTGCAACTGATTCCAACGAATTTTGTTGCCGAGATGATCTTTCCATCTTCTATCGTCTTTCTTCTTCCTCACCGCCCAATCAGACGCGTGATTAAGAAATCGAGCATCCACTTCAGGAAGGGTAGTATCAGTATCCCAGTGGTTCTTTAGAAAGGTTTTGAACGACTCCATCATCTTCCAGCTAGCCGAGGTACGGAGGACCGGTTGACGTCGGGGACCCCCGACCTTGGACGAGACTAGAAGGGGCGCATAATCTGAATGACTCTTCTCTAGGACAGTGACCTGCCCTGCTATGGGAGAGTTGAGCCAGAAGTAATTTCCTAAGGCACAGTCCAACATTTCATGAAGAAGCCATCGCTGAAAGGTTGTGCGTGCACCATTGGCTCCCAGATCGAACAGCTCACAAGCTTGCATAGCTTCCACAAAATCCCTGCTGTTGGCTTTGTCGAAGGTGACTCCTATGAATTTTTTAGACCGGTACATAACCACATTGAAGTCACCTGCAACCATCTAAGGGGATCGGATGGTCGGGGCAAGGGAGGAAAGATGATTCCAGAGGAATTTGCGAGTGCTTCTTGTTGTTCCTCCATAGACAAAGGTGATGAAGCAGTCACCATTAATATGACAGTGGATAAAATGCTTATGTGACAGAAGGATTTCCATCTATATATGCGGCTTCCATAGCACCCATATACCTCCGACGAAACCCACAACTTCCACGCGGTGGAATTGGGTGAACCCCAGAGTTTTGATGATCTTCATGGCGCGAGGACCACTACAACGAGTTTCAAACAGCCCCAGCACAAAAACATGATATCTATTGACAAGTTCCTTCACCGTGTTCTGGGTGTCTTTGTCACAAACACCTTGAACGTTCCAGAACATGACGTTCATTGACATTCATCAGTGATGGTGGATGATCCCATCTCCCACACTTCCTGCTCCAGGTCTTGGAGTAACGAGGGTTTCCTTCTCTTCCTGGTAGATGCTCGACCAGGGTCTCCCGCGTTCATGACTTTCCGGTTCCTCAAATGAATCCCCACTGACGATTTCGTGGGACTTCTATACTTCACATAGTTGCTCTTCTCATTGGCTTGGGTGTCAATGTGGAAGGTGGATGTAACAAAGGGGTGGGAGGAGTTATCTCTGCCGTGCAAGATCATATCCCCGGATGGAACTGTTGTAGTGTGGGCCGTCGTCTCTATGGGGATCTGGTTAGGGCGCTGTGGGTGTTCTTCGGGTACCGGATCTCATGGTAAGTCCTGGCTAGGGTTTTCCTCCCCCTCCTTCCTGTTCTGCCTCCCCTGCCTATTCCTCCGGTTCCAGTCAATACTGCCCGTGATCCTTTCGGCAACATTATTGGCATCGACTGCTTCATGAATAGTGTCCTTCTCTTCAATGTCCACGAGTTCTTGGAATCTATTATTTGCTGGTTTGGGTTATCTATTAGGCGGTGGAGCAGGTGGTGTTTTCTTCGGCTTCCTTGTGATCGGCTTGGTGTGGATGGATTCAGAGAAGCCTTCGCGTCTGGGAGGGTCCTGGGGGACAAGATTGCCTGACTCAACACTTGTTCTTCGGGCCTCGGCTTCAGCTTCCAGCCTAAGCCTACAATCTTTCTCGACGTGGCCGGCCTTCCCGCAATGTAAATAGATGTACGGGATGTTCTCATACTCCACACAATACTTAATTCCATCAACAAAGATGGCCAGGATAAGAGGTCTCATCATGTTGATTTCGACTACAAGACGTGCAAACCGGCCTCGCTTTTGCATCTTGGTGTTCATATCCACTTTTATCGTTTTGCCTAGGGTATCCCTGATTTCTTTTAGAAGGACCTCTTGATATAGGTGAATTGGGAGGTTGGGTATGCGAACCCAAGCAACCACATGTAAGGGCGATGTCGCGTCTGGGCAGAAGCCAGGGACCCACCGTTGAACTGTTAGGTACGATCCAAATATGGGCCAGGGACCTCCAGCTAGGGCGTTGATGTAGTATTCTTCTTCTTGGAGTTGTACAATGAAATAGTCGTTTGCTATGTCAATCAAGTTGAAACCCCCAGTGGTTTCCACATAGCCTTCAACCTGTCCCGCAGGGTAAGGTACCCGATCTCGCACGACAGGAGCTTGACGACGACGGAGTACTGCCATGGCTTGAGAAGTTCGTCAAGGGCCTCCTGCCGGACTCAGAAGGCCAGATATCCTTGATCAGTAGTAATCTCGATATCTGATGCATGCAACGAGACTCCATATGTGTCTGCGTCAATATGGATAAAGCCATGCAGATTCCCCGTTGATCGCACCCCCATCGCCTCCTTGTAGGATGAACGGGCTTTGTCAGAGACTCCGGCTCCAGTTGCTGCATCGCCTTTCATCGCGCCCCCAACCAATGGCGGGAAATCAGAATTACCACCATTGCCGTCGACTTCCATTGAACATCCTTCCCCATTCCGTATGGGCTCACGTTGTTGCTGGTTATTGCTGCAGCTGCCTGAAGCATAGTTGAGATGGATACCTATCGATCCCAACGGGACAGAGCTCAGCCCTCCTGTTGGGTCCCCATCTCCTTCATCATCCTGACAACGTTGGTCGCCAGACCTAGCGCCGTCGATCGCCCTAGGGTCTCCGCGCGCCGCCATCCGAACTCCTTTTGGTTGATTCATCATGTCTTGATATCATCATATATTGCATTTATGTAAAATGACATGAAACAAAACACTGATCAATATTTTGCTATACTATGTATGTGGGGTGCATGCAAAAGTGTGAAAGTAATGTAAAAACATATAATCAATCAATTACTTGCAAATAAGAATTGACATTTTTGTTATATTCTAACCCAAGTTTGATATGCTATCTTGGTCCGAATTACTGTCTCTTCTAGGGCTTGTGCGCATTAACCCTTGATAAATGTCACCCTAGGGTTCAAAATATGATATCTTACTTTATGTGATACTCTTAGTGGAAATATAGTTGAGCAGAATGTAAATAAGCATCTAACAATTTATTTCAACAATCCTATAGAAATCCTCAGCAGACACCGATAGTCAAAAGTGAGAGTAGCCATAATCGTAACCAAGCACCTCAATGTGAACCATTCAGACCATGCAATCATACTTCAAATACTTTAATCATATCATCCAATCAAGCAAGCAAGTATTGATCCAAGCAATCAACATTTCATATGCATGTATGTATATCCTAAAGTGTCACAATCATGTTAACTAGATTGAACTCTACTCGCATCCTAATCTAGGGTCTAGGGTTGTCTCTACTTTAGGATAAGAAATAAGGGTATAAACCCTATTTGCATTGCTTATCATACACTAGAAAAAACCCTAATTATTATATCCAATGTATCCTTTCATTATGAACATTGTGATCTAATTAAGTTCATTAATATTATTACAAGTTATGATTTTTGGTTTTAAAACCCTAATTACAAATGTTGATGATTAGTCTCATTGGAAACCTTAATTATTCACTACATCTTAGAGTTCAAATGGTCCTTTCTCCCTTAGACTCAACCATTTCATTGCTAGCTGACCTGGCCTCGTGTATACCTGAACCGAGCATCTCATACAATGAAATGGTCGACTCAAAATTCCCAACCAGGCAGTTCAAATTCCATACCGCGAAATCAAGTTCCTTAATGATGAAGTTTTGGTCAAACGACCCCCACCCGTTTTCTAGGATTTTGAACCCCTTCGTTTGAATGGTGACCACAAAGATATTAACTAGACTAGTTTAGATAACAAACTGATCAGTTTGCAACTGGCGATCAACTTTCTTCAGTACTCACCAACCAATACGATTGTTTTCCTCCTTGGGTTTTTACCCCTCATTTCCCCTATAAAAGGAGGGGGGACTCCAAAGAAAAAGCCATCTCTTATTCTATCATATTTTTATCATAACTTTTAGGATCCTTGGTTATCTAGTTATTGCATTTGTTCTTGCATTATGTATGATTAATCCCCTACGGGGGCATGGGGACTAGCGCATAGCCTATTATTATTCGATGTAATTGACTCATTGTTTCAATAGAATATTGATTTCCTTCTGTTTATGCTTTGAGAATTGGATGAATTGATATATTCTTGTTGGGTGATATGATTGTGTATCCCCACAAGGATTAACTCATAATCCCTTAATTGTGATTTTTATCTTTTGTCTCATACTTTTTTTCTTATGATAGAATGATTATATTATTTTGGGGGTTGGCAAGATATCGAGGCCTTGCAACAATGAACCCATAATATTTTGTGTAGGGAAATACAGACATAGAAAAAGGTAGCGAAAACAAAATTTTATCTAGTTGTATTACAATAACAGCAAGAACGCATAAACTACTATGAAATAGGAAAGATGATTTAACAACTTTATACCTAATCCTGGAGCAAGTCCTGAAACTACAACTCATTGCAATGCAACTATCTTCTAGTTTCTCTTGGATGGTGTCTGTGCAACTCCTATTCTTCACAATGTACAATAGACTCGAACGATATCTGCAACAGCTCCTTACCTCGCAATGGACTGCAGACTGTTGTTGTCCTCCTAGTGGTAGACAACAACCTCCTCGCCTCTAGAGAAGTCCACACGAACCAACTACAACTCTTGTCATTCTAGTAGAATAGATAGGAAGGGTTGTCCCTCCCGATGTTGTACTAGTCACCAACTTTCTCTCACATACTTGTTTCTCCCTTGCTATCCCTCCCTATATTGGGTAGGACTTGGTCAGACTCTCTATTGGTTACCAAAACCAGAGGGGACAATAATTTTCAGAGGCAAATGAGTTGTATTTTGGGAAGCTCTGATACCCTCTACTTATAGGAGGGCTTAGGGTCTGGATTCTCAATCTATGTGGGAGTGGAAGGGACTGGAAGATATTGAATTTTTACAACCGGCGATCCCAAAATGGTCGGTTGGAAAATGAACGGATAAGTTCAGATGCAAGATAGTCGGTTCTTGGCGCGAACTGATCATCTCATCTATTTCCTAATCACACATGAATTTGGCAAAATCATTTCCAGTTAATGCAAACATTAATTCCTTGTACAAATCAAATTGAACAAGCAAAATGAGTAATCTTTCTCAAGAATTTGGAAAAGCTACTAGAACCTTCATTCAGCCCAACCGACTTGATCAATTTAGCGGGTGAAATGGTGCTCTCACTCTACCCAAGCCGGTCGGTTCAGTAGGTGAACCGGTCATCTTACTCTACCATAGCTGATTGGTTCACCCAGTGAGCCAATTGGTTCGTGCCTTATTCATGCAAAACTGCAGCCAATGCAATTTCAATAAGCCTCACAGTCCAAATGGTCATCTCAATTGGTGAGCGGATCGGCTGGCAGTCCAGTCTCCTGATTTTTTTTCTTGAATTGAATACCTAAACACTTTAGTAATCATTTCAATCATCATTCAAGATTAAACTCCTCTTCTAGATGAGTTCCTTTGTGTGTAACCCTATAGGTCCCATATCACATTGGTAGTGAATTTCCATAACTAATTTATGAAATCACAAGTAGAGAGTGGTGCCTAGTCACACATCAGTGCTACACAAGTGAATGGAAATCTGGAGAACAAATTCAGCCTACAATTTGTGTAAGGTGTTGCAGTGATTGTATAATTTCTTTGTCTCTGATATCCGGGAAGAACTCGAGGCATGGAATTGTCATCCTGTCAATGTTCAATCCATCTTCCTTGAACCAAAAGTAGACTGTCTGAGAAAGTGTGACCTAAATATCATATATTTATTCACATGTGCATGCACATGCATTTCTCAGTCTTGCTTATCTAGTGGATAGGATAAACTCCAGTAGGAGGGGAAAATCCCATCTACATCACTCATAGTCAGTCCCCATATGTAAAAGCTACCCAATCACCACCTTTATTAGCAACCTATATTTCAGGAATACTTTTGATGATGTCAAAGTATACCCAATGACATGTGATGAGTGTAATGATTTCAGGTCTAAGAACCATTATCACGCCCTTCACTATGAGAGATGACTATGAACACCAATGATGGTTTCCACGTGTCACTCTCAAGGTGGGTCTTCCTGATACACTGTTACATAACATGTATCTGTGTGCTTGGTTTGATATGCCATATCATGACTAATGAGATTTTGTCATTAGCAAACCCACACTCCATTCTTATGTGTTACTGGTATCTATCTTCCTTCCACAGCAATAACCGACTAGGGACATAATAAGAATGTACATCCTCTTAGAATTTGTATGATCTCATTGTTGAAGTCTTGTACTTGAAGACATACGTCATTGAGTATTGTCATTCTTTAGACATTCATAATATTTCCTCATTATCTCATAACTGAGTGAAATAGAATGAATTGGAAGCTTTCTTTTATGAGTATTAATCAAATCCTTTATGGTATGTGCCATGATGATCATCACATGATTGGCTCTTTGGGTATACCTTATCAACATTTTGACCCCATCACCTGATTTTAGATTATGATCTATTCTATCTGTTTGACTTGTTTGTTATAGCCCATGGTGACGAGATCACCTGATCCATGGGTTGAAATGTGAGATGGGAATCACATATATCTTGATGAGATCCAGGATAATTATGTGTTGGATGGTTGGATGAGGATCTACAAATGCCAGGATCAACATATTTGTTGGAAGTCCGACCTCTATACAACTGTGCTCTGAAAGGAAACAATCTACATGGTCTTAATTTGATTATTGAGATCTAGGAGTTGATTTGTTGAGTAAGAGTAGGGCTTTTGGCATTGATCCCTTAGACGCACAGTTCGTTTATTATTTAATCTTGATTTGTTTAATCATGCACTTTTTGTTCTTACCTTTAAACAAATTCTCAACAACTGAAATTTTCGTTCTCACTTTTGCGATTAGTTTTGGATTTCAACCATTTTTCTCTCCTCCGTCCCTTTTATCGATACCTATCTATACTAAGTTAACTCGTTGTTCACAACAAGTTGACAACTTTGTTAGGAGGTAAGACTCTGGGACCTTTCCTAGTGATTGGTTCACAATGACACACATCAAATAACAAGGTAGAAGAACTCGACACTAGAATATTGAACAATGAAGGGTCAACTCCTTCTCTCCAGCTCTGGAAGCTCAATGTGGAGTTCCTAGAGGTTTGCATGGACTATATAGAGGCGTGGAAGCTTTTACTGCTATGCTAGTAGGACTTCATCAGTTGTCTCCCATGTGTGGTACACTAGGATGATAATATTGACGATCATCCTAGTGTTGTTTGAGAGGAAGTATACCTTTGTCCAAGGATTGTTGTTGGACTTGCTCCAAGACAAAATACATGTTGCGCCCTGGTGTGATCTTCTCAAGGTCACACACTAGCCAACTAGAATGTGACTAGATGCAACCCTAAGGGAAAACACACAGTTCTCTCAAAAATTTTAATGGGAGCTAGTCCAACACACTAGCTTAACTAATCACACAAATCTGCAAGCGCACGGGGTTGTGCTATAGTAAAGGAAAGTGACAAGAGTAGGGTCAATCCTCAGGGAGAGAGGGGGCACTAGATATAAGTTAACATGAGCTATGTTCCTAAAGCAGAGTCTAGGGTTTGAGGGTTTAATGATTGGTTTTGGTTGATTACACTATAATAGCAAGCAAGAAACAATAAGAAGGAAGCTAGATTACCAAGAACCCTAGATTATCCTAAGCCAGTTAAGTCTAAGAAACTTGAAAAAATAAGAACCTAAACTAGAGAAAGGAGTTACACTACACTAGCAATTCAAATTATCAACTAAGAGGCAAGCTAAGCAATAAGACAAGCAAGATCCTAAGTTATCACTAGTTACCTAAAGTAACAAAACAAAGCTCAAAAGAGCCCTAACTACTTAAGAAATACCTAACTATTAAGAACCAAGCAATTAGCTAAGAAGTAACAAAGGAAATTAACTAAACTAGCATTAACAAGATAAGAAGGCAAGGGTGGATTTTAAGCAATAAGATTGATAGGTGGACTGTTTGGGAATGAAACTTTGATATTAGTTGGGGGAGGATACATAACTACCACGTTGTATATCTTCACTCTATATTACTAAACCAAACAAAAAGGCAAGTGCTATTGTAATATACCCTATACTACTAGTTGGAGAACTAGGGCTAGGTGTAATTTTAATAGGACTTGGTAAGTCTAGGTTTCTAGGGTAAGTGGTATTAGGGCAATTGAGAGCCAAGGGTAGGAATGGGAGTAGAGATGAGGATGTTTCACCTCATGTTACTTGCCATCTAGCCTTTAGAAAACTCTAGGAAATTGCACTAATAACACTTACACTAACTACTTAGATCTCACACCTGCTTGTAAGAGAAGGGAGTTGTATGTAGGAACAAAGGGTGCTACCTAGGGATCCACTAATTTGACTTATGAGACATTCCTAAGATAGCCACATACATTCCATTTCCCCCTAGAAGCTAAGTGTCATCAAGCATCATAAAACAAGCAATTTATGTTTAAAAGCACAAACCACAAGAAAGATAATGAGAAATTAGATAGAAGCAAGAGGCAATCATCATAGAATGGAAATATGTTCAATACAAGTTATTTCCCCCCAACATTGTATCAAAGTAACATTTTAACCCCAAACATCCCACCACCAGGGGCTTAGATAAACATGATAATACAAAAGAGAAAAGAAAGGAGAAGAAAGGGGTATGAATCCATGGAGCTCATGAAAGCTTCCTCTCCTTCACCTCCTAGCTGTTGTAGAATGACCTCCCTCCTCCAAGGTGGGTGAAGAGCATGGAAATGAAGGGGATTATTGAAAAACCTAGAAAACTAGGTTTCTATCAAAATGGGGGTGGAAATGGTAGGTGGAGGTCTTGAATGAAAGGGAAGTAGCAATGAATGCTCTACAGTAGGTAGGAGGATGCTAAGGCTGCTAACCTAGTGTTGTGGCTGCCACCCATGTATATATAGGTGGTGGTGGAAGCACTAGGGTAAGTAGGGGTATAGTTGGAAAATTAGTGCTGAAAAAGGAAGGTTTTGGGTGGTAGCACGACCATTCTGGGCAAAATGGTTGTGGTGGGTGATGGTTGGAATGGTCGTGGTGGGGGAGAACAGTCATTGTCATACATGAAAAATGTTAGAGTGGAAGTGGTGAAACAAAGGTTGCTTGCACGGTCGTATTGGGAAGTACTACCGTGGTGGGGGCTAGGTAGAACGATCATGTTGGGTAGCACGACTGTTGTGGGAGAGGTGAATTGGAGGTCGTTCTAGTTAGCATGCCCATTCTGATTGCGGTAGCATGACACTGCTGATTGGCACAACCATTTTGGGGGCTTCTCAGCACGATTGTGCTGGGTAGCATGACCATTTTGTGGGCTTCTCAGCACGATCATGCTAGGTAGCATGACAATTTTGGCAATGTTGTTGTAGCTTAAAAAATGTAGATCAACCATGTAACTTTGGCATTAGTGAGAGCGACCGTTCCCTGGCACCACGGCCGTGCTAGGGTCTTCAGTAGAATTTTGAACTTGAAACTTCATGATCCATGGACCTCTTTTCTTGAGCTTGACCCTTGGCCACTAGGGGTAGTTTGAGGGATCTTTAGAGCCTTCTTTGGACCCCTCCATGGGTGGTGAAATCCTAGAAATCCTTCCTTCTCTCTCAATTATCCAAGACATGGTCCAAGGACCTAAAAAACATGCAAAGAATGGCCATAAGTACATTTGACAGTAATATGCATATTGAGGGAATTAACTTGCATTCTACTATGTTTAGATGTGATTGAGATACTAAAATACACAAGATTAAGCCCTAAAATATGATTGCATCACCACCCCAAACTTTAAACATACTTTTACTCAAGTATGATCCAACTTAATCTCTTTTTTCAATTCAATCAAGGAGCAAAGATAATGCAATATTGTGATGTTTATTGGCTAAAATTAGTTCACATGAGGAATTAGGCATGAAATCCACTACTCTCTACTCATTTTCATTTTTTTCAAGCAGGAATCAAGCCCAAAGCACAAGAACTTAGAATATGGGTCACCATTCACATATGAGAGCAATGCAATTTTCATAATGCTTTGGGTAAACCGTATTATGCATGAAATACATTCAAGAGGTTAGGATTACTGTTTCACTTGATAGAGCTACCTCATACACTTCATTTCACTACTCATGACCCAATTGTCTTGTGTAGGGGATGAGGGATATAGTTGATTTGCCCTAGCCCTACTAGGTATAAAAAGAGAAGAAATGGTTATGAAAGGGAGTGGAGTGCTTTTGCACTCATATTTTCTTTGTTTGAATGCTCTTAAATAGGAACACCATTTATTTTCTTTTTGCTTTTTCTTTTCATTGCCCTTGGTGTAGGTAGGGCATATAATGACAAGAGTGAAGTGTAGAGGTAAAGGTATGACCACCCCAAACTTTTGGGGGTGGTAAAGGCTAATATGTGCACTTTGGCATCCTTTCATGAGGCGGAGAGGTATGAAGATGATGAAAAAAATGTCGGATCAAAGGGGTCACAAGCAGTGAAATTCACGTATAATTTCACTCAAGCAAGTTAGTCCATGTATCATTCACCAATCAAACAAGTCATGCATAAAATGAATAGTATAGTAGATTGCATCCTTTTCATAAAGAACAAGAAAACCCAAACTTTCAAGACATGCAAGAGTCACCCTTTTATTGAAAACATCAAATTATTTCAAGAGGCTTGGAGCACATGTAAAATTCCTAATAGGGCTCATTCTAGCCACAAACATCAAAATCAAGTTACATCATCTAAGATCTAACAATTTTCATCATAATTGATAGAGATAAAATTGAAACACACTTTTGGCCAAGAACATTCAAATTTGGGCAAAATTGGCCAAAATGGTGCCAATTTGCATCCAATCACATCTAAACCTATATTTACGGAAATTCAAACATAAATAAGAAAATACTAGTTAAAACACACAAAAATTACCAAAATCTACATGGAAATGCAATGCATGGCATGGAAGAGCAAAAAGAACAAATTTTTTGAAAAATTATGCTAAAATGCATGAAATTAAACTAAATGTATGCATGAATGCTAACAATAAGAAATCTACACTAGAAAAAGTAATGTCAAACAAATAGAGATCAGGTGAGACAATCACAAAAAATAGGCTAAGAAAGGGGGCATGCTACCCTACCACCCCAAACTTTTGAATCATGTTGTCCTCAACATGAAACTAAAGCTTAGGAATGATAGGTTCGACATCACTACTCTGGTGGTGTGGGATCCTGTGGTGGGCCGACATGTGGAGGTGGGTGCTGGTAATAGTGGCTCCAGTATTCAACCTTTGGAGGTAGGCAAGTCTTCTGGTATCCATATAGGGCTCCCTAGAAATCCTCCCCCCATTAGGGGTTTCTCTACACCTGCACACATTGATACTGGTATGTGTGGTTGATCTGATGATGTATCTGCTACTAGTCTAACCACATGGCCTGTTGTGTCTACTGAATCGTCTCCAAATGTGCATGGATGGATGACATGTGATATGCATTTGTTGGAGGTGGTTGCACATTAAAGTCCTCATATCTCGGTCTTGTGAGGCGGGGTTGCTCAAGAATGCGTTGCTACTCTGACACATTTGTCTCTCCTCCTTCTTCAGGTAAGTCCACCAATGGTGCCATGTATCCTTATCTAGGGTGTTTTTCCTCCCACTGTGCTATCAATCCCATGAAATCTCTCGGTGGTCCCACATCCATGAGCAAAGGGCCGGTATGGTTTCCAAAGTGATGATAGGGTACCCAGGGTTCAAAATGTAGAAGATCAGGTTGTCTTTAAGGGAGATCATTTGGGACCTTTCTAGATAGCTTAAATCAACAAGCTTAGTTCCTTCTACTTTAGTAATCCCCACTAAATCACAATCCACAGCTTTTGAATTGTGGTGACTATTCCTCTAATGATGAATGGATTTTTGCTTTTAGAGGGAATTTCCTTTAGGTGGTCAATTACCATGCTTCCTATGTTAACGATGCCCAAACTTGCTACTGTAGCCATCACAAATAGATCTTTTTCAAATAGTAGCCTTGATTGTCATAACGGCCAAAGACAATGTTTGCTAAGACCTTCTACAAATATCTCATGGGAGGATTGTACACCTTGCTGGTCTTAGATTTTCCTATAGAGAAATTTCTTGACCCATGATAGTCTTCCACATCTTTGAGTAATCTACTTTCTCATTCTTGTCAAGTCTCCCCTCATCAAATTTCTTTTCCATTTTAGGATTAGGGGAGAAGATCCCGTTGAGTTGGGAGGCTCTCAACATGTGTGTGGAGTCAAGCAGTTTGAATCTTGTTGCATCTTTGCCTCTATGTTGCACTTTCTTCAATAATGCAAAGAATTCATGAGTTATCTCCAAGTAAGTTTCTTCAACCTCATGTAGAATCTTGTATAAGCCCAAAATTTCCAAAGATTCTTTGAATTCAAAGTTGATCCCTATAGATTTCATGGTTGCTATACATGCATACCTAGTGGGGATCACTCTCATTGTCAGGCACGCATGATGGAGAGGTCTTGTGAAAACTCTTCTTGAAGTACCCCTCCCATATGTGGCTCTCTCAGGCTACTTTCCAACCCACTTCATTATGTCCTCCTTTAGCTTGGACAAGAATTCCACTAGATCATCCTTCATCTCTCCACTCTCAGTCTCATTTACCTCCTCCTCCTCATAAGTGTGTGACCCCGATCTCAATGGGTGTATCTTCATCTTCTTCTTCAACCAACAATCGACGCCTAGTAGGATGTTGAGTGGTGCGAGGTTGTGCTGGTGAAGTGGAGTGTCTTTCCAGAGTCAACCATGGAGGTAGATGCAATGATGATGCAACAAAAACTTTTTTGTCCCTCCTCTCTCAGGCCGATGCATCAACATCAATAGAATCAACTATGTTCTCCAACTCTTCTTCTTCCCCCTCCTCCTCTTTGGGATTGTTGTAGCTAGGATATGATGTGTGGTGGCTTGAGGAGGAGTGGAGTTCGGAAGTACATGTCAATGTTGATCTCTGGAGAGATGATCCAGATATGGAGTTGTATGACGACATAGGGCTGTGTGATGTTGGAGGCCTGTTTGGTGCGACTTTTTCCTATGGTGAGGATAATCATGGTCTTCTCTACACCTTTCTTGATTTCTTTCCCATGCTCTTCATGTTTGCAAAGATTTGATGGAAATGAAGAACCACATCAAACTTTTGCACTTTCAAAAATGTAGGGGTGAAATCTCCTTGGAGATGGAGAAATAGAGGTTAATGGAAGGTGGAAAGTGGAGCTTGAGGCAGGGGAAGATGATTGAAGGTCAAAAGGAACCCAAATCTAGAGTTTGGGAGGGAGAGGAGGTGATTTGGGGGGTCAATAGAGGTCACCCTAATCACCTAACACCGCGGAACGGTCATTCGGGGTCGAGAAAATGAAGAAGAGGCCATGCTAGGTCATGAAAAATCAAGCAACTTAAGTATTGGGTCCAGGCCAACACGATCATGGTGGTCAGAACAGTCATGCCGACCGGGCTCAAAACTTGGGTTTTCCCTATTGAGAATGATATTTCTAGAAGGCCATTCCATGCCAGCATGTCCGTTCTTGTACCTTCCAGTTGACAAAACTTAAAATTTTTTCAAAACACTAAATCATTCATAATCCAATCATCAAATTCGATCCAATTAATTTTCTATCACTAATTTTCACTAAAATATACCCCATTCCTTAGACTTTCACATGTTTCACCCATCTCATCATTAAAACTAAAGAAAAATTATTAAACACATGTGTGTGTGTGTATTTTCTTGGAATCATGTAAAAATAAAGAAAAAGTATCAAAAAGTGAAGGTTGGGTGCAAAATTTCCCAAACCTAGGTGGGTTGCCTCCCACTAGAGCTAAATTTTATGCCTTCAGTCAGGATTATTGATTCTTGAACTTGATCATCCTCGTAGAATCATCAAAGTATCTTTGTAGTAGATATCTCTCTCTTTTGCATTTAAGCACATCTCTTCATCAAGCTGGTGTTCCTCAACTAACATCACAATATCAAAACATTGATTAGCTTTATCTAGACTTACTTCAACAACTACTTTCAATCTTTTCCCATTGATAGTAAACTCTCTTACTTTGTGCTTCTCACATATCACAATAGCCCTAGATCGCTACACATTCTTTATTAGATAACGTCCTTCCCATCTAGATCGAAGCTTCCCCAGAAAGAACTTCATCCTAGAGTTTTACAGCCGCCCATTGACTGGGCTCAAAGTCCTTCTTCTTGATCAACTTATCATGTAGAAACTTTGTACTTTCTTTGTAGCTTTTGGACAATTCATAGGCCCCATGTCTCATCTCCTCAAGATCATGCAGCTACAACTTTCTTTTCAACTCGACAATGTCTCTTTCCATATCCATAACTTTCAATTCCCACAAAGCCTTGTGTTTCATCTCCATGGGTAGATGGAAGCTTTTACCATACACAAGTTTGAATGTCGTGGTGCCAATCAAGGCCTTGAATGCAGTCCTATATGCCCACAAAGCTTTATTGAGATGCAAAGACCAATCCTTATTGTCCAGCCTCAACATCTTCTCAAGAATGAGCTTTATCTCCTGATTAGCTAACTCAACTTGACCATTCATTTGAGGGTGGTAAGGATTATCCACACAATGATTTATTCCATGTCTTTTTAGAAACCCTTCAAATGTCCTATGGATGAAATGGCTTTCACCATTACTAATCATGGCCCATGGTACATTGAATTGGCTGAAGATGCTTGACTTTACAAAATTGCAAACCACTTTATGATCATTGTTTCTTGTGGAAATTGCTTTGATCCACTTTGATACATAATCAACTGCCACCAAGATGTACACATATCCAAAGGAGGGAGGAAGTGGACTCATGAAGTCAATTCCCCAAACATCAAGCACCTCAACCACAAGAATGGGTGATCGAGGCATCATGTCCCTCTTGGAGATAGTGCTCACCTTTTGACACTTCAAACAACATTTACAATACTCATGAGAATCTTTGAACAAGGTTGGCCAATAAAACCCACTTTGGAGAATCTTCATGGTTGTACATTTTCCTCCAAAATGACCTCCACACACACCAGAGTGGCACATGTCTAAGATCTCTTATTGATCAAATTATGGGACACACCTTCTAATGAGTTGGTCAGGGAAAATTTTGAATAGATGTGGGTCATCCCAAGCATAATTTTCACCATAACAAACAAACTATTGGTCTCTTCCCTTATGCAAGTAATTGGAATCCTCCCTCTAGACAGAAAGTTAGCTATGTGCTTGTATCATGGTCTTTGGGTGGATGAAAGTAAGAAAACTTGCTCATTTGGCATTGTTTCCTTGATTTGACTTGTGTCATCATAGGGTGCCTCAATGCGGGAGAGATGGTCGGCTGTAGAATTTTCCACTCCCTTCTTATCAACAATATCTAAATCAAACTCTTGGAGAAATAGAATCCATCAAATCAACCTTGGCTTAGAATCCTTCTTTGACATAAGATTTTTCAAGGTTGTGTGATCCATATATACCACCACCTTGTTTTGCAAAAGATAAGAACGAAACTTGTCAAGAGCAAAAATCACAGAAAGAAACTCTTTTTCCGTGGTAGTGTGGTTCCTTTGGGCTTCATCAAGAGTCTTGCTTGCATAGCAACTGGCATGTGAAATCGAACCAATCCTTTGGTCCAGCACAACCCTACTACCATATCTAATGCATTAATCATGATCTCGAGTGGCAAGCAGAAATATGGGGGCTGCATGATAGGAGCAAAGACTAGCTTGTACTTTAAGTGGTTGAAAGCTTCAACACACTTGTCGTCAAAATTGAATTCCACATATTTTTGAAGCAGGTGACAAAGTGGCCTCAAGATTTTACTAAAATATTCGATGAAACGGCAACAGAAACCCACATGCCCAAAGAAAGATTGGACATGTCTTATAGTGGAAGGAATAGTGAGAGCGAAAATTAGGCCCACTTTGGCCTTATCAACCTCAATGCCTGCCTTGGAAACTGGGTGACCTAGAATAATGCCTTCAAGAACCATGAAGTGACTCTTCTCCCAAGATATCACTCAAAAAACCTTGACACACCTTTCAAGCATGACTGCAAGGTGGAGCAAACATTCATCAAATGTCTTACCAAACACTAAAAAATCATCCATGAAGACTTCAAGTGACAAATCAAGCATATCAACAAAGATGAATGTCACACATGTTTGAAATGTAGAAGGAGCATTACACAACCCAAATGGCATTCTTCTGTAAGAAGAAGTACCACTTGGACAAGTGAACATTGTATTTTCTTGATCCGCAGGATGAACAACTATGAGGAAGTAACCGGATTACCCATCAAGAAAACATTAGAAACTCTGTCCTGCCAATCTCTCCAAGATCTGATCAAGGAATGGAAGAGGGTAATGGTATTTCTTGGTCTTCTTATTCAATTTTTTGTAGTCCACACACATCATCCACTTGGATTGCTCTCTCACGGGCATCAATTCTCCATCTTCATTCTCGGCGACTGTGATTCCACCCTTCTTGGGTACAACTTGGATGTGACTCACCCATGGGCTATCAGAAATGGGATATATGATTCCAGAGTAGCTTCAAAACCTCTTTCAATTTTGGATTCAACCCTCTTTGCATTCACGGGTTGGTCTAGCATCATCCTCTTGGTAGATTCTGTGGACACAAATGGAGGGGTCAATACCCCTCAAATCAGCAATGGACCATCCAATGGCTTGACTGTTTTTCTTCAATACCTCCATTAAGGAATCTTCTTACTCTAGAGAAAGGATAGAGGAAATGATCACTAGGAATGTTACACCTCGATCTCACAATTACTATTAATCATGAGATTAGGGCTTAAATTAAGGATTTAACATAATACAAAGATCGCTCTTAACTTTTTCTTCTTTTTCAAACTCTTTGTTTTCTCGCATCCAATCACATAAACAAACTTTACAAGAGAATTAAACTTTTATTTCTATAATATGATCTCAACATTAATGATACACATCCATACATTCATTATGTTTCTCACACTTCCATGTACATACGACATGGCAATCATATACATTCTCTCTTATTAAGGAAACAAAGATACAAAACATTACTTACAACACTCTCACATCTATACTAGGACCTAGAGTGACAGAGACTGACTGAACTTAACTAATCTCATACTTAACTCATGTGGTAGATCTACTCCGATGCTTTGACCTTCTTCAAGTCCACGTGGTTTCCCTAAAAATTGTGAGTAGAGGGGTGAGCCTACTCGCTGAGTGAATGAGTACTTCAAAGAAACAATCTAAAGCACTGATATAATTAGAGATATACTTTTGAGCAACAAATATCAATTATAACAACAACAAGCTTTAAAGACATTGATCATTGACAATCATAAATATGACAGGATACTCTAGATATCAACAAAAGTAAATCAATATATGAGCATTCTTGATTAATTTCAATGAGAACTAATAATTCAGAAACATACAAAGAATAATTGTTGGGAAACTATACTCGAATCTTTCTTAGCCTTTCTTACTTATAAGAAACTCTTTAAACCTATATGAACTTATTTTAGCTTATTCCCTGATCATATGCAGTGTATTATACATATGAAGACTTGTAGCGAACTATGATCTCAGCGTACAAGACTTCTCTTAAAACTGGGGAAGCTAAGCCTAGAACGAAATCTCGGTCTGCTTGACTTGAACTGTCATGTCTGACTAAGGCGGCTAAATAGCTGGCCTTTAACTGGACCTCTCCTTCTAGGCTGAGTACACAGGCGTTGGGTCTGAGACACTCTGTGGGCCTCATCTTGGTACACTCTGTGGGTACCTCTGGGTTACCACCGGGATCTCCGGTTCATCTTGGGTAACCCATCTTCTCTTAGGAGACTTCCTCAAGGGCTTTGTCTCCCCGCACACTCTATGGGTGTGATCTGATCCCCATATACTGGCCGCTGCCATGGTGGATTGTTTCCTCCCTACAATGCAGACATCTGTAGGGAATCTACGGTGTTTAGGGCACCTGTCTATTATTTTATTATTCTTAGAAAGTCTTACTATATTTTATCATTTCCTTACTTATACTTGACTCTGGTGTCTCTATGGTACTGCATCTATTTATCTGAAGTTTAAAAGTACGACATGTATCTCATCCTTAACTTGGCAAAGTAGTATATTCAAAACACTATAATATACTGAGAAATCAACATACTATACATGTAGGCAGACTGATATACTTAAATAAATAGAATACATGTCCACTTGGCACTTATACACTGGAATCCTGCAATTGAACTTCTTAATACACTGATAAGAGTTAATTACTTGGCATATGAGTAATCCTCATTAGCACCTATAAATTATTTGCACTTTCTAGGAAAATGTGCATATTGACCCAAATCCTGGGTTGTGCATCTCATACTGAGAACATGGTAATCAAAATTCTTAATTCATTGAACACCCTATCCTTAAGGTTTCATATACCTCACTCACTTATCACATGGCTCTCATAAGGATTTAATATGTCATAAACATCCACTAAATACAGATTGCTTTAAATAAGTCATATACAATCAACATATGTATGAAATCCTCGAATTGAGCTAAATTAGGGTTTTCCATGCCATTCATTGAGATATTATGAATCAAGAATAACATTTCATAAATAGAGTCTATGATGCCAAGAAAAACACTTCAAATGGATTTCACCATATTTATTCATAAATTTCCAACTTTCTACTCATATAGGGCTTCACCCTCTTTACAAAGATATCAAGCAAACACTATTCACATCACATGAAATCCAAGATAGTATCTAACATATATGCACTTTGAATTCAAATAAGCAATCATTCATAACTAAGGGAATCCAGATAAACAAATTTCTCTATTTAATTATACAACAAATTTCAGTCATAGACAAATTCCCTATATTTCAGTTTACTCCTATAACCTCTGCGAATACTTAGGGAATTCTCATTAGGATTTATTCTATACATTTCTAATATGATTTTATCATCTAAAATTCATCCAAATAGAGGAAGAATCCATTTCATATCATTTTGCAACAACTTAGATCAAACACACAATTTAGGGTTTGTAGTCGCATACTAAGCAATTAAAGATTATGGATGATTTAACCAATTTTTGTGCAAAATACTATTTAAAGGAAGTTCCCACTCACCCTAAGGTGTGAAAGTACCTTAAAAACGCAGTTCATCCCTGAAAATCTTGGTCTCATATCAAATCCCTAACAATTCACCCGATTCTTCTTCCTTTCAACTCGGAAACCCTAGAAATGAGGGATTATGAAGAAACAGTGAGAAAATGGGAAGTTTTAACACCATTTCGGATCAAATTAGAGGAGGTATGGTATCTTGACATGTGAGAGAATATTCACCATTAAAGTCTATGCAAAGAAGCTAAACTTACATGATTTCATCATTTCTCGGACCGCAAAACCCTAGGCCAACATCTCCATCACTTTCTCCTCTCAAACCCTAACTCTCCCTCTCTCTCTAGGATTTCGTTTCTATGGATTGAATCACGAATTATGAGATCTCCTTGTGTGTTAGGTTGACCATATAGAGCAATTGAGCTGCTTGGGTCAATTGCACATTGACCCCTCACTATACTTTTTATTATTTCAGCTGAATTTTCTGTCATAAAAATATTACTATAATTCATCTACTGATAAGTTCTAAACACATCCAAAAATTATGAAAATTTTACATGTTGTTTATGATTGAGTGTTAGATCTCCAGTTGCAATTTCAGATAATTTGGAGTTACCAATAAATAACTAAAAATAAAACACTACACTACTAAAAAGCACTTTGTCAGCATTTTAGTCGAAGTATAGTTTGACTGAGAACCGCATTCAAATAACACTCAAATATTATGAAATTTTTCTCCAATATGTTTGATTGAGTTATCTATATCATATCCAAAATTTAATTAAATAAAAAATTTATAGAAAATATGAAAAATCATTTACCACACTTCCATCCTGATCAAATTCCATATTCATGTACTATCATAACCGTAATTTTTCCCGATTAGGGTTTACATTTCTCAAACGCTAATTCTTCAAACTAAACTCATAGTTAGAGTTTCTTCTTAGGTTTGAAACATCACAATTGATCTACTATCATTAATCAAGTCTAACCGATGTTTAATCTAATCAAGCATGTAATCATTCAGGTAAACACTAATTTACTAATTAAGCACAAATGTGGTCATTACATTTCTCACCCCCTTAAAAAGTTTCATCCCCGAAACATAAATACGCAAACAAAGTATATTAAAAGTTTATTTTAAGCTTCTAAAATCTTACATGTCATTATATTCTTGTATTACATACTTGAATGCACTTTTCAATATTAAGTCCTTTATTTATATTATAATCACATGTCTAAAACAATTCCCAATGATATCCAACGAATTCTCTATGCCACAATCAAACATAGGATAAACAGAGAAACAACCATTTCAATATTTTCATTCTCTTGAGGTGTTACCTCATCATTGATAACCTGATCCAACTATCTCAATTCATACGGCTCAATATGTACTATTGTTATGTATTACCTCTAAGTCACAAAATAGAGTTCACCATGTTGTTTTGAATTTTACTATTATGATACTCAAATAGAAAAATAGTCTTGAGTTGGAAGACTAGATTCAACAACAATTGTATAATACTACTCACGACATCCCCATTGAATCATGGCTGCATAAGGTGAATCATTACCATCACATTCCATATTATACTCAAGTATGAACCCACACATAATTCAAGGTGTAACCATCGGGTTATAGCATACTAGGGTTTCAACAACAATAACAAAGTACTCCATGATTGTATTAGTCATTCAAGGACTAATAATACCCAATTACCATCACTTAGTTATATTAAAGCTAGGTATAACAAGCTATACCTCATTAGGGTTACATATCAATACAATATGGTTATCATCCCTTCTATTCATATGAGTGAATAGGTAAGACTACCTTATTCAGGGTAATTCTTCATTTGTTTCTGTAACATACTGAAACCTAGGAATTAATCTTATTCCAGGGTTAATATCTTAGAACCCTTAGTCTTTGAAGTTTATCCAAACAAGGATTACAATATGCTCTTTAGTGACCTTAAATATATTAATGCAAGCATAAATCACATTAAAACGAAGAGTATAAATTAATATTACCCAATACCTTCAAATTAATCATAAAATCAATAAAAGGTACATAAGATATGTTCATAAATGCAAAGTGTTCATAATGAGAATAATGAGTTATAATTCCACAAAATGCAAAATAAATAATCTTATATGGGATAATGGTGGTGTAGATTCGTTCTAAATCCTTCCCATGCCTTAGTGTGCAAGGAAGATAAAAAGGAATCAAAGATAATGCTTAATACATGAATAATGTGATAAAATATTATTAATGGGAGAAATAATAGAAATAATGAATAATGTCTTAAAAGGGTAATAATAACCTCAAATTAGTTTTCTTGGGATATTCCTTGTCTTGGAGGCCAAGTTTCACCAATTTAGGATAATAATAACCATATCTATTTTAATTAGAAAAGAAAAGAGTGTTTTACCTTACAAATATTAAATAAAATATTTAATGACTCAAAAAGTGGAAAATAGTAAAATATTCGTAATCTAAATAATAAAATATGCCCTTAGGGGAATTTTCACTCAATTTGGAGAAAGTTTGAATAAAAGATGAAATTAGGTGAGAGAAAGTGTGTAGAACCTTCAAAATATTAAATAATTACAAAAATAACTTCAAAATTTAAAATTGATGGCAAATTCTTATCCAACATGTTAAATATGACATGTGGGTCAAGTTTTATAATTTGTGGATAATCCTAATGTCATTAATGAAGGAGGAAAGAGAAAATAGTAATTAATTTATTCGACATATTAAAAGTTGTCAAAAGGCAATATAATTTTATATTCGGATTCTAAATATCCAAATTAGCCTCTCTACAAAATTTTAGCCAATTTGGAATTCTTTTAGGCCCTCAAATTAAGAGAGAGAAAATCTTTTAATACAATATGTATCACTTTATTTGATTTTAGATTTGGATAAGGTTTTCTTTTTGATCTGGCGCATGGATCCTAGCCATTGGATTTCGATATGATGATTCTTAGATCATCTCCTACCCGTGGTCAGCCTGCTACAGTGCCGCCGGGTGGGTTGCTCAGAGAATCCCGATTTTCTCAGATTATGTACATCCTTTTTCCGTGATTTCTTTTACATTGAATTCGTCGAGATGTCCCACACACAAAGAACTCTTACACGAGTTCTATTTCTTCAGATCTAGGAAACTCCCAAAGCTTGGGCTTAGAGCTTCTCATGACCTATAGGGTTAAATCCTAATTCTACACCCTACTTATATATAACCATACCTGGAGCATCACCTCACCTTACCTGACCTTCCTATCCACCCAATTTCATCGCAACTTGTGCATTTTGCCACCGGCGATCAAGTTTGGACCTATCTTTGCAGCGATCCTCCCTCTCTTCGTCATGCATATCAAACCAAATTATTTGCCTAGGTGAGTTCAGGATTCCATGCACTTTGATTTCATGTCTTTACTTTGTTGCTTCCTCGCGAACTGGAGATTCGCCTAAAAATCCACCAAAATAGTAGCTTGGCTGCTTTCAGCCATGGCACTGTGGGGTGGAGGGGAAGAAGCTCCCCTGTGTTTTCCCCATTCCACCCTCTTCTTCACTGTTCCTTAGTTTTCTCGATGAGGGGTATAACGGTCTTTTGCCTATGATTTCTTTTGTTTGGGTGAGTCAAGGCTATGTCTTTGACCCCTGACTTGGCCGAGTGTGATTGGGCCAAGTCAGTGGATTGGCCCTTTCTCTTTCCCTCTCTCTTTCTTGATTATTTGGCAATTCTTGAGTTTCTGATTGGTTGGTTATACAAAATACATAACTAATTAAACCCCAATAAAAAAAGCATAAATAGTCAATAAAATGAGAAAAATGTAAGCTTTCTTATGGTATGGGGTTTATTGTCTGAATCAGATGTTTTGAAGAAGTGATTTTAATTAATCTAATTAATAAAGTTAATAATTTATATAATTCATAACTAGTAAACTCTTGGGCCAAAATTAAAAGTAAAATATGTTCTAAACTCATAAAAGTATGATCTATCTAATTAAAATGAATTGGATGCCTAGTTTTGAGTTCTTCGAAAAAGTATTTTTGAGAATGATTTAATTTACTAAAAATCACCAAAAATGAATTTAAAAGTCTATATCTTCAAAATACTTAATATTATATTTTTTTTTATTAGAAAAGCCTAACTAAGATGATAGTGATGTTTTCAAGACCTAAATCGGTGGTTTGTAGAAAAAATCGACAATTTTAGAGTTTTGAGTTCTTAATGAATGCATATAATGCTAATACATGTATATGGTTATTATAATAGTACAAATGGACTCTAATCTTACTTAGGGTTTTGGAAAGTGTTTTAGTCTCTGTGAGAGGTATCTTAGCATCTCCTATTTTTCTTTAATGAGCAATAACCTAAATTTTTATTCTCTTGGTCCTATGGATAATAACCTAAAAACCATATCTTTTCCTCTTGAATATTATGCTTCATGTGAAGTACCCTAATTGCTACTGATCTTGTGATCAAAATATCTTCATGACTTTCTTTTGGAATCATTATTATGCGTTGTTCATTATGGAACTCAATTTGTTGTTATATGCCCACTTTGAGGTGGTTGATAATGATGATCACTTATGTGGTGATTAAGTTGTAAATCCGACTATTCCTTTTTACTTGCCTCCCTATTAAACATGTTGTGTGACTCAGTAGCCCTAGAGTAATATACTTTGCATTGGTTTTGGTTTATGTGCCCTTATTGTTTATTTTGGGATGGTGGTTATGTGCCCCATACCCGGGTTTCAGCTTTATGGGGGTTGGCCCAATTTTTAAATATATTGGGAGTTTGGTTATGTGCCATTCTCTATTAGGTTTCAACTTTATGAGGGTTAGCCACCAATTGTTATTTATGTTGTTCTAGTGCTATGTTTATCTCACCTACATGTAGGTTGTTATGGGTTTTGTGCCATAAAATCTTTTTGAGGGCTTTTGTGGCACCACTGTTATTAATTTTTTTAATGGCAAGTATTCCTTTTATCATATGTTTGATAATATTTCCTTTTATGCCGATTGGGTAGTCCTTATCTTTTTGCATGGGAAGCATTCTCTACTTGATTTACCTTTTCCTTAAAATATATATAATGCTCAATTTCCTTCTTAGCATGCTCATACCGGCGTTTTGTTGATATCCTCTTTTATTTTCCTTTTATGGGGAACGCTTGCAACCCCATGTGTTGGTCAAGGAGGAGATCTAGGAGGACCTGGACCGTAACAGGGATAGCTGACTTCGTGGGAGACTTGGCTTGAAGTTGTTAGGTGATCCTCAACTAGTTCTACATATGTAGTTAGTTTTCCTTTATGTCACCCTACGTGGTGAAAGTTTAGTATGTTAAGAAGCTTTTTAATGGTTAGATATATCTTTCATTTCCGCTGCTACTTTGTATTATGATACAATCATGTTAAATAAATTTGGTTTCATCCCCTTTTGAGAAAAAATATTTTGTTGGTGGATGTTTCCCTCTTTATTTTTAGTAGGGAGTGGATCCCTATGGGATTGCACTCCTTACAACATGGTGTCAGAGCCTGTAGCTGTCAGTTATCTAACTGTTCAAACATGTCTCCCTTAGGATGTTTAGCCTTATCTTAGGTTGCTTATACCTAGTACCTTGCCTTGTGTAGGAAAAATCCTAATGGCGGGAGATAACTCGACTGTTGACAACCAGTTCAGTTACTAGACACCCCAAACCCTTAGTTTTGGTCAGGGGACCTCAGCTTCTGCTAGTTTGGGAGTAGCGATGACTCCAGAGTAAGAGTTGGCCATGTTTTGACAACTCTTTCCTTCTTCCATGGAGGGAAAGATGAAAGACCCATCTATATCTGAGAAGCCTTAGGAGTTCTCAATCATGGAGTTCATGAATATGAAACCACCTTCCTTTAAGGGTGAAGGAGAGATAGAGATGGTTGACAAAGTTGATGATTGGGTGTTTGCCATTGAGAGGACTTTTGATGGTATGGCTTGTCCTCCACATCAGAAGGTTAGATTTGCTTCCTATGTTTTAGATGGACCTACAAGAGTTTAGTGGAATGGGATTGCAAGGACTAGAGACATATCAACCATGTCTTGGGTAGAGTTCTTGGCTCTCTTTCATGGGAAGTGCATCTGCACTGCTTCCCTAAAGAAGAAAGAAACAGAGTTCTACATCTTGAAGATATGTTTGTTATCTGTTTCTACTTATGTGCAAAAGTTTCTACTGTTGGAGCGTTATGCAGTTGGTTTGTGTGAGGAGCGTAGGGCATACCTTTTCCTCCAAGGGTTCAACTACACTGTGGGACGTGCTCTTATCCCACAACTTCCCTTGAACTTTCAGTAGATGGTTGATAAAGCGTTGGCTATGGAGTCATACCCAGGGAGTTTGATTAGAAGAGGAAACCTTCTGGAGATGAGCAGAGAAGAGACAAGTGTGTTAAGTGCAATGGTTACCATCCTCCAGGGAAGTGCTCTCAAGAAAAGAACCAGCATGACTATCCCGTTGTGTGCCATCATTGCAATGAACCTGGACATATTCACCCTAGGTTCCCTCAACTTCGTAATGGACATGTATCGGCTCTACAACAACAACCTCAAGTGATGCATCAAAACAATAGTAACAACAATGGTAAGAGACATGTGGAAAGGTGAGCTGGAATAGTTTTTGCTTTGGATGGTCAAGAAGTCCATGATGATGATCAAGTTGACGGTAACCCTGAGTCATATAGTAAAATTTCAAGTTATGTTTCCTTTTACATGATATATATGAAAGAAGTTACCTTTGTACCTATAGTTGTGTTTGGCTTATTAGGATGAATTTTTTAAGGGGTGGTAGATAGTTGTTTAGATTTCGAGGATGAAATCTCTTTAAGGGGTGGTATGCTGTAACATACTGAAACCTAGGAATTAATCTTATTGTAGGGTTAATATCTTAGAGCCCTTAGTATTTGAGGTTTAGCCAAACAAGGATTAGTATATGCCCTTTAGTGACCTTAAATATATTAATGCAAGCATAAATCACATTAAAATGAAGAGTATAAATTAATATTACCCAATACCTTCAAATTAATCATAAAATCAATAAAAGGTACATAAGATATGTGCATAAAGGAAAAGTGTTCATAATTGAGAATAATGAGCTATTATTCCACAAAATGTGAAATAAATAATCTTATGTGGGATAATGGTGGTGTAGATTTGTTCTAGAACCTTCCTATGCCTTAGGGTGCAAGGAAGCAAAAAAGGGAATCAAAGATAATGCTTAATACATGAATAATGAGATAATAGATTATTAATGGGGGAAATAATATAAATAATGAATAATGTGTTAAAAGGTTTATAATAACCTCAAATTAGTTTTCTTGGGATATGCCTTAGCTTGGAGGACAAGTTTCACCAATTTAGGATAATAATAACCATATCTATTTTAATTGGAAAAGAAAAGGGTGTTTTACTTTACAAATATTAAATAAAATATTTAATGACTCAAGAAGTGGAAAATAGTTTTAGATTCGTAATATAAATAATAAAATATTCCCTTGGGTGAATTTTCACTCAATTTGGAGAAAGTTTAATTAAATGATAAAATTTTGTGAGAGAAAGTGTGTAGAACCTTAAAAATATTAAATAATTACAAAAATAACTTCAAAAATTAAAATTGATGGCTAATTCGTATCCAACATGTAAAATATGACTTGTGGGTCAAGTTTTATAATTTTTGGATAATCCTAATTTCATTAAAGAAGGAGGAAAGAGAAAATAGTATTTAATTTATTTGAAACAATAAAAGTTGTCAAAAGTCAAATCTAATTTTATATTCGAATTCTACATATCAAAATTAGCCTCTATGCAAAATTTTAGCCAATTTGAAATTCGTTTAAGCCCTCAAATGAAGATAGAAAATTATTTAATACATTATGTATCACTTTATTTGATTTCGGATTTAGATAAGGTTTTCTTTTTGATCTGGCACGTGGATCCCAGCAATTGGATTTTGATATGAGATTGTCAGATCATCTCCTACCTGCAGTCGGCCTGCTATAGTGCCACTGGGTGGGTTACTCAGAGAATCCTGATTTTCTCAGATTATGTACATCCTTTTTCCACGATTTCTTTTGCATTGAATTCGACGTGATGTCCCATACACAACGAACTCTTATATGAGTTCTATTTCTTTGAATCCAAGAAATGCCCAAAACTTGGGCTTAGAGCTTCTCACGACCGATAGGGTTAAACCTTATTCTACACCCCACCTATATATAACCATACCTGGAGCATCACCTCACCTTACATGATCTTCCTATCCACCCAATTTCATCACAACTTGTGCATTTTGCTGTCGATTATCAAGTTTGGACCTATCTTTGCGGCGAGCCTCCCTCTCTTCCTCATGCATATCTGACCAAATTATTTGCCCAGGTGAGTTGGGGATTCCATGCACTTTGATTTTTTTTGGGGAAAAACCAGAGCTTATTTATTATTCATCCTGCGCTCTAGAGCAGGTTCAGGCATAAAAGGGTTAATTTTTACATGTTGGAGCCAAGTTGGCAAGGTACTATTGAAGGAGATAATAGAGTTACTAGAAAGGGATTGTTTTTCTATCGCATCTGAAACTGCGTTCAACGTGCGAGGGATATACTACAGCTCGACGTCGATGTGAGCATTGTCACTGCATGCTTCCCAAAATTGCCTCCATAGGGACTGGAGAAGGGGCGGGGGTTGTGTGCCTGAGAGATGACGAACTGTTGCTTTATCATATGAAAGTATGAGAGTTCTGCCCAGATTCATATTGCTACTGGTGTGTGTTGCATGGAGAATAGCCAAGGTCTTGGCCAAGATGGGCGAGCTGGCGTGGAAGGGATTCCTGACGCCGAGAATGGGCACTCCTGAACTGGCCATGATGAAGGTTCCTAAGCCCGCTCCTCGTATTGTTGCATGGAAGGAGGCGTCGACGAACACAATGTGATCATAGCCAACAATGCAGATGGAGGAGATAGGGTCCTTGTTTAACGTGGGTTTGCTTTGAGTTCTCCACATCTCCGAGATGGTATTTGTGCATTATTTGATAAAGGCAACCCTAGACTGGATATGAGGCTTCTTCCCAGTATGAACCAACTCATTCCTCACCTCCCATATATGCCATCAGGCTACGAGGAGTAGTGCGGACTGCGCGTTGTGCGCAATAGGGTAAATGATTTTATAAAGCCATGCATCCTTGGTCAAAGAGAAGAAGTCGCACGCTGTGTCTAGCTCCTCCCAAATGGGTCTAATAATATGACAGTCCCTAAAGTAGTGAAGAAGCGAGTCCTCCACATTGTTGCACGCAGGGCAGGTGCTATCAACCATGATATATCACCTTATCTTTTTGCCATTGTGTAGGAGAGCTTTGTGGAGCAGGAGCCAAGCAAAGATTTTTATACGTTCAGGGACTTTTATATGCCACACATTGTGCCACTCCCCATGAAGTGAGACGTCCATGTTGTTACAGAGCCATTTGTACGCTGATTCTACAGTTAACATGCCAGAGGGGTCGTGAAGCCATGCCCAACATTCCGGTCCCAGAGACTGTCTTGGAGGGGGATAAGGTAGACTAAATGTTTGACGCTACTCGACAAGTAGGAGTTGATGAAAGGGTTGTCCCACTCACCATTGTCAAGGACCATGCTTGCAATAGTTAAATCATCTAGCCAAGAAGGAGGTGTGAACGCAGGATCAATGTCTTGGATAGAAAGGCCCGCAAGCCACTTATCGTGGAAGACCTGGGTCATGGTGCCAGACTGGATGATCTTTGTGCACTGGCTTTTAACAAGATCGGTATTTCGCTTAATGGAAGCCCAAGTAGGAGAGCATGACTTCTTCAGGAGGGCTCCATCCTTTAAATATTTTCAGACATGATGCAGACCCAGGGAGTATCTGGCTTTTTGAGAAAGCACCAGACGTTTTTGAGCATTAAAGCATGATTGTATTCGTGGGCATCCTTGATCGCCAATCCTCCTACAGCTTTAGATGAGGTGCTCTTTTTCCAGGAGACCAGAGAGAGTTTCTTGCATTCTCTGCCACCAGACCAGATGAAGTTCTTGACGTGCCGGTTAATATCATCACATAGACTTGAGGAGAGCTTGACCGATTGCATGGTGTAGACCGAGATGGCTTACAAAGTGGATTTGGCAAGGGTGATGTGACCAATAAGGGAAAGTTGGCGGGCTGCCCAACTATTCATTCGGTCATGTAGGGTATTAATAATTTCTTCATGGGTGTTCTTATTAAGCCTATGGTGCAGCAGAAGCACACCAAGGTATTTGCCTAAGTTTTTAGTATGTGGGATGCCCAACACTTTTCTAACCTTATTCTTAACATGTCTAGGCGTGTTGTGGGAAAAGAAACATTTAGAATTTTCTTTAGAAACTATTTGGCCGGAGATGAGAGAAAATTTCTGCAACACACTAGTGAGGACTATGGCCTGGTCCATTGTTGCTTCCGCAAAGAGCATAAGATCGTCTGCAAAGAGGATGTGGGAGAGTGGAGAGCCTCTCCTACACAGTCAGATAGGTTTCCACCTGCCAGATTTGACCTCATGGAAGATGGCTTGGCTCAAGCATTCCATACACAACACAAAGATATACAGACTAATTGGATCACCTTGCCGAACACCTTGGGTTGGAGAGAAAGGAGGTAGGGGTGAGCCTTCCCATAGTATGGATGTAGTACCACCAATGATGATCCTCATGATGAGACGAATGATGTTTTTGGGCAGGCCAATCCTTTGAAGAGTGTCTTCTATGGAGGACCATCACATTTTATCGAATGCTTTGGCTAGGTCTAACTTGATACAAACCCAATGCTTCCCGGATGACTTTGATTTCATAGAGTGTATCACCTCCTGGATGAGAAGATTGTTATCACTAATATGCCGACCTGGTACAAAGCTCGACTGTGTGTCTTCTATCCATCCACTAATATGGGGTTTAAGTCTCTCAAAGAGGACTTTAGATATGATCTTCAGACAGGAGTTGTTGAGTGAAATCGGGCGAAGATCGCTGCAACGTAGAGGCTGTCTCACTTTAGGAATAAGGACCATAAGCGATTCCAGAAGGGAGGGACTAATATAGGCTATGTTGAAGGCATGTTGAATGGTCAAAACCACTGATGGTCCAACCTGGCTCCAGTTAGACTGAATGAACTCGGTGTAAACCCCATCTGGGCCTGCTGCTTTGGATGGCATCATTGAGAAAGAGACTCTTTTTATTTCTTCAAAGCCGGGCTGACAGGCTAAGAAGTTTGATACTTGCGGGTTGAGTTTGGTGAAGGAGACTATATAGTTTGAAAGTGCATCTGCGTTGATTGTGGGAGCAGAGGGAACAACCAACAGAGAAAAGAAGTAGCGACAGACCAGGGTCTGGATTGCCCCTGGGTCAAAAATCCAGTTACCATCCTCGTCCTGGATTCTTGTAATTTTGTTAAAGAGCCGCCTGGATTTGACAAAGGTTTGGAAGTATTTTGTGTTGGAGTCACCATGCAGAAGCCAGTTGACATGAGTCTTTTGTCTCTAGTTTGCCTCTTCAAGGAGAAGGATTCTATGGTATTTCTCTTGCAAGGAGATAACACGTAGTTCAATGGAAAGACAAAAATTGTGAGCAACATATACCTGACATTTATCCAATTGATGAAGGATGGAGTATTTCTCCTTTCTTGATTTCTTCAGGCGTAAAGATTCCCAGGCAGCAGCAGCAGCCTGGAAAGCAGGCAGGGTAGAAGAAAAGGGACTATAGCTGTCCCAATGTGGCAGGAGCTCAGTCTTGAAAGCAGGAAGCATGATCCAACTCACCTTATTACGAATGGGATGCCCTCCTTTCCTGGAGGAATGTTGTGAGACTAGGAGAGGGTTATGGTCCGAGTACAGTCTCGGAAGGATGGAGACCATATATCTACTGCCAAGTTCTAGCCAATCTGCATTTGCTACAACCTGACTGAGCTTCTCATGAACATTCAGTCATTTGAAGGTATAGAAGTGGTCATTAGCTTTGACCTCTTGAAGGCCAGTGTGGAGGAGCGTATATTTGAACATATTGCTAGCTCTGCGATCGAAGAATCTACTAACAGATTTTTCTAAGCAATCAAGCATAATGTTAAAGTCCCCCATCATAGTCCATGCTCCATGCGTACGGTGAGAGAGTTCTTGGAGGTGCCTCCAGAGAAGAGGCCTCTTTGTGGGGTTCAGGCTGCCATACACAAAGGTAGCGTGCCATTGCCCATTGACGCAACAATGAATAAACTGTCTGTTCTTGGCTATGACCTCGAGGGCGCAATGAGCAGTATCCCAGAGGAGTTTAATGCCACCAGAGAAACCCAAAGCTTCTACACGATGTGAAGCAGAATATCCAAGCTGGCTGATGATGTTCATTGCAGTGGTGCCACTGCATCTTGTTTCAATTAAGGCTAGAAGATGAATCTTGTACATAATTCTGAATTCTTTGAGGAGACGTATTTTGTCCTTGGATTTGGCTCCTTGGACGTTCCAGCAAAGAATGTTCACCATACGGGAATGAGGTTTAATGAGTGACGACACTGAGCCCCACAGGCTCACCATCTCTGGTTGGAGGTGTCTCCTCCATATCCTGACTTGCACTGTCAAATGTAAGGGTACAATGGGCCTCGCTGTCGCTATTGAGACCCGACATAGCTTGGGAAATATTTCCTTTCTTCCTTTCACTACCGAGGTTGGTAAGAATGGGATGATAGATCACCTTTCTGTTGCGAAGAAGAACTCCACCATTACTTGCTCCTCTATCCCCCCAATGGAAGGATTGGCCAATAGGAGTTGAAGTATGTGATGCCGTGCTGCCAAACGTAAAAGGGATGCTCATGTCCCGACCCTCGCTCATCTCATCGTCGATGAGGATGACTACTGTGTCCTGTGGCTCTGGGTGGTTCTCTACTACCTGGCTAGTCTTCTTAGATGAACCTGCAACGTCTTGGGCAGCCGACGACTTGGCTTGTCCTTTCTTTTTGTTCTTCCTGCTAACGACGGTTGCCCAGTCTCCATCGTTACTATCGTGACGTTGTCCATTGTCATTCGGTTGGCCCATCGGGACCGAGGGAGGTGGTTTAGTGGGAGGGGGCTTGTTACGGCCATCCACCTTCTTGGTAGTTGGGCGGCGCTCAGGCCTCTTGGCATGGATAGATTGGGAGTATTGCGGGGCAGCAACGAGTGGAGGAGCCATTGTCGATGATGAAGGGTCTGGTGGTGTAAAGGAGGGGGTGAACACACACTCCTTATCTACATGGTCGACACGTCTACACCGCATACAGATCACAGGCATGATTTCATATTCAATCTGAAACTACTCGCCGTTCATGGTGATAGCCGACAGTAGCGGCTTGGATGTATCCACTTCCACGGCTATACGTGTGAACTTTCCCCGGTTGCCTGCCGTGGTGGTGTCTTTGATCTTAATGGTTTTCCCTACCAGGTCGCCAATCCCAGTGAGGAGGAAGGTTTAATAGAGAAACATCGGAAGCTCCGACACCCTGATCCACACCACCAAGCACTTGGGTATGGGATCTGAGGGGCAGAAGCTAGGGTTCCAGGACTGCACTGAGATATAGTTGCCGAAGATGGTCCATGGCCCTCTAGTCATGGCTTTCAGGAAGTCTTCATAGTTAGCAAGTTGGATAATGTAATATCCGTGCTCCAGGTCGATGGCACGAAACATCTCTGTGGGAGACCATAAGATCTGAAGCCTGTTGATCAGAGCTTGGAAACCCACGTTAATGTCGATCGGTTTGACTAAAACAAATCTTCAGGGTTCCAGGAGGGGTTGGAGTTTGTCCAGGTTCACTCTGATTGACGGCAGGGGACCGGAGAGATCGATGGAGATGTCCTCAGGTCGAAGAATTTCTGGAGATACGTGCTAGATCACCAACGACATGATGAATGCATATTCATCTCTTATTTTTGCTTCATTTAGAATAATTAATTATGACTTTTTTATTAATTTTAGATAATTAAAAAATAAATAGCACTTTCATCTTCTTGATATACTTTTCCTGAATTCTTATGATATTTTTCTTAATTTTCAGGAATTATCTAAGTAATTAAATCAAGAAAATAAAAGATGAAGATATGAGGCTTTCAAATATTCCCGTAGTGCCTGAGATACTCGTCATCAAAATAGCCATAACTTTTGCGTCTAAAGGCGGAATTTCAAGATAAAGTATGGAATGAAAAGAGAATTTTGTTGGCTACAAAAAAGACATATTTTGCGGTAATTTTGGTGTTTATTTGGCTGCGCAATTAATTAGTTAAAGTAGCATTACGTTTTCTCGCAGAGTCTGATTTCAGTATATACCTTTCACCAAAATTGGTATAATTCCCACATCCCAAGGCGGAATTTATTGTGCAAGTATGCGTTGGAAAGATAATTCAATTATCTACAGGAAAAATATATTTTCGGGCCGCTTCTGAATTTTTGACTGACCCAAAAATACGCTTGAAACCACTGTTACGAGAAATTAATGCAAAAGGGATGCAAAGAAATCAATTGTTTCCTCTATTGACTAAATCTAGAAAGTTAGCAGCCACCGGCGGCCATTTATTTTGCCCTAAACCTAATGTATACCCCCCTCCTTCTCCTATAAAAGGAGGGACACTTCCTCCTCCTCAAGGCATCTTGGATTTCTTGTACTTTGGAATTCTGCAACAATTAATCTTGTAGTCATCTTTTTATTATGCAATAAAGAAGTTTAATTTCAAGCACCGCTCTTTCATTCTTGTTCTTGTCTCTTCTCTCTGCCTTAGTTTTAATCTCCTTCTTTCCGTTCTTTATTTCTGGAGCAAGGAACAAAGAACTAAGCCATTTCATCATCTCTAGCATAAGGATTAATCTCCTGATTTCTGGGCTAGACTATGGCTTCATTTCTTTCTTCCTCCGTCTCCCCTTTCTCCATGTGTGAGTAGACTTTTATCGGGGCAAGGGGAATAACCCCTTAGCTATGGTTTTAACGATTTATTCTTAAACGATTAGATGGTAATCGATTTTAATTGAATGATTGATCTTCAGATCGCATGTTAATCCGGATGGATATGACCATGGAAATCCGCATTTAGAACAATAAAATCGATTACATAGACGTTTTGATATGACCGTGGATTCTCGTCTTTTAGGTTGATAAACTAGGAAGCATGAGCACCAGGACCAATGGGCTCATGTGGAGTTTCTCTCTTGTGAGTTTTAAATTCGCAAACCTTCATCGAATCGTCGTTTAAGATTTAGTTGTTATCACCTAGGCTAAGGTGGTGAAAACCCCTACGAGCCTCGATTTCCATCTCTTGATTTCACCGCATCTTCCGTTTCCTTTAATTCTTAGTCTTTCATTCATATAGTTTTACTTGTGTTAACAATCTTTTTATTATTTTCTTGTGCATGTTTATTCTTGTTAAGTACTTTTCTTCTTGTATTAGTGTAATCATAAAAACCCCCAACTGGACTTTACTTTCTGGTTTAATAAAAAGAAAAATACCAAAAACAAATAATAAAGTTCTTCAATCTTTGGGTTCCATAGAACAATCTCTAATAGTTGTCCTATGGGATCGACCCTTCTATACTATCCTTAAAACTGGAAGTAAAAAAGGTTTAAACTCTAGGATTAACCATCTTAGTGATTGATATTGCAAAACGACGAGTATCAATTTGGCGTCGTTGCCGGGGACAACATATTGTTTTTTTTCGAACCCCAAAACAATTTTGAAAAACTTTTTTCCTTTTTTCATGCCTTCCGAGTAACAATCCAGAAGGGTACTCCTCTTTATGCCGAGTTTCCATTCCGGCAGTACGTTTTTTCTGCACACGAATAACTATTTAATTGTGCATGCGACACCCGACCTACGATTTCCAACCGTTTGATCCGGAAATAGAAAGGACTTTTCATCATCTAAATCATCAAAATCTTGCGAGAATGAATGAAGACGAGGTCGCCCGTAGGATCGACTAAGCTCTCGTAGCTCAAAGAGAGCTCATCCAAGCCGAACAAGCGGAAAGAGAAGTCGCTTTGCGAGCAGCCTTTAGGGCCGAGCAAGAAACCATAGAAGCCGATAGGAGGGAAGCCGAAAGACAAAAACAATTAAAAGACTTTTCTGTTCCTAAAACGGCCTATGCACAACATCCCGTCATACCCCCCGATATTATTGCTCCACTATTTGAAATCCGAACACAATGGATCACCATCATGCAAGCCAACCCTTTCTCGGACAACAATGGGGAAAGTTGCCAAGATCACCTTCAAAGGTTCATTGACCTTTGTTCCTTGAACAAACTCCCAGGTGTCTCTGAAGATGCCATCCGCCTTAGGTTGTTCAAATATTCCCTCTCCGGCCAAGCTAGTAGCTGGTACAATACCATGGAGAGAGAAGAACATGTCACAACTTGGGATGTTCTCCAAAGCAAGTTCCTTGAAAAATTTTACCCCCTGTCTCTCACCTATGAACTTAGGGGTCAAATAACTCATTTTTCTATGTCCCCATGAGAGTCTTTAGGTGAAGCCTGGAAAAGATTCAAAGATTTACTTAGGAAGTGCCCCCACCATGATATCTCTCAAGCCCAACTCAGAGATTTTCTATCGTGGTGTTGATGATGATACCAAATTTTTTCTTGATTCCTCATCTGGAGGAAATTTCATGCATTAAAGTTTAACTAGCACATGGGAGGTAGTTAAACGGGCTTCCCAAATAAGGGCTAGAAGAGGGATTGGAGGAATCTTTAAGGTAGCCAAGGCATAAGTTAATAATGATATCCAAAGCATAGCGGAAAGCCTAAAATTAATCACCTTAAAACAAGATCGGTTAGAGTCATCCTTAGTCACCCTTAGGGAGTCACCCCAACAACTAAAAGCCATGGATTCCCTTTGTGGTATTTGCCAAGGATATGACCATACCACCTTCCACTGTCAATACCTCTACAACATGCCCACACAACCTGAAGTAGGTCAACAACCAGAAGACCTTAATTTGATTCATACAATATCAGGCCAAGGTTACTACAATCCCAACCAACCTAGAAATCACCCTGGTTTTCAGTATGGGAACCCCTCAGGCGCCGAGAACTCTACCCAACTTCAACAAAGGCCTCCCTACCCTCAAAGTCACAACCGACCACCACCTGGATTCCCATACAATAATCAAAGAAACTTTGGAAATCACCAAAATCGACAACCCTACCAACAATTCCAAAACCTAAACCTTCCATCCCAAAATCCAAACCAACCTCAACCTCCCCAACCACCTCAAAATACCATCCCTCCTCCTCCCCCTAGTCATCCCAACTGGGAAAGCATAGAACAAACCCTCGTGGCCATTCAATCCCATCAAAAAGCAACTGATGCACATTTAGCCCGTTTGTTTGCCCAACAAAAACCTCCTGCTGGGACTTTTGCAGGACAGCCTGAAAACAACCCCTAACATCCTCAACAACTCAAGGTAGTCTCTACTCGTTCGGGAAAAGTGCACACCCCTCCCCCTTCAGAAGAATCTTCAGACCCACCTCTAGAATTCAAGGATGAGGACATGGTAGTTGTCGAACCCGAAGTCACACCCAAACCATCCGTCCCCGAAACCCCTCAAGTGGAAGATGAAGAACCAGTTTACAAACCCCGACCTCCTTATCAAGACCGCCTCAAACAAACGAGACTTGATGCCCGCTTCATGAAATTTAGGGATGCTATGAAAAAAATACATGTCGACATTCCCTTCCTTGATGCTTTGGCAGACATGCCCGCCTGGTCCAAGTACATGAAATCTCTCTTGACTAGGAAGTATGTTACTAAAGAATACAAGACTGTTAAACTTGCTAGGACTACCTCTGGCATTATCCTAAGTAAGATGCCTAAAATCAGAAGGATCCAGGTTCTTTTGGAATAGGATGCTACTTAGGTGACAATACTTGTAGGAAAGGCCTAGCAGATTTAGGAGCCAGTATATCCATAATGCCATGTAGTCTTTGCAAAAGATTAGGATTCAATGACATGTTACCCACGACCATGACCATCCAACTGGCAGACTCGTCCACAACTAAACCCATGGGAATCATAGAAGACATTCTGGTTAAAGTTGGAAATGATGCATACGTCCCTTGTGATTTTGTGATCATGGATATCAAGGAAGATTTACGCTACCCCCTCATTTTCGGACGTTCCTTCTTAGCCACTGCTTGTGCCTTAATTGATGTTGAGGCTGGTACCATTGTGTTAAGACTAGGGAAGCAAAACCTAGAGTTTAGGGTGTTTGAAAGTATGAAGGGACCTAGTCTTGAGGAAGAAGTCTACCTCCTTGATTGCATTGATGAATTAAACCAACTAAGGCAAGAATGGGAATTAGTTGATGACCCCCTATGCACTGCTCTCACCATCCCCGCAGAATGTGATTTTGATAATGAACCATCAAATCAACTTAAGATTCACTTGGACAACTTTGAGAAAATCCCATGTGCTGAGATTGAAGACCTTAAGATGATCTCCACCATAGAAGAACAACCTGAACCACCAAAGGCCCCGGAAATGAAGGCTCTCCCCATAGGTCTGAAATACGTGTTTCTGGATGAACAACAATTATGCCCTGTTATTATCAATTCTGACCTTACCATTGAACAGGAAAACATGCTTATGGGAGAGCTTAGGAAAAGGAGAGCAGCCTTAGGGTACAAAATGATGGATTTGGTTGGGATAGATCAATCCATTTGCATACACAAAATCCCAATGATTGAAAATAGTAAACCTTCCCGAGACCCACAAAGGAAACTCAACCCAAACATGAAGGAAGTTGTCCGTCTTGAAGTGATTAGACTTTTGACTGCAGGAATCATCTACCCCATCTCTGACTCTCCTTGGGTCAGCCCTGTCCAGGTCATCCCCAAAAAGGGTGGGACCACAGTTGTTAGGAATGAGAAGCATGAGCTCATCCCCACCCGTACAATCACAGGGTGGAGGATGTGCATTGACTATAGAAAACTCAACAAAGAAACTAGGAAAGACCACTTCCCTCTTCCCTTCCTCGATCAAGTTCTTAAACGTTTAGCTCATCAACAATACTTTTGCTATTTAGATGGCTACTCTGGTTTTTATCAGATTCCCATTCATCCTGAGGACCAAGAGAAGACCACCTTCATATGCCCTTTTGGTACATACACTTTTAGACGAATGCCCTTTGGCCTGTGCAATGCACCAACCACTTTTCAAAGATGTATGTCTGCCATTTTTTCAGGGTTAACTGAGACTGTCATGGAAGTGTTCATGGACGATTTCTCTGTCTATGGAGATAGTTTCACTTCTTGCCTTGGAAACCTCTCCCTTATTCTTGATAGATGCATCGAGTCACATTTAGTCCTTAATTGGGAAAAATGTCACTTCATGGTCAAGGAGGGTATTGTTCTAGGCCATAAGGTGAGCAATCAGGGCATTGAAGTTGACCAAGCCAAGATTGAGGTCATCACCAAGCTCCCCCCTCCCACCTCAGACAAAGACATCCGAGCCTTCTTAGGACATGTCGGTTTCTATCGGCGATTCATCTGTGACTTTTCCAAAATTACAAAACCTCTCACCAATCTTCTTCAAAAGGAGGTGCCTTTCCATTTTGATACGACATGCATGGAGAGCTTTCTATGTTTGAAAAAGGCTCTCACCACCACTCCTATCATCCGTGCTCATGACTGGGCCTTACCCTTTGAAATCATGTGCGATGCTAGTGATTTTGTTGTAGGTGCCATTTTAGGACAAAGAATTGACAAAAAACACCATGTCATTTATTATGCATCCAAGACCTTAGATGAAGCTCAGCGAAATTACACAGTCACTGAAAAAGAAATGCTAGCCATTGTCTATGCATTCAATAAATTTCGATCATATCTTGTTGGTTCAAAGGTTATTGTGTACATTGATCATGCAGCTATTCACTACCTCATGACCAAAAAGGATGCCAAACCTAGACTCATAAGATGGATTTTGTTGTTGCAGGAATTTGATCTAGAAATCCTAGACAAAAAGGGCTCTGAAAATGTCGTGGTTGACCACCTCAGTAGACTTATCTATAGCCCCATTGATGAACATCCCATAAAGGAATCCTTACCCGATGACCAATTTCTCAAGGTTGACTCCCAATTTCCTTGGTTTGCTGATTTTGTAAACTATTTAGCTGCAGGTGTATTGCATCCCGAGTATACGAGACATTCTAAAGCTAAATATTTACATGATGTCAAAAATTATTATTAGGATGAACCTTATTTGTTTCGACTTTGTGCCGATGGTTTATATCGTCGTTGTGTGTCCCACGAAGAAAGCATCGCCATTTTGGAACAATGTCACTCTGGCCCCTATGGTGGTCACATGAGTTCCCAAAAAATGGCTAGGAAAGTCCTACAATGCGGATTCTTTTGGCCCACCATCTTCAAAGACTCGTATGATTATGTGCTTTCATGTGACCAATGTCAAAGGACGGGTAATATTTCCAAACGTGACCAAATGCCTCTCACCTCTTGGCAGGAATTAGAGATTTTTGATGTTTGGGGGATCGACTATATGGGCCCATTTCCTTCTTCTTATGAGTTTACTTACATTTTAGTCGCAGTCGATTATGTGTCAAAGTGGGTTGAAGCCATACCTACTAAAATATGTGACTCTAAACCCGTTAAGAAACTTTTTAAAGATGTCATTTTTCCTAGATTTGGAGTCCCTCGCACCGTCATTTCTGACGGGGGATCCCATTTTTTGGAGAAAATTTTTGAGGCTCTTTTGAAAAAATACGGGGTTTATCACGAAGTTGCCACTCCTTACCATCCTCAGACCAATGGGCAGGTAGAAGTATCCAACAGACAAATAAAATCAATTTTAGAAAAAACTGTTGGCCGCACTAGGAAAGATTGGGTGTTAAAAATCAATGACGCCCTGTGGGCATATCGTACTGCCTATAAAACACCCATTGGCACCACCCCTTTTAGAATGATCTACGGTAAGTCATGTCACTTACTAATAGAACTAGAGCACAAAGCAAGCTGGGCCATCAAAAGTTTAATTTTTGACCTTTCCATGGCTGGAGAGAAACATTTTCTCCAAATGAATGAGCTTGATGAACTTAGGATGAGTGCCTACAAAAACGCGAGAATCTACAAGGACCGAACCAAAATGTGGCATGATGGTCACATCAAGCGCAAAGACATTAGAGAAGGGGATCAAGTTTTAGTTTTTAATTCAAGATTATGACTTTTCCCTGGAAAACTCAAGTCGAGATGGTATGGCCCCTACATTGTCAAGTGTGCTTATCCACATGACGCTTTTCTTCTCTGGGATAAAGTTTTGGGTAAGTTTAAGGTTAATGGGCACCGACTTAAAAGATACATCACCACTGAAGACCTTATCGCTTCAGATTCAAACAATTTTTCATCTTTGAAAGACCTGAACCTATTTGACCCCACAACTTCCCCAGAATCCCAATAGACTGAGCCATCTCTTGTCAGGCCATGACGTAAAACTTGGCGCTTTTTGGGAGGCAACCCAAATAGTTTTTGCATTTTTTTCCTTCTTTTCTAATATCATCACCCTTGTTTTTTTGTTTTTTTTGTGTTCTTCTCTTTTGGGGAGTTACTGTCATCGTCCTTCATCCTCCACCACATCGATTCTTTTCCCCCATCTCAGATTTTGATTTTGCTTGGGACGAGCAAAGTCTTAAGTTTGGGGTGGGGATGGGTGGTACGTTTCCACCCCTTTTTCTTCCCCTTTTAGTATCTTTTCTTTGTTTTACATTTTGCATGTAGTTTTTTTCTTTCTTTCTTTTCATAGTACAATTGGCCCATATCTAGTCGGCCTTGATACGATCATTTGTCAAAATACTCCCCCTTATTGATGTAACTGCCTTGCAATTAAAATTTTGAAACTTTCATGACTAGAAATCCTCCTGTCACTTAGGACCTCAAATAATAATCACTCCTTGGAAAAGATGGCAAGCCATAGAGGACTGATAGGATTCAAGAGTGATGCTTTCTTATCATGTACAACTTGTATAAATTTTCTTGATTTTTCGCATGATTCGGTAATAGTTGAACCAATGCATGGTACTCTAAAAAAAAGATAAGAAAAAAAAATGTTGCACAAGAACAACCTCTTCTACTCTTCATCCACCACTTCCAAATCTTTCCATTCGTCAAAAAAAAGTCAATAATGCCCAAAAGGCTAAGTTTGGGGTGGCACCCCTTCCCCCTCTTTCGTTTCTTCCATACCCACACAATTGGGTGTATCACAAAAAATCAAAGAAAAAAAATGCGGTCAATGTAACTGCATGTCCACTAAATAAAAAGGTCTCGAGTCAAATAGAGGAGAGATTGTCCTTCTTCCATACCTCCTTCACTCCAATTTTCTACCAAGGGGAAAACTACAAAAACCCCAACCATCCAAATTAGCCCTGTTCTTGTGTAAAACTAAAAAAAAAATTTGGAGTACCAAATGCAAAGGTGAAATGAAAATCTATTTTTTGCAGGTCTTGAATAAATACAAGTTTGTGAAGTAGGAAATATAAAAGTCACATTTCGTGAATTCAGGAAGTCAGGGTCGCTTGGCCATATTTTGGTGGAAGGAATCAAGTGATTGTTAGGAGAGTGAGGATGATAAGTTGAGAGTATTTCTTGAAAGTATTGTTGATTTTAATGTTGCTCGGGATGAGCAAAGATTAAGTTTGGGGTATTTTGATGAATCTATATTCATCTCTTATTTTTGCTTCATTTAGAATAATTAATTAGGACTTTTTTATTAATTTTAGCTAATTCAAAAATAAATAACACTTTCATCTTCTTGATATACTTTTCCTGAATTCTTATGATATTTTTCTTAATTTTCAGGAATTATCTAAGTAATTAAATCAAGAAAATAAAAGATGAAGATATGAGGCTTTCAAATATTTCCGCAGTGCCTGAGATACTCGTCACCAAAATAGCCATATCATTTGCGTCTAAAGGCAGAATTTCAAGATAAAGTATGAAATGAAAAGATAATTTTGTTGGCTATAAAAAAGACATATTTTGCGGCAATTTTGGTGTTTATTTGGCTGCACAATTAATCAGTTAAAGTAGCATTACGTTTTCTCGCAGAATCTGATTTCAGTATATACCTTTCACCAAAATTGGTATAACTCCCACATCCCAATGCGGAATTTATTGTGAAAATATGCGTTGGAAAGATAATTCAATTATATACAGGAAAAATATATTTTCGGGCCGCTTCTGAATTTTTGACTGACCCAAAAATATGCTCGAAACCACTGTTGCGGGAAATTAATACAAAAGGGATGCAAAGAAATCAATTGTTTCCTCTATTGACTAGATCTAGAAAGTTAGTAGCCGCCGGTGGCCATTTATTTTGTCCTAAACCTAATGTATACCCTCCTCCTTCTCCTATAAAAGGAGGGGCACTTCCTCCTCCTCAAGGTATCTTGGATTTCTTGTACTTTGGAATTCTGCAGCAATTAATCTTGTAGTCATCTTTTTATTATGCAATAAAATAGTTTAATTTCTCAAAGCCAGATACTTTCCAAGGACATCAATATGGGAAGCCAGACGGGGACATGACCCAAGCTATACGTGGAGGAGTGGGTGGGGCGCCAAAGCACTGCTGATAGAAGGAACTCAATGGAGAGTGGGCAACGGGGCGGATATCAATCTATGGGAGGACCACTGGTTACCAGAGGAGGACGGGACACTCGCACAACTTAGGAGCGAAAGGAATGAAGAGTACAGCCGGGTTAGTGATCTCATGTTGGAGGAGGGGACAGCATGGGACCGCCTACGAGTACATGACTGTTTTCCAGAGAACTACGCCAGAAAGATTTGTGCTATCCAGCTTAGCATTTGCCGACCTTTGGATTCGTTGATGTGGTGGCCAGCAAACAATGGGGAATTCACAGCCCGTTCAGCTTATTGGTTGGGGTTGATGGGAAAGGAGGAAGCCCGACGGTACAAAGCAACACACGGTGACGAGCTGTGGAAGAAGATATGGCAGGACGGATTGAGCCCAAAGACAACCCACTTCTTATGGAGGATCTGTACGGGAGGACTTGCTACTAGGGGAAGGCTTTACGACAGACATTGCATACCGGATGGTACGTGCATGCTGTGCTCGGGTGAGAAGGAAACCATAATGCATATGCTATTCCGATGCCCGTGCGCCGTGGAGGTATGGGAACTTCTGCCTAGGGAGGTCAAGCAATGGGTGGAAGATGTCAAAGACGGGGAGGTAGCTGCAACCATGAAGGATGCACTGTCGAGGCCGACGAGAGGAGAAGCTACGTCCATTGTTGCTGCTATGTGGGCTGCATGGCGTGGTAGGTGCACTCGAGTCTTCAACGACGGGAACGTGAACATCAGCTATCTCTTTGGCTGTGCGTTGACGACGGCTAGAAGACTAACCAAAGAAGCATGTATAACGCTGCATGGGAGTGTGGGCGGGAAGACAACCGGGCATAGAGGCTGGCGCAAGCCTTGTGCTGGCCGTGTCAAGCTGAACGTTGACGGGTCTTGCGGAGAAGACGGTGTATCTAGCTATGGAGTAGTGATGAAAGATGCAGCGGGGAGCTTAAAGGGATACTTGGGGAGAAGGTCTCAACGGGAAAGGAGATAGCAATGACAGAGGCATTGGCTGTGAGGGCGGCGCTGGAATGGGCAAACAAAGAAGGTCATACACAGGTGGAAGTGGAATCCGACTGCATGGTGGTCATCAAAGCGTGCAGCTCCATTACAGCACGGAGGGATTACTTGGGCTCTATAGTGGAGGACATTCTTGAGCTGAAGCTTATGTTTTCTTTTTGCAGCATTAGTTACATTAGTCGTTTAGATAATAGGGCAGCTCACCAAGTTGCCAACCATGTCCGTCGTGGACAAGTAGATAGGCTTAGTTTAATTCAGCCTTTTTCTTCTAGTAGTTCGAACATTGTAAACCTCATTTTAGCAAGTTAATGATTTTGCGGGGGACCCCCATCATAGGGTCTCCCGTCCATTCTCAAAAAAAAAAATAGTTTAATTTCAAGCACCGCTCTTTCATTCTTGTTCTTATGTCTTCTCTCCTCCTTAGTTTTAATCTCCTTTTTTCCGTTCTTTATCTCTGGAGCAAGGAACAAAGAACTAAGCCATTTCATCGTCTCTAGCATAAGGATTAATCTCCTGATTTCTGGGCTAGACTATGGCTTCATTTCTTTCTTCCTCCGTCTCCCCTTTCTCCATGTGTGAGTAGACTTTTATCGGGGCAAGGGGAATAACCCCTTAGCCATGGTTTTAATGATTTCTTCTTAAACGATTAGATGGTAATCGATTTTAATTGAATGATTGATCTTCGGATCGCATGTTAATCCGGATGGATATGACCATGGAAATCTGGATTTAGAACAATAAAATCGATTACATAGACGTTTTGATATGACCGTGGATTCTCGTCTTTTAGGTTGATAAACTAGGAAGAATGAGCACCAGGACCAATGGGCTCATGTGGAGTTTCTCTCTTGTGAGTTTTAAATTCACAAACCTTCATCGAATCGTCGTTTAAGATTTAGTTGTTATCACCTAGGCTAAGGTGGTGAAAACCCCTACGAGCCTCGATTTCCATCTCTTGATTTAATCACCGCATCTTCCGTTTTCTTTAATTCTTAGTCTTTCATTCATATAGTTTTACTTGTGTTAACAATCTATTTATTATTTTCTTGTGCATGTTTATTCTTGTTAAGTACTTTTATTCTTGTATTAGTGTAATCACAAAACCCCCCAACTAGACTTTACTTTCTGCTTTAGTAAAAAGAAAAATACCAAAAACAAATAATAAAGTTCTTCAATCTTTGGGTTCTAAAGAACAATCTCTAATAGTTGTCCTATGGGATCGACCCTTCTATACTACCCTTAAAACTGGAAGTAAAAAAGGTTTAAACTCTAGGATTAACCATCTTAGTGATTGATATTGCAAAACGACGAGTATCACGACACCCTAGGGTCGGTCCCCGCAGTCACCGCCAAATACGTTCTAGGGGAACTAGTATCTTTCCCGGAGGCGACAGGGACGTCTCCGCTGGATGCGATAGGTCGTGGTGCATCTAGAAGGACATATGGTGATGAGGCTTCTACTCCAGGGCGTGTAGAGTGTCGTTCATTGTGCGAGGCACTGCTTGAGATGTGGCCGTCGCCACCCCCTCTCCCAAGCACCACCATACCCTAGGCACTGATAAATTCTGGAAAGTGGATGATCAATGTCTCATATGAGTGCATTCCATGCACTTTGATTTCATGTCTTTACTTTGTTGCTTCCTCACGAACTGGAGATTCACCCAAAAATCCACAGAAAGAGTAGCTTGACTGCTCGCATCCATGGCGCTGTGGAGTGGAGGGGAAGAAACTCCCCTGTGTTTTCCCCGTTCCGCCCTCTTCTTCACCGTTCCTTAGTTTTCTCGATGAGGGGTATAACGGTCTTTTACCTATGATTTCTTTTGTATGGGCGAGTCAAGGCTATGTCTTTGACCCCTGACTTGGCCGAGTCTGATTGGGCCAAGTCAGCGAATTGGCCCACTCTCTTTCCCTCTCTCTTTCTTGCTTATTTGGCAATTCTTGAGTTTCTGATTGGTTGGTTTTACAAAATGCATAACTAATTAATCCCTAATCAGAAAAATATGCATAAATAGTCAATAAAATAAGAAAAATGTAAGCTTTCTTATGGTATGGGTTTTGTCACCTGAATCAGATGTTTTGTAGAAGTGATTTTAATGAATCTAATTAATAAAGTTAATAATTTATATAATTCATAACTAGTAAACCCTTGGGCCAAAATAAAAAGTAAAATATGTTCTAAACTTAGAAAAGTATGATCTATCTAATAAAAATAAACTGGATGCCTGGTTTTGAGTTCTTTGAAAAAGTATTTTGAGAATGATTTAATTAACTAAAAATCACCAAAAATGCATCTAAAAGTCTATATCTTCAAAATACTAAATATTATATGTTATTTTGATCATAAAAGCCTAACTAAGATGATGGTGATGTTTTTAAGACCTAAATCGGTGGTTTGTAAAAAAATTCAACAATTTTATGGTTTTGTGTTCTTAATGAATGCATATAATGCTAATACATGTATATGGTTATTATAATAGGACAAGGGGACTCTAATCTTGCTTAGGATTTTGGAAAGTGTTTTAGACTATATGAGAGGTATGTTATCATCTCCTATTTTTCTTTAATGAGAAATAACCTAAATTTTCATTCTCTTGGTCCTATGGACAATAACCTAAAAACCATATCTTTTCCTCTTGAATATTATGCTTCATGTGAAGTACCCTAATTGCTACTAATCTTGTGATGAAAATATCTTCATGACTTTCTTTTGGAATCATTATTATGCCTTGTTCATTATGGAACTCAATTTGTTATTATATGCCCACTTTGAGGTGGTTGATAATGATGATCACTTATGTGGTGATTAAATTGTAAATCCGACTATTCCTTTTTACTTGCCTCCCTATTAAGTATGTTGTGTGACTTAGTAGCCCTATAGTAATATAATTTGCATTGGTTTTGGGTTATGTAACCTTATTATTTATTTTGGGATGGTGGTTATGTGCCCCATACCTGGGTTTCAGCTTTATGGGGGTTGGCCCAATTTTTAAATATATTGGGAGTTTGGTTATGTGCCATTCTCTATCAGGTTTCAACTTTATGAGGGTTGGCCGCCAATTGTTATTTATGTTGTTCTAGTGTTATGTTTATCTCACCTACATGCAGGTTATTATGGGTTTTGTGCCCTAAAATCTTGATGAGTGCTTTTGTGGCACCACTTTTATTAATTTTTTTAATGGAAAGTATTCCTTTTATCATATGTTTGATAATCTTTCCTTTTATTCCCGATTGGGTAGTCCTTATCGTTTTGCATGGGAAGCCTTCTCTACTTGATGTACCTTTTCCTTCAATTTCCTTCTTAGCATGCTTATACCAGTGTTTTGCTGATATCCTATTTTCTTTTCCTTTTATGGGGTACGCTTCCAACCCTAGGTGTTGGTAAAGGAGGAGGACAACTAGGAGGACCTGGACCACAACCGACATAGCTAACTTCGTGGGAGACTTGGCTTGAAGTTATTAGGTGATCCTCAGCTAGTTCTATATATGTAGTTAGTTTTCCTTTATATCACCCTACGTGGTGAAAGTTTAGTATGTTAAGAAGCTTTGTAATGGTTAGATATATCTTTCAATTTCGCTACTACTGTGTTATGATACAATCATGTTAAATAAATTTGGTTTTATCCCCTTTTGAGAAAAAATATTTTGTTGGTGGATGTTGCCGTCTTTATTTTTAGTAGGGAGTGGATCCCTATGGGATCCCACTCCTTACAGTTCCATCATTATTCAAACCATATCACCATACCACAATTGTACAATACTAAGATGGATTACTGGTATGAATGACTACAACTATCAGACACCTTTAATTAACATATTGCTTGCACATGTACATTGAAATCATACGTAGAACCAATTTACATCCCTTAATATACCTTCAACAAATTATACTTCTAAAAACAAATTCACATATTACTAAAAGCCATTGTTTTCTCTTATCTCTCTCCTCATTCACTACTAACTTTTTGGTACTTATCCTTCTCATTTTAATTATGTAGATTAAACATTCCTAAAATTGAAACATACGAGGTACATATAGATTATTCATCATTCTTGCTATCACTGCAAGAATTTTTCTCATATCACACATCACTCATATTGTATTTCTCCTTTTGTTCAAAACACACTAGTTACATTTCAAATTTATATCTTACTCTTTACTCTGAATCATTTCCATATTGTTTATCTACCTTTCAGATTAGCTATCTTTAAACCCTGGATTACTATCAGTGCTAGTTTACTTCTCATAGTGCAAATCTCATGATCTTGCTTTATAGAGATGCTAGTATTCAAGGTCAAATCACTAGTGACATCCCTTGAACTACTACAACTCTAAACATTCTAGGGTTTGGTCCTGATCAGTAGCATGATGTTATTTTAATGTGACTTTGCTCCCTTAATTTGAAATTCAAACTTTGGATCTCACAAATTTTACTAAAGTCATCTTTATCTTATCGATTGAATTTCCTTTCTCTTACTTGGTCATTTAGATAGATTACATTCTCAATTACCCTACTAGGTTTTCATCATCATATTTTTGTGTCATTATTACATTCAGTAGATGTCACTACCACGATGGTTATGCATCATATATGATTCATTTTCTTATCACTTCATTCCCACATTGATCTCATTAAGGAAGATATGAAAGAGAAGATGATTTTGAGACTTAGAATTCTTATCTTCAAACATTCAATAATATATTTCTCATATGTAGGTTTAATTAATTATCAACAAGGATACTTGACTAATTAGCACTTTCTTGAATCTCACAACCTCTTTCTTTTATAATCTATATTACTCCATTATATTTCAAACCCTTCTTTACTTTCTGTAATCCCCTTACGATATACTACTATTCCACATGTCATCTTTAACTTCTAGTTTTCTCTTATGATCATGTTTCTTATTCATGTGTATGATCATGTATACCATGTTGCATATATTTCTTTTTATCCTTCTACTAATGTGAAGTTGAAATTCTAAATCAATAATCTCTCTACTAGTTTCAACTCATGTTTAATACATTACATATCCTTCATTTTAAATCAAACGACTCATGCATGGGTGAAACATAGTTTCTCTTTCAATCAAGTTTTTCCTTCCTGAATATAGTCTACCTTTGTATGACTTATTCATTTATTTAGCTACACTTTTGTTCTTGTTTTAGAAACTAGTTTGTTGTTCTATAGAGACTTAGAATCCAAAGGCAGTAAGGATGAATGTATTAAACTTATTAATAAAGGATTACATTCCATGCTCTCAATTATATCATAACCCTCATTACTTAATCAAGCTCATTATTTCCAACATTTCTCTTTGTTTCAACTAAGTTTCTTATCCTAGTTTTATGATTTACATGCTCATCTAGTTCTATTCACTTTAACTCTTCTGGAGACTCTTCACTTCTATATACTTATTACATACTTAGCTCTTTTCTTCTATTTTCCTTTTGCTTTGGAGTACACAAAAACATTGTAATCAGTTATATAATCCATTCCTCATGATTTATTCTTACTATCTTGTCCCCTTACAAACTTTTCTCATATCTTTTCCATATTTCATATTTAGAGTTCATATAATACTAATAATTAAACTTAATCTGAACCTTATGTCGTGTTCCTTTATTCCCAATTAAGGGTTTCTTATATGAGGCCCCAAAGTTGGATCTTAGATATCAATTCCAACTAATTCTTAGTTATCCCAATCCTTCCCTTGTACTTCAAAATCTTAGAGTATATACATTCATACTAGAATTTGGATCTAATCTATCCAGAATTTACTCTTGTTATGTTACTAATAGGAGTCATTAGATCCCAGTAATGCATCCTGCCAGTCAGACCAGGCCGAACCTACAGTCCTGAAGCCAAGAGCTACTTAGGATTACTCAACTCCTATTCATCTCAAATATGTATAAGAAAACTTATCCAATTAGGAAAGCTCATTCAAAGATCATTTCTAGTCTACTTGATACAAAGAATGTAATCAATAAATACTACAACTGCATAGTTTACAACAAATCTTAAAGACCCATATATATTTTTCAAAATACTAAATATCTGAATTCAAACGTGTGGGGGAACCTAGGGTGGAGGTTTTGATAGGAACTTGATTCTATGATGGTTTTTACCCGATGCTAATGGTCGACCACCTCTCAATCCTTATGTTTTTCCCAAACCCCCATTTGTAAATTACTTCCTAGGGACACGCTTCTGTCTTGGCTATGCTACTAGAGATTTTCTATTCATCTCCAATAAAACAACAATATGAAATGAAACTTCTATCTCATTTTATATTTATGCTCTTAATTCATGTTACTTATCTTGTTTCTAACCCTAATATTTCTAGGGTTCCTCTCTAGACCATCCTTCCACTATATACCTGGCCAGGGTATACATGAAAGAATAGACATAATAGCTTGATACTGGTTGATCCAAGTACTTAGATATCGGACCATGGTATCCAAATACTCAAATCCCCAGAGCTAACATCGTAACATCTCCTATCTGCCACACTTATGACTCTAACTTACTAACTTAATGGTACTTGACAACTCAGCCTAAGCTCTAATACCAAGTTGTTACACCCCGATCTCACAATTACCACTTATCATGAGATTAGGGCATAAATTGAGGATTTAACGTAATACAAAGATCACCCTTAACTTTTTCTTCTTTTTCAAACTCTTTGTTTTCTCGCATCTAATCACATAAACAAACTTTATAAGAGAATTAAACTTTTATTTCTCTAATATGATCTCAAAATTAATGATACACATCCATACATTCATTATGTTTCTCACACTTCCATGTACATATGACATGAAAATCAGATACATTGTCTCTTATTAAGGAAACAAAGATACAAAACATTGCTTACAACACTCTCACATCTATACTAGGACCTAGAGTGACAAGGACAGACTAAACTTAACTAATCTCATACTTAACTCATGTGGCAGATCTACTCTAATGCTTTGAACTTCTTCAAGTTCATATGGTTTCCCTAAAAATTGTGAGTAGAGGGATGAGCTTAGTCGCTCAGTGAATGAGTACTTCAAAGAAACATTCTAAAACACTGATATAATTACATATATACTTTTGAGCAACTGATATCAATTATAACAACAGTAAGATTTAAAGAGATTGATCATTGACAATCATAAATATGGCAGGATACTCTAGATATCAACAAGAGTAAATCAATATATGAGCATGCTTGATTAATTTCAATGAGAAATAATAATTCAGAAACATATAAACAATAATTGCTGAGAAACTGTACTCGAATATTTCTTAGCCTTTCTTACTTATAAGAAACTCTTTAAACCTATATCAACATATTTTAGATTATGCCCTGATCATATGCAGTGTACTCTACATATGAAGACTCATAGCGAACTATGATCTCACCGTACAAGACTTAGCTTAAAACCCGGGAAGCTAAGCCTAGAACTGAATCTGGGTCTGCTTGACTCGAATCGTCACATTTGACTAAGGCGGCTAAACAACTGACCTTTAACTGGACCTCTCCTTCTAGGTTGAGTACATAGGCAGAGGGTCTGAGACACTCTGTGGGCCTCATCTTGGTATGCTCTATGGGTACCTCTGGGTTACCATCAGGATCTCTAGTTCATGTTGGGTAACCTATCTTCTCTTAGGAGACTTCCTCAAGGGCTTCGTCTCTCTGCACGCTCTATGGGTGCAATCATATCCCCGTATACTGGTCGCTGCCAGGGTCAATCGTTTTGTCCCTACTGTGCAGACATCTGTAGGGAATCTACGGTGTTCAGGGCACCTATGTCTATTATTTTATTATTCTTGGTAAGCTCTTACTATATTGTATCTTTTCCTTACTTATAGTTGACTCTAGTATCTCTATGGCATGTCTATTTATCTAAAGTTTAAAAGTACGACATGTATCTCATCCTTAAGTTGGAAAAACAGTATATTCAAAACATTGTAATATACTAGGAAATCAACATACTATACATGCAGGCAGACTGAAATACTTAAATAAATACAACACATGTCCACTTGGCACTTTAATTACTTGGCATACGAGTAATCATCATTAGCACCTATAGATTATTTGCACTTTCTTGGAAAACGTGCAGATCGACCCAAATCATGGGTTGTGAATCTCATACTGAGAACATGGTAATCAAAATGCTTAATTCATTGAACATCCTATCCTTAGGGTTTCATTTACCTCATTCACTTATCACATGGCTCTCATAAGGATTTAATATGTCACAACCATCCACTAAATACAAATTGCTTTAAACAAGTCATATACAATCAACATATGTAGGAAATCCTCGAATTGTGCTAAATTAGGTTTTTCCATGCCATTCATTGAGATATTATGAATCAAGAATAACATTGCATAAATAGAGTCTTTGATGCCAAGAAAAACACTTCAAATGGATTTCACCATATTTATTCACAAATTTCCAACTTTCCATTCATATAGGGCTTCACCCTCTTTACGAAGATATCAAGCAAACACTATTCACATAAAATGAAATCCAAGATAGTATCTAACACATATGTACTTTGAATTTATATAAACAATCATTCATAACTAAGGGAATCTGGATAAACAAATTTCTCTATTAAATTATATAACAAATTTTAGTCATAGACACATTCCCTATATTTCAGTTTACTCTTATAACCTCTGCAAATACTTAGGGAATTCTTATTAGGATGTATTGTATACATTTATAATATGATTTTATCATCTAAAATTCATCCAAACAGAGGAAGAATCTGTTTCATATCATTTTGCAACAACTTAGATCCAAGACATAATTCAGGGTTTGTAGTTGCATACTAAGAAATTAAAGATTATGGATGATTTAACCAATTTTCGTGCAATATACTGTTTAAAGGAAGTTCCCACTCACCCTAAGGTGTGAAAACACCTTAAAAATGCAGTTCATCCATGAAAATCTTGATCTCATATCAAAGCCCTAGCAATTCATCCAATTCTTCTTCCTTTCAACTCAGAAAGCCTAGAAATGAGGGATTATGAAGAAAGAGTGAGAAAAGGGGAAGTTTTGATGCCATTTCATATCAAATCAGAGGAGGGATAGAATCTTGACATGTGAGAGAATATTCACCATTAAATTCTATGCAAAGAAGCTAAACTTACATGATTTCATCATTCCTCAGAACGCAAAACCCTAGGTCAGCATCTCCATCACTTTCTCCTCTCAAACCCTAACTCTCCCTCTCTCTCTAGGATTTTGTTTCTCCAGATTGAATCACGAATTATGAGAGATACTTTTGTGTTAGGTTGACCATATAGAGAAATTGTGCTGCTTGGGTCAATTGCACATTGACCCCTCATTATACGTTTTCTTATTTTAGCTAAATTTTCTGTCATAAAAATATTACTATAATTCGTCTACTGATAAGGTCTAATCACATCCAAAAATTATGAAAATTTTACATGTTATTTATGATTGAGTTACAGATCTCTAGTCAAAATTTTGGATCATTTGGAGTTATCAATAAATAATTAAAAACAAAACACTATATAGCTGAAAAGCACTATGTCAGCATTTTGGTCGAAGTATAGTTTGACCAGGGACCACATTCAAAGAACACTCAAATATTCTGAAATTTTCTCCAATATGCATGATTGAGTTATTTCTATCTTATCCAAAATTCAATTAAATACAAAATTTGTAGAAAATATGAAAAATCATTTACCACACTGCTATCCTGATCAAATTCCATATTCATGTACTATCAAAACCCTAATTTTTGCCAATTAGGGTTTACATTTCTCAAACCCTAATTCTTCAAACTAAAATCATAGTTAGAGTTTCTTCTTAGGTTTGAAACATCACAATTGATCTACTATCATTAATCAAGTCTAAACAATGTTCAATCTAATCAAGCATGTAATCATTGAGGTAAATCCTAATTTACCAATTAAGCACAAATGTGGTCATTACAAGGAGGGTGTCATTGGAGCCTAAGAAAGCATATTTCATCCCTTCAAGAAGAGACATGAGCTCAAGAACTGGTGGCTCTTCAAGTGAATTCTTCAATTGAATTGAAATGGAAGGGAGGTCTTCACTTGCAGCCACTAAGGCCATCTCTTCTTCCTCATTCTCATCATCATCATCATCATCGAGAAATTCCACAATAGTCTCTAGAACTCTACCTTGTGTGGCAGTCTAAATCTATGCAAGTAGACATTCTTCTACAATCTCATCAAGACACTCAACAAGATAACAATCCTCTTTTGTAGCACATATCACCTCAGCCTTAGCAGAAGACTTCAAAATGTTTAATTGGATCTTGATGTGCATGAAAGTCACATACATGGTGTCGATCCTCACATACATGGTGCCTATCCTCACATATATCACCACATCATTTGTAGCCAAGAAGGGTCTACCCAAGATAATAGGCACTTTTCTAGAGTCTTTTTCCATGTCCAAAATAATGAAATCAGCAAGGAAGAATGTGGGGGTCTCATCATAAAGCCTGACCAGAACATCATCAACATGCCCTCTTGGCATATTCACATATCGATTTGCCAATTGCAAAGTGCAGTGAGATGGACCCAGTTGTCCGATTTGTAGTTCAGCAAACACATCATATGACATCAAATTTACACTAGATCCCAAGTCAAGAAGATCTTGGTCTATGCGGGGTGCTCGAATGTAGTAAGAGATGATGGGAGCACTAGGATCTTTTCTCTTCCTTGGCACGATGTGTTACAAAATTGAGCTCACTTGCTCAGTGAGCTTGAACATACTTGGTGTCCTTCCTGTCGTCTTCCTCTTGAATGTGCACAAGTCTTTCATGAAATTAACATAAGATGGGATTTGATTGGTTGCATCAAGCAAAGGAATATTGATCTTCACCTTCTTAAAACTTGCCATGATGTCCTCAGTGTGCTTCATCTTCCTTATTTCAATGGATCATTCTTCAAGTGCATCTGGGAATGGAGGGAGTTATGCTCCCAACTGGCTCAAGTCAATAAAATCATCAAGCGGTATCACAAGAATCACAATATCATCTCTCTATATCACAATATCAAACCAGGTGCCTATCACAATATCCTCAACCTGAATCTCAGTATCAACATCCCTGATCATAGTATCAACTCTGTCATCACTGGCTGTACTATCAACAAAAATACTCCGTGGCTGCTCCAAGATCCTACCACTCCTCAATATTATCATTGCCTTTACATGCTCATGGGTAGTAGAAGAGGAATCATGTGGAGGTGGTTGTGGCTATTGAGGTGGTGGTGGTCTTGGGTGTGATGGATTGGGGTTTTGAAGGATGAATTTTGGCTGAGGTTGTGGTTGTGGAGATTGTGGTTGATCAGGGTGATGTTGTAGAGGGGGTTGTTGGTATGCGTGGGGTAGGGGGTATTGGTAGTTGAAAGGGGGTTGTTGAGGTGGAGGAGCATAAGGATTTGGTGGTCCTTGGTACTGATGAAGTGGGGGTACTTGGCCTTGTGGTGGAACATAAGAACCTTGAGTAGTGCTTACATAACTGCCATCATTGTTTGGGTTGGCCATAGAGTTGAGACATAAGCCTCCCTTCTTCATAGCAGGCAAGTGAAAGGGAAATTTGATCAAGTCTTTGATCAAGGAAGCTAATGTTGTTCCCTTGAGAGGACACATATTTCTTCACTTCATCAAGTCTCCTTAGCCTTCCTAAAACTTCTTCTTCAAACTTGGAGTTGTACTTAGGACCTTGATGTTGCCTTGGCTGCCCTTGCCCCTCCTCATTTTATTGTTTCCATGAGAAGTTGGGATGATTTATTCACTCCAGACTATAGGAGTTAGACATAATGCTTTGGTTGTTGCGGTTTCCAAAGGCATGGAAAGCGTTCACTTCTTCATCCACAACATCAATTTCCATTATAGATTAGCTAGAAGAACCTCCACCTTAGTTCTTCATCATGTTCATCATATATGCCATCATCTTCATCATTTGGGGGTTGGCTTCTATTCTAACAGGAGCTATAGGAGGGGGTGGAAGAATGTAGTTCTAGTCATAGTGATCCCCTTTAGTTGAAGCTCGATGGTGAGAATTCTCACCAAGATGCTCAAATAGGGGCCAAGACTCCTCTAGTGGCTTTTCCATGAACGTGCCTCCACATGAGGAATCAATATTGTTTTTTATCAACTCAACCAACTTGATGTAGAATTCCAAAAACAAGCTTCCAAAAATGTACCTCATGATGAGGGAAGTCACATAGGAGCTTTTGGAACTTTTCCCACGCCTCGTGGAAGGGTTCATTTTCTTTTTGTGAGAAGGAGGTAATGCATCTCTAGATCTAGTTTAACTTGGAGATCGGGTAGAACTTCTTAAGGAACTCATTCTTCACTGTGTTCCATGTCACTAACTCATGCGTGGAGATATACCACTCCTTTGCTTTTTATTTTAAGGAGAAGGGAAAAAAGGTTCTTTGGATTGAGTCATCAGTGGCGGCGGTGGGTGTGCAGAAAGTGGAGCAAGTTTCAATAAAGGCATCTATATGATGGTAGGGATTCTAATTCTCCATCCCATAGTAAGTAGGAAGGAATCTGAGAAGGACTGGTGGAATGGAGAATTATTGACCTAAAATTTGGTAAAAAGGGTGGCAATTGGGGAGTTGTAGTTCCCCTAGGTGAAGTACTCATGGAGAGGGCAGTTGGGTTGTGGTTGAGAATCTTTGTGGGGTTCACCATGAGGACTAGGGCCTTCCATTTTAGCTTATTGTTATTGTTTGCGGAAGCTTTGGTGTCTCCTTCTACCTATCTCGGGGTCGTATGGCACCAAGTCGGTACAATTTGAACGCATGTTTCTCATGCACAATTGTCACTTGCACAATACACAAACAAGCAACAAGAACCAAGTTAGAAAGATAGTTTGAAAAAGTAAACAAAGAATAAAGAATAGCAATGGTGAGGGAAATAGGAAAAGTTGATCTACACTAACTATCTAGGCTGAGTGCCTCTATCCCTAGAAATGGAGCCAAAAATCTTGGTGTGATCTTCTCAAGGTCACACACTATCCAACTAGAAGGTGACTAGATACAAACCTAAGGGAAAACACTAGGATCTCTCAAAATTTATAATGGTATCTAGTCTAATACAATGGCTTAACTAATCACACGTACCCACAAGAGCATAAGGTCGTGCTGTAGTATAGGCAAGTGGCAAGAGTAGGGTCGATCCTCAGGGAGAGAGGGGGCACTAGAGCTAAGTTAATGTGATCTACATTCCTAAAGCGAAGTCTAGGATTTGAGGGTTTAATGGTTAGTTTTGGTTGATTGCACTACAATAGCAAGCAAAAAACAACAATAAGGAAGTTAAGACTAAGAAACTAGGCAAGAGAAAAAATTAAACTAGAGCAAGGAGTTACACAACACTAGCAATTCAAATTATCAACTAAGAGGGAAGCTAATAAAAAAGACAAGAATGAGACTAAGTTATCACTAGTTACCAAAAGTAACACAAGCAAGCTCAAAAGAGCCCTAAATACTTAAGCAAGACCTAAATATCAAGAACCAAGCAATTATCTAAGAAGTAACAAAGGCAATTAACTAAACTAGAGTTAACAAGCTAAGAATGCAAGGGTGGATTTTAAGTAATAAGATGGATAGGTGGGCCGTTTGGGAATGAAACTTTGATATTAGTTGGGGTAGGTTACATAACAAGCAAGTTGTATATCTTCACTCTAGATTACCAAACCAAACAACAAGGCAAGTGATATTAGAATATACACTATACTACTAGTTGGAGAACTAGGTCTAGGTGTAATTATAATAAGACTTGCAAGTATAGGTTTCTAGGGTAAGTGGTATTAAGGAAATTGAGAGCCAAGGGTAGGAATGGGAGTAGAGATGAAGGTGTGCCACCTCATGTTACTTGCCATCTACCCTTTAGAAAACTCTAGGAAATTGCACTGATCACACTTACACTAGCTACTTAGATATCATACCTGCTTGTAAGAGAAGGGAGTTGTTTATAAGAACAAAGGGGACCTAGGAGCCATTCTTAAGATAGCATCATACATTCCATTTTTTCCTATAAGCCAAGTGTCATCAAGCATCATAAAACAAGGAATTTATGTTTAAAAGAACAAGCTACAAGCAAGATTATGGGAAATGAGATAGAAGAAAGAGGCAATCATCATATAATGGAAATATGTTCAATACAACTTATTTCCCCCAACATGGAATCTAAGTAACATTTTAACCCCAAATAGCCCACCACTAGGGTCTCAGCTAAACATTATTGTAAAGAACCCACCCCTCGATAATCCCCAATTAAGGGAGACCAAGAGGCTAGAGTCGTTATCCCAAAATAGGATCATATGGTTTTGCAAGTAATAAAAAATTATTAATAAATTTTACCACAACAAAGCTTAAAATAGGATAAACATGTTCTTTTCACATACCTTGCACAATATAGGATTTGAGGGATTTACCCCAAATAGGAAACTGTCAATCTACAATCCTCCAATATTTATTTAGCTTTATTCATTCAATGTCACTTTAAAGGATTATCCACTTTCTGATAAGACTAAAATGCTGACAAACAAAATGTCGATCAGTATAATGAATTATACTGGTATGTGGGGGAAACAATATCTTTCTTCTATTTGTAACAACATAATGCAACCGAATTATTACTTAACAGATCAAACTTTACACATTAAACATAACGATTCAATCCTAACATATCCTTGCCTCTGTGTTGTCCCTGTAATGGACATGGATCTTGTCTTTCTCATATTGTAGATCCCAAATAGCCCCTTATGGTCCTACCCTAAGGGTAGACCAAAACATAGGGTCGTGTAGTCGTATAATCCCACCCAAAGGTAGAAAAAACATTGACTCAAGGTAACCTGATGATCCTACCCCATGGGTAGACCAATAACTAGGTTATCCACCTCTCACAATTACTCAAAGATATAAAGGAGGACTAGGATCTGAGCTAGTTATGCACATATATTTATGGTGATAGCCATAGTCACTTTATAGTTGCATAAAATAAAATTCAACCAAGCAGTTAATTTCTAGCAATCGGTAAAACCTTCGAAATTGCCATGAAACTAGAGCGATTAGTCATATGCGTAACCACATACCTGATTATGAGTCAAAAGAAGCAAGATATCCAAATCCAACTAGATGTTCAATAAAGCAAGGTAAGAAACCAAATCAAGAAACCCTTGATCCTAAAAACATGTATAACACCTAGTTGTTACCATCACCTCCCAAAAAAATCTTTATTGACTTGGGATACCTTTCTGAGGTATCTAAGTCTTATTAAGATTCATTAGGGTTTCTTAGATCAATTTCTCAATCTTTATCCTCTTTAGGTCAACAAACCCCAGAACAAATTTTCTACTCATTAAAACCCTGATTACTCAAATTATCCCTATTAAGGGTTCTTTATTCTCAATTTGGCTTAGGATTATCATATCTCTTCTCTATTATGCATTTTAAAAAATAAAACTCATAATTATCAAAATTTGGGTTTTAAGCCCACTAATGCACTTTCATATACGTGGAACCCTAAATTAAGCAAATCATGTACACGATCATATTTTGGGATCTAAATCTTCCTTTCATTAATAATAGGTTAATAGTTTCTCAAAATATCCAAGGAACATTACTAGGATTAATTATCATCAAAACCCATGGTTTTTCATTAATTAAACCATTAAAGATGATACTTTATACACTTTTCAAATTGATAGTAGAATCAACTTCATTTATATTTCTAATGGATTCTATGTATTTTTCTGATCAAAAATCATATATCATATGCCTTAATCTGATCATCCTAACATTAGTTGCAATTTTTACAAAAAAAATCATTTTGAACCTATCAAGAGTTGCCACATATTCATTTTAGATTTACTTAAGCTGTGCCAGCGGGGCCAGGCTTGAGCCAACCGACTCACACCACGTAGGCACCTAGGCCCACTAGGAAACTCACCCACTCAACATAAGAAAAGGTGTGAAATTACCATAAAACCCTTACCTTCTCAGTACACTCTCGAGGGCAGGAGCATATTTCACGAGGCATCGTCTTCAACCTCATGTCTCCCCCTCTCACATGAGCCGATAATCAACCAAGGTGTTGACTTCATGCTATGCTTTTCCTGGTCACAAGGTGAGCCTAGATTCACCTTCGTCTTGACCTTCCGGACTCGAAGCACTCTTCAATTGCTTTGTGGCTCAACTGGAATGTCGGGACAGAGTTTCTCTTCTTCGACGAGAAGAAGCTACTGGACCAAGGCAAAGACCGCATTCTTTGTAGGAATTGGATGCTCCCACGAGTTCTCAAGCTCTCTCCAAACAAACCAAGATGTTTTGGGTCTTTGTAGAGGTTGTGTGGCCCTCTATTTATAGGGAAAGGTCTCAGTGGTCTTCCCAATTTGGGGAAATCCTTTTCACACCACGAAAGGTCACAAATCCAAGTATGGATGGGATCCCTAGGACCTCGCAAAGATAGATGACTTATTCCTGGATCCCCTCATGTGCAGAGTCGCAAGGAAAGTGGAGAAGATAATCTCCCTCTTTCTCAATCTGGGTTGAGGTAGGATGATACAACCACCGTCAGATCTAAGATCCAACGGCTATCGTTCCACCTGCCAAAAAAAACCAGAAATTAAAGGATAAATCGCTTGAAAATTAACGTGACATTTAAGGATATCCTTCTCACTTTAGGAGATCTCCCAAAATTCATAACTCTCAAACCATGGCTCCTTTTAATCTCAAAATATGAGGGAAACTCATCAATGACTTAATATACTTGCGTGCCAAGTTTGGAGTAATAATTCAAAAGTAAAAGAGGGTTTTATTCATGTGCAAGTTATCACTTAATAAGGTATATTTTATTCATATTTTCTCTCTCTTACTCTCTTATTTTCCTTTATTTGTATTCCTTTTACCATTAGAAACCATGTGGATTTGAAATATCATCCATGATGATCAATCATACATCTTACCACATATTTCTTATATTTTTCATCATTATTTCGATTTCCATTCTTATTTATGCATTATTTGATTTCCTTCAACTTTTCTTCCTCTTTTATCATCTTGGACCCACTAATACATTAGGATCCACAAAATCACATGGACAAGGGAAAATGTTGCAAAAGAAACCCATATATTTATCATAAGTCATACAATTTACAGACAAGTACATTTCTTTGGAAAAAAATGCATTTACAACCATACAAGCAAAATCAAGGTTGTAGCATCCTCCCCTTCTTATAGTAATTTTGCCCCCAAAATTCAACCAATCAAACAAACAAATCAAGGTAGGTTTTTCCATGTCTGTCTTCAGCTCCCATGTGGATTCATCCTCTCCATGGTTCTTCAAAAGAACCTTTACCATCTCTATCTCTTTATTCCTGAGCTCTTTCACCTTGGTATCTAGTACCCTCACAAGTGACTCATCATATGTCAGTCTCCCTTGGAGATCAATAGGTCCAATGCTCAGCACATGGCTTGGGTCCTTCACATAGTATTTCAAATTAGACACATGGAAAACATCATGCATCATACTGTACTGAGGGGGTAGGGCCAAATGATAATCAACTTCACCAATCCGTTCCAAAATCTCAAACATATTCATGTATCAGGGACTCAAATTTCCTCTATTCTTAGCTATAACTCAGAGGGGTCCAATTTTCAAAAACATGTGTTCGCCCATAGGGAAATGCAAGTTAGTCTGCTTCACATCAGCATACCACTTCTGTCAATCCCGTGCTCTCTTCAGCCTTTGCTTGATCAAAGTGACTTTGTAAACATACAATTGTAGATCCTATGACCTCAACAAGGTCCTCTCATCGACATCATCCCAGTGAAGTGGTGACTGACATGGCCATCCATAGAGAGCTTCATACGATGGCATCTTGATACTGGCTTGGTAGATGTTATTGTAAGCAAACTCAGTGAGGGGCAGGTATTGCTCGTATGATCCACCCCAATCGAGCACACATGCTCTAAAAAAATCCTCTAAAGTCTGGATTGTCCTCTCTGAATGTCCATCAGTCTGGGGCTGATACATTGTATTGAACTTTAGTGTCGAGTTCCTCTTACACCTTCTTCCATAGCTTGGAAGTGAACTTGAGATCGTGATCATAAATGATCAAACTTGGAACATCATGCAGTCATACAATCTCTCTAATATGAAGTTCAGCTAGATCTGTGACTTTGGTAGTGGTCTTTAAGGAAAGGAAAAGCACCGACTTGGTAAGGCAATCTACCATAACCCATATCACATCATGACCTCTCTTGGTCTTGGGGAGACCCACCACAAAGCCCATGGTGATCAATTCCCATTTCCACTCAGGAATCGGTGTTCAGCCTTCACCATCTCACAAGCAAGACAACTGGCCACATACGTAGCTATATCCCTTTTCATTCCAGGCCACCAAAAGTACCACTGCAAATCCTTAAACATTTTGGTAGTGCCAGGGTGTACCATGTACTTAGAACCATGATCTTCTTACAGGATACGATCCTTCAACAACGAATCTTCGGGAACCCATATATGACTCTTATAACGGATTCTGCCATCCACTGCCAATTAGAGATGGGTCTGAGGTTTCTCTAACAAACCTTTCATCTTGTCAAGATCTGGGCTGGCTAACTGGGAAGCTACCAACTTAGTCAACATGTCTGGTTTAATATAGAAATTAGCCACTCAGATCCAGTCTTCTAACAGACGTGGAGTCCACCTAGCAAACTCTTCCAGTCTTCTCCACTGCTTAGAAAAAATAGCTGCACACCTGAGTTGTTTCGTGCTAATGGCATCTGCGGTGACATTTACCTTTCCTGGGTGATAGGCGATGGTGAAATCATAGTCTTTCATTAATTCCATCCATCGTCTCTGTCTCAGATTTAGGTCCCTTTGAGTTAGGAGATACCTCAAGCTCTTGTGGTCGGTGAAAATTTCAAAGGTGGCTCCATATAGATAGTGTCACCAAATCTTTAGTGCATGTATAATTGCAGCCAACTCCAAATCATGTGTAGGGTAGTTCACTTCATTGGGTTTGAGTTGTCTGGAGGCATAAGAGACAACATGCCTATTTTTCTCTAGCACACATCCAAGCCCCATCTTTGATGCATCGATGAAGATTATAAAACCCTTGTTACTAGACGGTAGAGTCAACACCAGAGCCATAGACAATTCTCCTTCAACTCTTGGAATCAAGATTCACATAGTATGACCACATAAACTTCTCATCCTTCCGAGTGAGCTTGGTGAGTGGCAAAGAAGTCTTTGAGAAATCTTTTATGAAGCGTCGATAATATCCGACCAATCCCAAAAAGTTGCACATCTTTGAAGGGTTCTTCGGTGCTGGCCAATCTCGGACGACCAACACTTTAGTTGGATCCACTGAGATGGTCCCTCCAGATATGATGTATCCAAGGAACATGACATGGTCTATCCAAACTCACTCTTTGAGAATTTTCCGAAGAACTTATGCTTTCTCAAGATATCAAGGACTCTGCCCAGGTGGTCATGGTGTTGCTCTAGGTCATCAGAATAAACTAAGATGTCATCTATGAACTCTATGAAAAATGAGTCAAGGAAAGGATGGAACACACTATTCATGAGGTTCATAAACACACTCACAAAATTGGACAACCCAAAAGGCATAATCACAAACTCATAATGTCCATAACAAATTCTAAATACGGTTTTCAAGATGTCCTTACTCTTGACTCGTAGCTAGTGGTACCCATACCTTAGGTCAATCTTTGAAAAGATTCGAGCTGACTTCAGCTAGTCAAACAAGTCATCTATATGAGGTAAAGGGTATTTGTTCTTAATGGTAGCCTGGTTGATCATCTGATAGTCTATGCACATTTTGAGCGACCCATCCTTCTTCTTCACAAAGAGGACTGGTGCTCCCCATGGTGATGTTCTAGGTCAGATAAAACCTTTGTCTTGTAATTTCTGTAGTTGTTTCTTCAACTCAAGCAACTTAGCAGGGGCCATCCTATAAAGTGCTCTCAAAATAGGGTTAGTCTCGGGAGCTAGGTCTATCAAAAAGTATACTTGTCTCTCAGGAGGAATCCCAAGAAAATCACCCAGGAACACATTTGCATAGTCCCAAACTACCTCTATTTCCTCTAAGGGATGCACCTTAGGCTCCAACTTAGTAATGACTACTAAGAAAGCTTGACAACCATTGGTTATCATCCGTTCTGCCTTCAAGGCTGACACATACATGCTAGTGGTAGCATACTTCCTACCTCTAATGGTGAACAGTTGGTGACTAGGTCTTTTTATGATTATTTTCTTTTCCCTACAATCAATATTTTCCCAATAGGTACAAAGTTGATCCATATCGATGATCACATCAAAGTCGTTCATGTAAAGGAGGATAAAATCAGTAGGGAACTCATGATCCCAACAATTAATAGGTATCACTGGAGTTTTCAAAAGGCATGTAAAGATCTGACCACTCAGGGTTGTGATATCTAAAATATACCCTAAATCCTTGATATCTAAACAAAACATAGTTCCAAGATTACTTGAAATGAAAGTATTAGTAGATCCAGAGTAAAAAAGAGCTTTTACATTATGTCCCATGACTTCAAGAATGAGTACATTATTTTTCACAATGCATCAGACTACTACATGCTTATCTTAAAACAAAAGAAATCTCTACGGGTTATTAACCTCTATCAACCGATTAGCATTAGCTTGATCCTCTTCATTGTTGGTAGCAAAAACTCGAGCTTGTCTTCTCTCTCCAGCATGTGGGGCTGTGGCTACAGGTTGGGCTGCTACAGGGCCTGGGCCTCAGATACACGTCGTTTAGCACACCAATCACTAAGATTGTAAATCCTAGAGTTTAAACCTTTTAACTTTCCGGTTAAGGCTAGTATAGAAAGGGTTGAATCCCAAAGGACAACTTTTAAAGATTGTTTCTTAAAAACCCAATTGTTTGAAGAAAATTTTTATTTGTTTTTGGTATTTTCAGATTTGGAAAAGAAAATAAAATCGGTTTATGTGATGAATGGTTACACGAAGGAGATGGGAATCGAGGCTTTAGGGGTTTTCACTACCTTAGCCTAGGCAAAAACAAACTAATCCTTTAAAAATGACGGATTCGATGAAGGCAAGTGAATTAATAAAAATCCACTAAAGATGGACTCCACATGAGCCCACTGGTCCTGGTGATCATGCTTCTTAGTACATCATCCTAAAAGAAGAAGATCCACAGTCATTTTAAAACTTCTATGCGATTGGGTTTGTTGTTCTAAATTTAAAATTCCACGGTCATATCCATCCATATTAACTTTTGATCAAATCAATTAATTACTTTGATAGATCAAATAGTTATCAAACCCAAAAGCCATCTAGAATCATTTTTTAAGGAAAAGTCAATAAAGCCATGGCTAAGGGGTTATTCCCCTTGCCTCGATAAAGAACTACTCACTCATGGAAAAGGAGAAAAGAGAGACGGAGGGAGGAAGTGATCTAGCCATCTTCGAGTCTTACTACTACTGATCCTCGATTAGAGATAATGAAGATGGCTGCCTCTTCCTACTTTGCTCGATTTCTCAGGAGAGGAGAGGAGGAGAAAAGAAAATACTAGATCTAAAACACAACGAAATAACATAATAACATGTAACAAAGATGCAAAGCCACTTTATTCCAGATCTAGAAGAAGAATACAAGGAAAATTGCTTCAGAGTACTAATACAAGAAAACTAGAGATGCCCAAGGAGGAGGAAGTGACCCTCCTTTATAGGATAAGGAGGGGGGTATACATTAGGTTTAGGGCAAAAGAAATGTCTGGCGGCGGCTGCTAACTTTCTGGATCTAATCAATAGAGGAAACAATTGCTTGCTTTACATTCTTTCTGCAGTAATTTTCCATAACAGCAATTTCAAGCGTATTTTTGGACTACTCAAAAATTCACAAGCGGTCCGAAAATATATTTTTCCTGTATATAATTTAATTATCTTTCGAACGCATACTTGCACAATAAATTCTGCCTTAGGTTGTGGGCATTATACCAATTTTAGTGAAAGGTATATACTGAAATCAGACTCTGCGGGAAAACGTAAGGCTACTTTCACTGGTCAATTGTGCAACCAAATAAACACCAAAATTGCCGCCAAATATGTCTTTTTTGTAGCCAATAAATTTCTCTTTTCATTCCATACTTTACCTTGAAGTTATGCCATTAGACGCAAAATATATGGCTATTTTGGTGACGAGTATCTCGGGTACTACAGGAATATTTGAAAAGCCTCATATCTTCATCTTTTATTTTCTCAATTTAATTACTTAGATAATTCCTGAAAATTAAGAAAAATATCATAAGAATTCAGGAAAAGTATATCAAGAAGGTGAAAGTGTTATTTATTTTTGAATTAGCTAAAATTAACAAAAAAGTTCTAATTAATTATTCTAAATAAAGAAAAAATAAGAGATGAATATGCATTCATCAAAATATCCCAAACTTAAACTTTGCTCATCCCGAGCAACATTAAAATCAAGAAATACTTTCAAGACATACTCTCAACCTATCATCTTCACTCTCCTAACAACCACTTGATTCCTTCCACCAAAATATGGCCAAACGACCCTGATTTCCTGAATTCATGAAAAGTGACTTTTATATTTCCTACTTCACAAACTTGCATTTATTTAAGACCTACAATAAAATAGATTTTCATTTCACCTTTGCATTTGGTACTCCATTTTTTTAAGTGTTACACAAGAACATGGCTGATTTTGGATGGTTGGGGTTTTTGTAGTTTTCCCCTGGGTAGAAAATTGGAGTGAAGGAGGTATGGAAGAAGGACAATCTCTCCTCTATTCGACTCGAGACCTTTTTATTTAGTGGAGATGCAGTTATATTGACCACATTTTTTTCTTTGATTTTTGGTGATACACCCAATTGCGTGGGTATGGAAGAAGCAACAGAGGGGGAAGGGGTGCCACCCCAAACTTAGCATTTTGGGCACTATTGGTTTTTTTTCTTTTACCGAATGGAAATATTTGGAAGTGGCAGAAGAAGAGTAGAAGAGGCTATTCTTGTGCAACTTTTTTTTCCATCTCTTTTTTTAGAGTACCATGCATTGGTTCAACTATTACCGAATCATGCGAAAAATCAAGAAAATTTATACAAGTTGTACATGATAAGAAAGCATCACTTTTGAATCCTATCAGTCCTCTATGGCTTGCCATCTTTTCCAAGGAGTGATTATTATTTGAGGACCTAAGTGATAGGAGGATTTCTAGTGATGAAAGTTTCAAAATTTTAATTGCAAGGCAGTTACATCATTAAGGGGAGTATTTTGACAAATGATCATATCAAGGCCGACTAGATAAAGGCCATTTTGCAACAAAAGAAATAAAAATATGGCTGACTAGATAATGGCCATGAACAAAGCAACTATATGCAAAACCAAAAAAAAAGTGGAAATAATGCAAGAATAAAAAGATAAGGGGTGGAATAGAATCATACCACCACCTCCACCCCAGACTTAGATTTTTTCTCATCCCGAGAAAAACCCAAACCCGAGATGGAGGGAAGAAATTTGTTGGGTTCACTAGGAGGTTCTGGTAGCTCAAAATATGTCCATCTGAAGGGAATGTCGATGATGGCTGGGGTTTTGAATAAAGGAGCTTCATGGTACACCCAATGGATGGGTAGTCACAGAAGCCTAAAAAGGTTTTCTGAATGATGTTGTGTATCACCTCTTAGTCCTTCGAGTAGGATCCACATATCTTCCTTCAACAGTAAAAGCAGTGTTGGAGATGAATGTGGATTGGGGGAGATTGGAAGGTGCCAGCTGGGTAAAAAATGTAGTGTCGGATGTGGAAGATCGGATGGAGAATCTGGCTCGAGTATCTTTCTGCCGCCTGGATCTACATGTGGTTAAGCGGGTTCTTGTATAAGAAGAACTAGTTTGTTAGCTGAGTAAACAATCATATGGGGATGTATGTCTTCTTGGTGGATTATGCAACAAGGTGCGCCCAGATCCTTTACCCCATAAATGGAAGCCAGTGGATTTGGTATGGAAGACTCACAAATGGCATAATTGTCATCATAATTATTAAAAATGATCAATCTAGGATGTTCCATATCTATTGGGGAGTTCTCCATCTCTTCTTCATAAAAGATCTCATCAACATGTATGTCTATGGAATTAATTGGATCCTTTACTATGCCAAAGGGAAGATCTGATTCCTTTATAGGACATGTGCCCAACTCAATGGGCTCAGAAGGGATTACCACACAATATAACAATTTAATGTAAGGTTCTTGCAGTGGTAGAATCACCTCATCAGGTTCAACCAGATGTGGAAAAAGAGGTGGTTGAGTGAGGTCATAGTGCTCTTGATGAGGAAGCCTTTCAAAAGGATCCATCAGTGCATGTTGGGGAGGTGATGGTACATTGGTCACAATAGGCTCAACCAAGATGGGATGATTATTGCAAACATCCAAATATGGGCCTACAACCGAGAAGGGTAGTGGAGTCTTAGATTGTTGGGACGTTCTTTGAGCCCACCAGTCTTTAACCTTTTTGTTAAAAGATTCTTGATTCATGAATTTATCAACATAGGCCTCCATCCACTCATTTTATGACTTATATGGATAGTCAGGGCCCCATACAGCTGCGGCCCTAGCTAAACAAAGTTCTTCATTTGCGGCATCCTGAATTTCTTGAAAACACCTATCCATCTCCTGATCAAGGTTGTGTGGAATCTCAGCTATATCACATTGGACTTCTTCTAAGGGTGGCGGTTCATTATAGAGAAAGGGTTCCAATGAAGTAAATTGGCCATTAGAATCAACTAGATTAACATCCACAATGGAAGTGATTGGTGGATCTTTAGGTATTGGAGTTGGTTCTACTTGATTGAAGATGATATAATCATCGTCATCATCATCTATTAAAATCATCCTTAGCCTCTCTGGTTCTAGATTAAAAAATCACGCAGTGGAATTGGCGTTCGGTGAGCGTCGCATGCACAAATGAAGCAGATAATCATGTGCAGAAAAAATGGACTGCCGGAATGGAAACTCGGCAGAAGGAGGAATAACACTTCCGGAATGTTACTCGGAAGGCATAAAAAAAAGGAAAAAAAGTTTTTCAAAATTTTTTTTGGGGTTCAAAGAAACAAATCCGTTATCCCCGACAATGATGCCAAATTGATACACGTCGTTTAGCACACCAATCACTAAGATTGTAAATCCTAGAGTTTAAACCTTTTAACTTTCCGATTAAGGCTAGAATAGAAAGGGTCGAATCCGAAATGACAACTTTTAAAGATTGTTTCTTAAAAATCCAATTGTTTGAAGAACTTTTTTTATTTGTTTTTTGTATTTTCAGATTTGGAAAAGAAAATAAAATTGGTTTGGGTGATGAATGGTTACAGTAAGGAAGGAAATTTCTGAAATTAAAGAAGCACTTAACAAAAATATAAATTTGCCCTGTCACAAGGAAAATTAAGATTATTGTTACCACAAGAAATACTATTATGAATTAAAAGACAAGGAATTTAAAGAAAGCAAAAGCAAGCGGTGATTATATCAAGAGATGGGAATCGAGGCTTTAGGGGTTTTCACTACCTTAGCCTAGGCAAAAACAAACTAATCCTTTAAAAACGACGGATTCTATGAAGGAAGTGAATTAATAAAAATCCACTAAAGATGAACTCCACATGAGCCCATTGGACCTGGTGCTCATGCTTCTTAGTACATCATCCTAAAAGAAGAAGATCCACGGTCGTTTTAAAACTTCTATGGGATTGGGTTTGTTGTTCTAAATCTAAACTTCCACGGTCATATCCATCCAGATTAACTTTTGATCAAATCAATTAATTACTTTGATAGATCAATTAGTTATCAAACCCAAAATCTATCTAGAATCGTTTTATAAGGAAAAGTCGATAAAAGCATGGCTAAGGGGTTATTCCCCTTGCCTCGATAAAGAACTACTCACTCATGGAAAAGGAGCAAAAAGAGACGAAGGGAGGAAGTGATATAGCCTTCTTCGAGTCTTACGACTACTGATCCTCGATTAGAGACAATGAATATGGCTACCTCTTCCTACCTTGCTCAATTGCTCAGGAGAGGGGAGCAGGAGAAAAGAAAATACTAGATCTAAAACACAACAGAATAACAGAATAACATGTAACAAAGATGCAAAGCCACTTTATTCCAGATCTAAAAGAAGAATACAAGAAAAATTGCTTCAGAGCACTAATACAAAAAAACCTGAGATGCCCAAGGAGGAGGAAGTGCCCCTACTTTTATAGGAGAAGGAGGGGGGTATACATTAGGTTTAGGGCAAAAGAAATGTCCGGTGGCGGCTGCTAACTTTCTGGATCTAATCAATAGAGGAAACAATTGCTTGCTTTAAATTCTTTCTACAGTAATTTTCCGTAGCAGCGATTTCAAGCGTATTTTTGGACTACTCAAAAATTCTAAAGCGGTCCAAAAATATATTTTTCCTGTAGATAATTGAATTATATTTCAAAAGCATACTTGCACAATAAAGTTTTCCTTGGGATGTGGGAATTAAACCAATTTTGGTGAAAGGTATATACTGAAATCAGACTCTGTAGGAAAACGTAAGGCTACTTTTATTGGTTAATTATGCAGCCAAATAAACATAAAAATTTCAGCAAAATATATCTTTTTTGTAGCCAATAAAATTCTATTTTCATTCCATACTTTATCTCGAAGTTCCTCTATCAGACGCAAAAGATATGGCTATTTTGGTGACGAGTATCTCAGGCACTACGGGAATATTTGAAAAGCCTCATATCTTCATCTTTTATTTTCTAAATTTAATTATTTAGATAATTCCTGAAAAGTAAGAAAACTATCATAAGAATTCAGGAAAAGTATATCAAGAAGATGAAAGTTCTATTTATTTTTGAATGAGCTAAAATTAACAAAAAAGTCCTAATTAATTATTCAAAATGAAGCAAAATAAGAGATGAATATGCATTCATCAAAATACCCCAAACTTAAACTTTGCTCGTCCCAAGAAACATTAAAATCAAGAAATACTTTCAAGACATACTCTCAACTTATCATCCTCACTCTCCTAACAACCACTTGATTCCTTCCACCAAAATATGGCCAAACGACCCTGACTTCCTAGAATTCACGAAAAGTGACTTTTATATTTCCTACTTCACAAACTTACATTTATTCAAGACCTACAATAAAATAGATTTTCATTTCACCTTTGCATTTGGTACTCCAATTTTTTTTAAGTGTTACACAAGAACATGGCTGATTTTGGATGGTTGGGGTTTTTGTACTTTTCCCCTGGGTAGAAAATTGGAGTGAAGGAGGTATGGAAGAAGGACAATCTCTCCTCTATTCGACTCAAGACCTTTTTATTTAGTGGACATGCAGTTACATTGACATCATTTTTTTCTTTGATTTTTGGTGATACACCCAATTGCGTGGGTATGGAAGAAGAGAAAGAGGGGGAAGGGGTGCCACCCCAAACTTAGCGTTTTGGGCACTATTAGCTTTTTTTATTTTTGACGAATGGAAAGATTTGGAAGTGGCAGAAGAAGAGTATAAGAGGTTGTTCTTGTGCAACTTTTTTTCCATCTTTTTTTTCAAGTACCATGCATTGGTTCAACTATTACCGAATCATGCGAAAAATCAAGAAAATTTATGCAAGTTGTACATGATAAGAAAACATCACTCTTGAATCCTATCAGTCCTCTATGACTTGCCATATTTTCCAAGGAGTGATTATTATTTGAGGTCCTAAGTGACAGGAGGATTTCTAGTCATGAAAGTTTCAAAATTTTAGTTGCAATGCAGTTACATCATTAAGGGAAGTATTTTGACAAATGATCATATCAAGGCCGACTAGATAAAGGCCATTTTGCAACAAAAGAAATAAAAATATGGTCGACTAGATAATGGCCATGAACAAAGCAACTATATGCAAAACGAAAAAAAAGTTGAAATAATGCAAGAATAAAAAGATAAGGGGTGGAATAGAATCATACCACCACCTCCACCCCAGACTTAGATTTTTGCTCATCCCGAGCAAAACCCAAACCCGAGATGGAGGGAAGAAATTTGTTGGGTTCACTAGGAGGTCCTGGTAGCTCAAAATATGTCCATATGAAGGGAATGTCGATGATGGCTGGGGTTTTGAATAGAGGAGCTTCATGGTACACCCAATGGATGGGTAGTCGCAGAAGCTTGAAAAGGTTTTCTGAATGATGTTGTGTATCACCTCGTAGTCCTTCGAGTAGGATCCACATATCTTCCTTCAATAGTGAAAGTAGTGTTGGAGATGAATGTGGATTGGGGGAGATTGGCAGGTGCCAGTTGGGTAACAAATGTAGTGTCAGATGTGGAAGATCGGACGAAGAATCTGGCTCGAGTATCTTTTTTCCGCCTGGATCTACATGTGGTGAAGTGGGTGCCTGTATAAGAAGAACTGGTTTGTTAGCTGAGTAAACAATCATATGGGGATGTATGTCTTCTTGGTGGATTATGCAACAAGGTGCACTCAGATCCTTTACCCCATAAATGGAAGCCAGTGGATTTGGTGTGGAAGACTCACAAGTGGCATAATTGTCGTCATAATTATCAAAAATAATCAATCTAGGTTGTTCCATCTCTATTGGGGAGTTCTCCATCTCTTCTTCATAAAATATCTCATCAACATGGATGTCTATGGAATCAATTGGATCCTTTACTATGCTGAAGGGGAGATCTGATTCCTTTATAGGACATGTGCCCAACTCAATGGGCTCAGAAGGGATTACCTCACAATATAACGGTGTAATGTAAGGTTCTTGCGGTGGTAGAATCACCTCATCAGGTTCAACCAGATGCAGAAAAAGAGGTGGTTGAGTGAGGTCATAGTGCTCTTGATGAGGAAACCTTTCAAAAGAATCCATCAGTGCATGTTGGGGAGGTGATGGTACATTGGTCACAATAGGCTCAACCAAGATGGGATGATTATTGAAAACATCCAAATATGGGCCTACAACTGAGAAGGGTAGTCGAGTCTTGGGTTGTTGGGACGTTCTTTGAGCCCACCAGTCTTTAACCTTTTTGTTAAAAGATTCTTGATTCATGAATTTATCAACATAGGCTTCCATCCACTCATTTTCTGACTTATATGGATAGTCAGGGCCCCATACAGCTGCGGCCCTAGCTAAACAAAGTTCTTCATTTGCGGCATCCTGAATTTCTTTAAAACACCTATCCATCTCCAGATCAAGGTTGTGTGGAATCTCAGCTATATCACATTGGACTTCTTCTAAGGGTGGCGGTTCATTATAGAGAAAGGGTTCCAATGAAGTAGATTGGCCATTAGAATCAACTAGATTAACATCCACAATTGAAGTGATTGGTGGATCTTTAGGTACTAGAGTTGGTTCTACTTGATTGAAGATGATATAATCATCGTCATCATCATCTATTAAAATCATCCTTAGCCTCTCTAGTTCTAGATTAAAAAATTTTGCCGCGGAATTGGCTTTCGGTGAGCATCGCATGCGCAAATGAAGTAGTTAATGGTGTGCAAAAAAAATGGATGGACGGAATGGAAACTCGGCAGAAGGAGGAATAACACTTCCGGAATGTTACTCGGAAGGCATAAAAAAAGGAAAAAAAGTTTTTCAAAAATTTTTTTGGGGTTCAAAGAAACAAATCCGTTATCCCCTGCAATGACGCCAAATTGATACACATCATTTAGCACACCAATCACTAAGATTGTAAATCCTAGAGTTTAAACCTTTTAACTTTCCGGTTAAGGCTAGTATAGAAAGGGTCGAATCCCAAATGACAACTTTTAAAGATTGTTTCTTAAAAACCCAATTGTTTGAAGAACGTTTTTATTTCTTTTTGGTATTTTCAAATTTGGAAAAGAAAATAAAATCGGTTTGGGTGATGAATGTTTACAGTAAGGAAGGAAATTGCTGAAATTAAAGAAGCACTTCACAAGAATATAAATTTGCCCTGTCACAAGGAAATTTAAGATTGTTGTTAGCACAAGAAATACTATTATGTAAGAAAAGACAAGGAATTTAATGAAAGCAAAAGCAAGCGGTGATTAAATTAAGAGATGGGAATCGAGGCTTTAGGGGTTTTCACTACCTTAGCCTAGGAAAAAACAAACTAATCCTTTAAAAATGACGGATTCGATGAAGGCAAGTGAATAAATAAAAATCCACTAAAGATGGACTCCACATGAGCCCATTGGTCCTGGTGCTCATGCTTCTTAGTACATCATCCTAAAAGAAGAAGATCCACGGTCGTTTCAAAACTTCTATGCGATTGGGTTTGTTTTTCTAAATCTAAACTTCCACAGTCATATCCATCCAAATTAACTTTTGATCAAATCAATTAATTACTTTGATAGATCAATTAGTTATCAAACCCAAAAGCCATCTAGAATCATTTTTTAAGGAAAAGTCGATAAAGCCATGGCTAAGGGTTATTCCCCTTGCCTCGCTATAGAACTACTCACTCATGGAAAAGGGGCAAAGAGAGACAGAGGGAGGAAGTGATCTAGCCATCTTTGAGTCTTACGACTACTGATCCTCGATTAGAGACAATGAAGATGGCTGCCTCTTCCTACCTTTCTCAATTTCTCAGGAGAGGAGAGGAGGAGAAAGAAAATACTAGATCTAAAACACAACAGAATAATAGAATAACATGTAACAAATATGCAAAGCCACTTTATTCCAGATCTAGAAGAAGAATACAAGGAAAATTGCTTCAGAGCACTAATATAAGAAAACCCGAGATTCCCAAGGAGGAGGAAGTGCCCCTCCTTTTAAAGGAGAAGGAGGGGGTATACATTAGGTTTAGGGCAAATGAAATGGCCGGTGGCGGCTGCTAACTTTCTGGATCTAATCAATAGAGGAAACAATTGCTTACTTTAACATTCTTTCTGTAGTAATTTTCTGTAACATCGATTTCAAGCATATTTTTGGACTACTCAAAAATTCGGAAGCAGTCCGAAAATATATTTTCCTATATATAATTGAATTATCTTTCGAATCCATACTTGCACAATAAATTGTACCTTGGGATGTGTGAATTATACCAATTTTAGTGAAAGGTATATACTGAAATCAGACTCTCTGGGAAAACATAAGGCTACTTTTACTGGTTAATTGCGCAGCCAAATAAACACCAAAATTGCCGCAAAATATGTCTTTTTTATAGTCAATAAAATTCTCTTTTTTATAGCAAAGCATACCACGATGATCAGGGGAGCCAGCCGAACCCATCGAATACCAAAGAAAGTGAGCGCGGAGTGAAGATGATGATCCCTAACACTGGCATCGAATTCCAATATGCTGGGATGTGAGGCTCGGTCAGTCAAAACGACGACGGCATGTCTGAGACGTTCATCACCCAGACGGAGAATTATGATGAGGCCTTCCCATTGCTTGGAGGAAAAGAAGTCAGGATGACACAGACGGATAATCAACTGAACGCTGCGTCCTCTGAAAAAGATCCCGAGCAGACAATACCTCAACTCAACTACTATATGGATGAAGGGAACGCAGACGAAGAGGATCAATTCCTTGAGAAGCTTTTCGAACCAAGGCTCGCAACGACGGATGTTTCGTTGAAACTGTTGGATGGAAGACCGAATCTTGAACTCAATCCGATTGTTGAGGAGGAATTAACCATGCCTTGGCGATATACTGTGATCACTAGGATGATTGGTTCCAATGTTGGATTCATGACTATGTGGGATCATCTAAAAACTTTATGGAATCCCATCGGTAGGTTTAACACTTATGAGGTGGATCTGGGTCATTATGTGGTGCAGTTCTCATGTTGGCGGGACTTCAAAACAGCCCTCTTCGGAGGTCCATGGAAATTGTTCGGAAAGTGCCTAGGAGTTTGGCAATGGAGTCCAACTTTCCATCCATCCAGTGAGTTACCTAAATACCTAGTGACTTGGGTCCATATACTTGACCTACCCCTTCATCTCTACGTACCCACCATGCTGGATTATATAGGACTGGCCTTGGGATCCCTTGTGAAGGTTGACAGCCACACGATGGCCAGGACACGGAGCAAATTCACTAGATAGGCCATTCAGGTCGATACCACAAAACCGCTGATAAACACTATCTCCATCAACAATGTGATCTATCAGGTCGAGTACGAGGCGTTCCCTGAATCCTGTGATTTCTGTGGAAAGTTAGGTCACCTGGATACTAAATGCTTACTCAACCCGAAAGCAAGTGCTCAACAAGAAAACACATAAGGTGGAAGTAGGGAACAAGGAGGCCCTAGTATGGGACAGGAGGACAACAGGAGAAACAAATGGCAGACACAAAACAGATGCACAACGGCATATAAACATAGGCAAAGGAGCCAATCCGCTGAACAAAGTAGTGAGCCAAACAACCATAACAAATTTGCAATTGGATGAGGTTCAGGAGCAGGAAGAGGAACCACATCAGAACCAAACCAAGGACAAAGGGCAGATTGCATTAGATGGCCAGGAGAGTACAAAACGACCTACCGTGCCCCCGAAGACATGGAAAAAGAAAGTTGTGGTGACTGCTGATGACAAACGTGAAATCCTGAAAGATATCAACAAGAAGAAGGACAACGAAGCTACAAACTCAGACGCTCATATGGCTGTCAATCCAGATGTCGATGAAATTATAGACATTGAAGCTCTAGAAGCAAACACAGACACTGGAGAATTAAATGTTAATGCAGAACAACTTACAAATGAAACTATCAACACCACGAATCAGGAGGAACCAAAGGGTATCACTGAACCAAGTGCAGATACGCAGATGAACCTACAGCTTAAGGATGGTGAGGAGGTGGACAAGCGATTTCCCCTAAAAGATATTGATCCCAACACCTTCAGGTTACCCCCTGGAAGGAAGGTGAAAGGATCGGGAGCTAAGATGAAAGCTATTAGATCTAAACCACCTTATGAGCACAGAAGGAAGATCCCACACATTCAGGTAGATGTAGATGAGAATTCTACGGAGAAGACAGATGAGAAAGAAGAGGAAGCTGAACTAACTATGGAGGACTAAGTGGAGGGCACGTCCTACCCAACACACATCTTCTATACCTGTTCTTAATGTTAAACACAATCATTTGGAATGTTAGAGGAATCGGCAATAAAGATACATGTCGTGTCCTTAGAGATTTAATCTCTTTGAAGAAAGCTCGTTTGGTCGGCATCCTGGAACCTCAGATTAGTGGTGGAAAGGCTGAAACTACTATCAAGAAGCTAGGATTCAACAGATCTTTTCGATGCGAAGCTAGGGGCTTCTCTGGAGGTATCTGGGTCTGTTGGAAGGTTGAGGATTGCTCTGTTCAAATTGTTAACTGTCATCGACAGTTCATAACTTGCAAAATCAACAACAAAGTGTTGATCACCTTCGTGTATGCTCATCCACATATTACTGTTAGAAACCTGCTCTGGAAACACCTGGTCTCGATGGGCAGGAGTTTTACCATGCCTTGGATTGCCATAGGCGACTTCAACACAACGCTGCTGCCGGAGGAGAAGAGTGGTAGCAGACACTATAATTTCAACGAAGCTCGTGTGTTCAGTAACACCCTGATGGAGGCAGGACTAATGGACCTCGGCTTCAATGGGAAGAAGTTTACGTATATTCATGGAGGATTGCAGGAAAGGCTAGATCGTGTTGTGGCCAACAATGAGTTCTTAAAAATTTATCCCTCCTACATGATCGAGCACCTTCCAAAGATGTTTTCAGATCATTGTCACATTGCAGTAGGGAATACACAGCGTACTCTCATACCAAACCAATTCTTTATCAAGGAATCCTGGACCAATTCTGAGGACTTTCAAAATACTGTCAAAGCCAGCTGGAACTCCAACCTAAGCACTACTACAGATGTGGCCTTTGGCGTCGGTCGTTTAACCCCATTTGGTGTCGGTTTTCGACCGACGCCTATGTGGGCGCCGCTAAAGGTCGAACACTTCGGCGTCGGTTGTTTAACCGAAGCCTATTTAACCTATCATCGTCGGTCGTTTAGTAGATAACCGACGCCAAAAGGGTTCACGCCACATAAAATGGCGTCAGCTAGGGCACTTTCTGCGTCGGTTATTTACTAAGGGACCGACGCCTATATTGCTTATAGCGTCGGTTATTTAGTAGATAACCGATGCATAAAGTGTCCTAAATGATGCCATTTTTTGTGGCGCGAACACTTTTGGCGTCGGTTATATACCAAAAGACCGACACCTCTAATTTAAATAGGCGTCAGTTTGATACGAATATCCGACGCCATTTCGAGGACTGCTTTGGCCACATAAGGCGTCGGTTATCTATAAATAACCGACGTTGTAGATCTTTGCTGACGGTTTTTTATAAATAACCGACGCCTATTTATATATTTTTTTTTCATATCAGTTTGCAGGCCTGCTGTGGCTGGTCAGCAGGATGAGAACCTGCAGTTCAGTTTTCTGAACTGCAGGTTTACGACATCCATTGATATCAGCCTACAAACAGGCCGCAAACCTGCAAAAGTCATAAACAAAATTTCACACAAGTATATACATTCAGACATCAATTCAATTCTCACATTCACACATATAGAAACATTCAAATACATGTATTAACATTCAGAAATATTCATTTACAAAGTATCATTCATTATCGCTATCAACATCCCAATTATATCTTACAGTTGCCACTGCTTGTATGGCTTTTGCCCATTCTTCTCTTACTTCATTTAATAATTCCCTCGTATATGGAGCATGTACATTTTTAAGCGTTTGCCTATAGTGTGGTCAGTTTTAAACACCTGCAAAGAGAATGATGTATATATATAAGTAATAATATAAAAATAAGATTGATATATTTCATACTAACTAATGAGACTATATATAATACCTCATGTATGCAATCGATTTCCAATGCGGCATGTTTGATAATCATCTGCATAAATCGCATCACATAGTATGCGCATGCCCAACCATTGTCTTGTGTAGCACACTATAAATTGAAACATACAAAATAATACAACTAAGCACAATTCACATCAATAATATATACATTGGAGTCGGGAACTTACTTGTACGTTCTCCCAATTTATTGGCTGGTTCTTTTTCCTTGGGACCGTTCCTCCAGCCTTTTTGAATGCATCTAAACCCCTACATGTTAATATAACACAGTAAATTACATAAGTAAATAGTAATGTAATAACAGATGTTAACAGAAAAAAAATGAAATATTTCTCACCAGAATAATGGCATTCTCATTACGTGTCCAATTTTAGTGTTTAATGTACTTCCCGCGGGATCTAGATAATAAACAGTGAACGTCCCGGGGACAATAACTAGTAACTCCCAATGTTTACCGCTAGAGGTAAAAAGTTAACAATTAATAACTCAAAATGCACAATAAAAATGGAATTTTCTTAAGTCCAAATTATAAATAAAGTAAACTTACTTGACATTGAATGGAGCTATTATTATCGTCTTCTTTTGCTGACCAAAAATTGTAAAAGCATCTATACAGTATTGTTGAACATTATCAGGGTCTTTAGCTACCATACTAATCAATGATGGAATCAAAAATCCCACATGATCAAATGCAAATTGTTTGCAATGATCTTCGACTAAGTAGCTGCAAAACATGTATTACGTATGCATTAATATATAAGAAACCAGATCACCGGATCTTACACAAGGTATATGGATGTATAAACAAGATCTCACCTTATCCATGTCTCTATCATTGATGTATTCAGCCAATCATACATAAACAACTCAATAATATCTTCTATAAATAAAGAGCTATCGTATGATCGACCTGCATAATCTGCATCTAAAGAAACTATTATAGGGCAATTTATATTATGTGCACGTAGCCAACATGCCATTCCCCAACAAGCCGGACCTAACGGGTATGTTAGGTCAGTTGGAACCCAATCGGGTAATGCGGGAAGTGGAGGTGGAGGCCTAGGTGCTCCTGGTGTCTTCTTTTTAACCTGTATATATAATTTCAGATCAGTTGACATAATATATACACATTAATAGTCTAAATCAATGTAAATTTATCTTACAATTTCAGTCGTGTAGACGACATCTGCTTTGGGCCACAATATGACCCCGCCTTCTGCCTCACCAAGTGTATCAATATCTGGGTGGGCATATGGCAACGCAACTTCCCTCCAATCGGGTAACACACGTAATGGGCCCACACGAACATAGCCCTGTGGCATTGGAGTCCCGTGAAACCTTTCCCCAGGAAGGGACGGGTAAGCTTGCGCCTCTACAACAACATAGTCTTCTATTCTTAAGCGGCATGGCTTCAATGCCTACAAATTTACGTAAAGAATGTTATACATATATACATATAATCTTGAAAACATATCATCTTGAAAAGACTAGCTACAATGTCATAAACAATACTTACAGCAGACGTGCTAGGCGATGGGTCTCCAGGATTACTCGCAGTCTGTACATCAGGAGAAGAGTGGGTCGCCATAGGCGTATTGGAAGCCTGAGATGCCTGCCACCGTAGCAATTCTTCCTTGACCTTCTCAGCAACTACATCGTTGACCTTCTTAGCAACTAAATCCTCAACTCTCTTATTCTCCTATACATGGATAAAAGAAACATTAGCTTCTTATTAATGAATTTCCTTTTGCAGTAACATTCTAAAAAAAGAATAGGTTACCTCTTCTTGAGAAAGTCCCGCTCTGGGTTTGCACTGGGATGGCCCAAAGAATGCTTTGACGCCAACACCAGCGCCGACACCTCTAACACGTCCAGGATGCTCTGGGTTACCCAAAGCAACTGTCAATTCATCCCTTGTGCCCTGAGGGATGAACGTGCCTTGTTTCCTCTGCTCGTGCAGCTCCCGCTAATCACCATAAACAGAAATTGGTAAGTTAACACCACAAATAATCAATATTCAAATGATTTCTCTAAGAGTTGTATTTTACCATTTTTGCAGCCGCCTCAGCAGTTACAGGCTTCTTTATTTCACCCTTCTTATTTTGCCTGCCAGCTATCCAGATATCATGGCGAGGCATGGGTGTGGCAGACTCCTGAGTAGGAGCAGACTCCTGAGTAGCCGCAGACTCCGCCTGTAGTCTTTGGCGAACGCTTGCATAGCCTTTTGGACCCATAGTGTGGTCATGCACATTCAGTGCACGCCTTGCTTTTTGTGCGTCACTGAGGGCCTAGTTAGTATGCACATTAAATATTTGGTTAGTAGCACTAAATGTTAATCTTGAATAGGTGAATACAATGTATATTAATTAAATTGGGAGTGACGCCTAATACCTTGAATTCTTCCGATTTTTTTGAAGCAACAAAATTGTCCCAATCTTCTTTGTCCAAGAAGTTCCATTGTTCAAGGGCTGACTTCTTCTTCTTATCACCCTCTTTTATGTATTCTCTGTTCAGATTTGTCCTATAATTCCTAAGCATCTTTCCAGCGCGTTGCATCACATTTTTACGATGCAACTTCTCATCCAATGCAAACAGATTCTGTAAAATAGAAATGTTATTAACTAGTATCCAAAATAGAATTGCAAATAATAGAATTTGTAATCTACAAAATAGAATTGCAAATAATAATAACTCACGCATAAATCCTTCCATATCAAGTCTTTTTTCCCTTGAGGAACTTTATGCCAATTGTCATACTTAACACCACAATGGCTCCGAGTGGTACACCCAAGATAGTTTACAAAATTATTGCGGTTCACTCCAATTGGATTTCCTCCATTATCAAACTCCACCACCAATTTGGATCCACTACCACTCAACGCTAATAAATTCTTCAACAGAGTGATGCCCCTTTTCTTGTTAAGTGTTTGGTGATGCGCATCAAGTTGCTCCAGTGCTTCAGTGGGTACAGGTGCATCAACCTAAAATTTGACAAAAATAAAACACACTAAATTAGCCCAATATAGAAATATAGGATATATGACATAACTAGAAGATAATGAATTTTATAGAAATACAGGATATGTTTTTAGAACTTACATTAGTATCCTCGCCATGCTTGTCATGGACAGCATGCTCATCATGGACTTCATGCTCATCATGGACATCATGCTCATCATGGTCATCCATCTGAAAATGTCATTTAAAATGCAAACATTTAGCATTTGTATTAACTAGAAAAAGGCAAACATTTAGCATTTGTATTAACTAGAAAAAGGCAAACATTTAGCATTTGTATTAACATACATGTCTCTAAAATTGTGATCTTTTATCAATTAACAATCCTTCATTGTGATCTCCGCGCACATATAAGTCATCATTAGCTTCAATATTTTGTGGAGTGGGCAACCCAAATGAGAATGGACTGGAGTCATCATACTTATCATAGTACTCTTCTTCATCTATAGGATCTTCAATGAACTGTCTTTTACCATGAAGAACAACCGACCATTTATCATTCACAAGATCATCGATATAGAATATTTGTTTCACCTGTGATGCCAATATGAATGGTTCACCCTTCTCGCTCCATCTATTGTTAGCTTTTGTCACTCCATCTATTGTTAGCTTTCAACTTATACAATCTCAACACAGCGCTAAGCTTCGTAAACTTAGCAGAGCCTGTGTATAACGGTATCTCAACATCATGCATAATGTTTGTAAAGATAGGAGGTGGATCGGTGTGCTCTACCCTACAACTATGTAGCATCGCATCTACGATGTCTGCTGGAACTGGTTCATTCACATTTACGTCATCGGAGGCAATTTCTTCTTCCACCCAAGCACTGCTATCGACATCTACTGGTTTCGATTTTGAAATCTCTCCATGCCAGTGCCATTCTGTATAGCCTTGTACAATCCCGTTGCACATGACATGACTTTTGATTTCCTCACCAGTGTTGACTTTCAAGTTGTTACTGCAATGCCTACATGGACAGTAGAACCTATCTGTAGGTTTTTTCCTATGTTCCTCGGCAAATCTAATAAACTGATCAAGACCAGATATAAACTCTGGGGTGCAACGATTACGAATGGACATCCATGATCTATCCATTCTATGATCAGAGAAAACAAGTATATATTAGGAAACAAGTATATATTAGGAAAAGATTAGGCAGCATTTCCCCGCTGTTCTCTAAGTACATATGTACTTAGAGAACAAACGGGGAAATGCCAACAAACACATGTGATGTCATTCTTATATATAATAAATGTGTACCACCTATCCCATCCTTGAACACCTAATCTCACTAGTAAGTGTATAATGTGTATTGGGTTTTTGAGAAAATTTCGGCAGCATTTCCCCGCTGTTCTCTAAGTACATATGTACTTAGAGAACAAACGGGGAAATGCTACCAAAATTTTCTCGAAAACCCAATACACATTATACACTTACATCCTAAGTGAGATTAGGTGTTCAAGAACAGTCCCAAACCGGGGACTATCCAAGATTTACTCCTAATGAGTCAATCTTGGACGGGTTTCTAGGCCAACAAACACAATAATAGATATCTACAATGAAGCCGGACTCCATACAAACAGTATATAATTTAGTGATTGTTCATTGTAATTTATACCAATGTACAAGTAATATAAAAAACAATGATTGTTCACATTCTAGGCCAACAAACACATGTGATGTCATTCTTATATATAATAAATGTGTACCACCTATCCCATCCTTGAACACCTAATCTCACTAGTAAGTGTATAATGTGTATTGGGTTTTCGAGAAAATTTCGGCAGCATTTCCCCGCTGTTCTCTAAGTACATATGTACTTAGAGAACAAACGGGGAAATGCTACCAAAATTTTCTCGAAAACCCAATACACATTATACACTTACATCCTAAGTGAGATTAGGTGTTCAAGAACAGTCCCAAACCGGGGACTATCCAAGATTTACTCCTAATGAGTCAATCTTGGACGGGTTTCTAGGCCAACAAACACAATAATAGATATGTACATGTTAGGGTTTCATCACAATTGATGTTAGGGTTTAAACAATGTTAGGGTTTAATCAAATCAAATTAGGATGCTAGAATGGACAAGTTTAAATCAAATTAGGATTTAAATTAGGGTTCCAATAGGATTCAATTTAATTAATTTTTATGTGAAAGATGTAATATTATAATACATACAATGGCAATGAAATGAAACCCTAATTGTATTGGAACTCATAAAAGGATGTCTCAAAGGTTGAATCTAATATATGCATCCTAAAAAAGGTATCACATCACAAATGTGCATTTCAATAATCATATTTTATTTCCTTCCAATTAGTGTGGGTGCCAAGTTTGGAATTGTTTTCTAATCATGGGTCCCTTAATTTTATTTAGGATAGAAGATAAAATCAAGGATTTCAAATAGTATAAGGCGCACCCCCAAAAGTAAAAAAATGGATATATATTATGCATCATACCTTGGTTGCTGATTTTGTTTTGATGCACGACAAATAGTTACCATTGGGTCTTGGTCCACGGGAGGATAATCTATCTTCTACCTATTTAGAATGCTTCCTTGTGTGCACATCCACATAGTATATGTGTCTAAATTGACATTCTCCTATTTAGAATGTTTCATTCATAAACACATATGTGTTCTTGAGTTTTGGGATTCTATTTATAGCCAATTTAAATCATGTTAGTTAGTAGTATTTTTTTTGGATCAATTATGCTTGAGATGCAGATATTTCTGTAAAGGATGGTCATTGACTCCTGAAAATGGGAATGCCACACGAACATGGATAGAATAGGTAGATGTTTTTGAGCATGGGCTTGACATCAGCCAAGTTATGGTGTGGAACGAGGAGATGAGACTATTACTGAATGGAAAGAATGGCAGAGGAAGGGCTTGATGCTAGTACCTTGTGAGCAACGGAGTTAGGGCGTGATCAAGGAGACGCAGAGCAGAGAAGCAACAAGGAGGAAGGAGCAAGCGGCGGCGGCGGCGAGCAGGAGTGGTGGCGAGCAGGCGGCGAGCAGGGCGGTGAGCAGGAGCGGCGGCGAGTAGGCGGCGGCGACGCAGAGCAGCAGGATCTTCGGCGAGCAGGAGCGGCGGCTAGCAGGTGTCCAACGGTGGCAGGAGCGGCGACGAGCAGGAGTGGTGGCGGAGAAAGGGGTGCCGGAGAAGGGGGCGCCGGAGAAGGGGAGCTGGAGAAGAAATCACCGGAGAGAAATCGGCGGAAGTAGAGAAGAAATCGCTCACAATGAAACAGAAGAAAGGGGAAGAGTCGGGCGATCGAGGGTAATGAAGTTCCCAAATAGCGTCAGTTGTTTAAAACAACCGACGCCTAAAATCTTTAGCGTCGGTTGTTTGAAAAAACCGACGTCCAATTGGACGATATTTTCATGAAATTGTTTGGCGGGAACCACCTTCAGCGTCGGTTATCCTTGAATAACTGACACTGAAGGTGACACTTTTCGCGCAAATTTTCATCGCACATAGGCGTCAGTTTCTACCTTAATAACGGACGCTGAAAATGACACTATTTTTTTGATCGAAATTTGGATTTCGCGGGCGACTTTAAGCGTCGGTTTGTTATAAACAACCGACACTGAAGACAAAGCGGTACCCGTGTCTGGCTGGTCTTCGAATATAGACGTCGGTTTTCGTAAACAACCGACGCCTAACATAGAAGGTGTCGGTTTTCCTTAATAACCGACGCCCAGAAAAGTGTCACTGAATGCTATTTCTGTAGTAGTGAAGGTTCAATGATGCTTTAAAGAACTCACACGAGAACATCAACAAATGGGTAACTAACAATATGAAGAGTATTGTTTATGATAAGAAAAGACTCCTGAGAAATATCGAGCTGCTGCAAAAAAGCCTTGCTGAACAATATGACGAACTCACTGCCGACATGATTGTTGACATGGAAACTCAATATGGTGAAATCTTAAAAAAGGAGGAGGAGGATGCGAGACAAAAAAGCCATATTAATTGGCTGACTGATGGAGATCTCAACACAAAGTTTTACAACACTTATGTAAAATAAAGAAGACGTCACAATACCACTGCCATGCTCAAAGATGACAATGGCGTGTGGACTAGCAATGAGGAGGATATGCATGAACTCATTATGAATTACTTCAAGAAGTTGTTTACTGAACCTGTTATCACTCATGAGACGGACATTAAGGATTACATTGGTCAGTTCAACAAACTGAATGAGAAGGAACAACAGACGTTGTTCTCAAAGGCTTCTCTAGAAGAAATCCACAATATCATTTCCAAACTTAATCCTCACAAGGCGCCTGGGCCTGATGGTGCGGATGGTAGTTTCATAAAGAAGAACTGGCATACTGTCAAACATTCCTTACTGCTGACTATCAATAATGCTCTACAAGGTGGTGACCTAGATGAAGACATGTGCAGGTCGACCATTGTTCTGATCCCAAAGATTTCGAAGCTTGAACTGTGTGAACACTTTTGACCTATATCTCTTAATAATCTCAGTCTGAAAATCACGTCTAAGATTATAGTGGAGAGGATTAAATCCCACCTTACTCACTAGATTTCCCCGGCGCAAAGTGCGTTTGTACCAGGTAGAAAAATATCTGATAATATTGTTATCACTCAAGAAATTATTCATCTTATGAGGAATAGGAGAATTGGAAAAGGGATGATGGAAAGTAAAATCGATTTTTTAAAAGCATATGACAAAATTACGTGGCCTTTTATTAAGGATACTCTTGAAAAGACTGGCATACCCAGCATCATCTGTAATTATATCATACAATCTATCTCAACTGGTGAAAGCTCTATTATCTGGAATGGAAGAGAAGCGAGCACCTTCAAATCTACTAGAGGTTTGAGACAAGGGGATCCATTATCGCCTTATCTATTTCTGCTGTGCTTAGAACGCCTATGTCAAGCTATTGATAAGCTGGTTCTGGAGAAGCAATGGACTCCTTTCAAACTCTATAATTCGGGTCCCAAAATTTCCCATCTATGTTTTGCAGACGATATGGTCCTTTTTGCCAAGGATGATACAAAAGAAATGAAAACTATTCTTCGATGCTTCAAGCAGTTTTGCAGGGTGTCGGGTCAAGCTATTTCTGTAAAAAAGTCTTCCATCTTCTTCTCTAGGAATGTAAGCCAAAACATGAAGTCCAGAATTGGTAGGATTAGTGGCTTCACCGTTACAAACAACCTAGGCAGATACCTATGAGTTCCTCTCATTCATGGTAGAGTGAACAAGGATACATACAATCCCACATTGAAGAAAGTGGATTATTCTATAGCAGCGTGGTCTGCACGTTGCTTAAACTTGGCTGGACGAGTTTGCTTGGCAAAGTCAACTCTTACTGCTATACCTAGCTATGTGATGTAGACGGCTGTGATTCCTATCAAAGTCTGTGAACGTATCGACATCACGATCCATAGTTTTATATGGGGAGGAAATCATAAAAGCCACCCTCTCTCTGGTTGCTTGGTACAAGCTTACCTGTAGTAAGGAGCATGGGGGGATTGGAATTTGGAGTATGAAAGAGCTAAATGCCTCTCACATTGCTAAACATGCCTGGGATATTGCTACTAAAAGGAGTTCTAGCTGGTGCAAAAGCCTGGCTCGCAAGTATAGTAAGCATACTGAAGGTAAAGGTATCAACTTATCCAGACTAGGGCGCTCAACTCTACAATTTAAAGATTTCATCTCTAATAACTCGACTTGGATACCGGTTAACGGACATAACATTAATGTCTGGTATGATAAATGGTGTGATATTAATGGCAGGCTTTATCAGTACAACCGTCGACCCATTCCTGAGGAGTTATATGACTTGAAAGTAGCGAGCTTGATTAACTTGAATAATGGATGGGATACTGAATTTCTTACTGATTGGTTTCCGAATGAAATTGTCAATCATGTTACTAGAATTGATATTCCTCGACAGAAGGAGGAGGAAGATGTCCTAGCTTGGGATCACTCAGATACTGGTCAGTTTACGATTAAAAGTGCCTATCAACTCTTACGACAGAACAAGGACATTAGAGTCCAAGGAAGGTGGAGCTTAATCTGGGAAGCGAAGGTTGCTAGTAGAATTAAATTCTTTATTTGGCTGGTTGGTCATAAGGCAATTCTAACAAACAAGAAAAGGATGAATCGAGGTTGGACTACCAATGTTGTGTGTCCCATTTGTGGCGACCAGAAGGAGTCCATTTTACATGCTCTAAGGGACTGTCCCAGAGCCCAAGCTGTTTGGAAAGCCATTTTGAGGAATCAGCTTTGGAACAATTTTTTCTCGATTACTAATGTTTGGGGATGGCTGGAAAATTGTATCAATACTGATAAAAGTAGGAGCATGATCTTCATGGTTGGATGTTGGCAAATATGGAAAGGGAGGAATGCACAAGTCTTCGAAGGAACTACTCTCTCTAGCAGCTACATAGCTCATCTTATTAGGAAGGATTGCAAGCTAACTGAACTAGCTTTCACACCAGCAGAAAGTAATAAAGAAAGGCCTCACCAGGAGGTTGGAGGATGGCAGCCACTGAATCTCAATTGCTGGAAGATAAACACTGATGCAACCTTCAGGAGTAAGAAGAATTTCTCGACTATTACTTTTGTTTGTAGAGACTGGAATGGAGGATGGATAGGTGGCTGGAGTAGGAAAATTTATGCCAACAATGCTCTGGAAGCTGAGGTCAGGGATGTTCACTGGGCAGTTGAAGTTAGCAGTGATTTTACTTGCAATCAAATTAGTTTTGAAACTGACTCATAGAAGACTATAGAAGTTGTTGAAGGTGATATACAACACTTTCCGAAGCTGGTGCCTTGGTTAGCTGATATCAAGAGTGGGTGGAAAAATAACTGGAAGCTCAATCATATCCCAAGAGAGAGGAACAAGGTTGTTGATGGCCTTGCTAAACATCACCAAAAATCCAAGGACAGTTCCTTAGTATATAGGGTACCTCCTAGTAGTCTAATTAATACTATCAATTTTGAGTCATGTAATGGTAGTAGTACTACCAAATTTATTTCTGCTGAAAGAAATGTATGTTGTAATGATCCTAAAGTTTTTGCTTGCATGAGAGGGGCGAGATGAATAAAAACCCTCTGACTTCCCTAAAAAAATGAAGCAAAAATAAGAGATGAATATGCATTCATCAGCCTCTCTAGTTTAGCAAATGGCCATTGGCTTGGAAGTGTCCCTCTTGCTGGAAATGGTAACAAACCTTCTTCTTATAGTGAAACTTGCCTGAATGCCATTTTCCACAGGTGCGACACCGGGGATGGTTGTTCTCATTGTAGGTATTTCCTTTACTTTCATTCTTTCCCTTGGCATGATTCCATCCTTGTCCTTTCTTATGAGAATTCTTCGGGCCAGAGGTGCCTTTAGTGAAACCCAAGTATCCTTTTGATGGGTTCTGAGCTGGCATCACATCTTCTCTATGTCTAGAATGGTTTTGTAGGCATCAGTGAAGGTATTTAGTTTACTCTCCATCACACAAGGCTTGATGGCAAGGTGTAGATGCTCCAAAAAATGGTCCACCCATCTTTCCTCGATCCTCATGTACCCAAATCACTCCATGATGCAAAACTTGCAGCCAAAGTCTACGACATATAAGATGCCTTGGATCAAGTTGGTGAACTCCCTTTCCTTTTCCGTTTTAGATGAGGTTGTAATGATTCTGGCTGTGAAGATAGTCCTAATGTCAATGCATGCCACATGGTCCCCATTCAGATCTCAACCTATGATGTGGTTCTCCCACCAGATCTTGGTTGCTCCCTCTAAGAGGTGAGAAGCAAACGAGACCTTCTTGTTCACCTACACCTCTAGCATGCAGAAACCATTCTCGACTGCTACCTGCCAAGCATCTGCTTTGTCGACCACCTCAGTCTTATCCTCTCTCTAGAACTTCTCAATGTTCAGCTTGAAAAAGTCCAGAATGGTGACTCCAAGACAGGGACGAACATGAAGCAGCTCACCATTTCCATCCCTGGCTATATCCCTGAGGGCTAGGGCACTAATGGCCTCAGTTATCTTCTTATATTGTTCCATCCAGAGGGCAACAGGGGTGTGGACTATTACTACAAGTCTTCGGCCACCAGTCAAGTTCTGTTCGGGTTTGACTTCATCTTTAGACATTGGTTCCTCCTCCCAGTTCATCTCTGGGTTGTAGAAGGGAACCAACTTAGGGTCTGAGCCTTCTCCTGAGGGTTCATTGGGTCTCTTCCTCTTCCTTGAGTACTCATCACCACTGTCTCTCCTCCTCTTCTCAAAAGATTCCTTCCTCTTGTGTAGGGGCCTACCTCCAGAAGGGTTCTCAACAACATCGTGGGGAACAACTACATTCTTGACATGGGCCATGCAGGTTCACACAAGTTCAAATATGTTAACCACAAATTTATAACTTGGAAAGATATATAACATTTAAACCTACATCCGTGTCATCTAATTTACATGCATTTTATTGTTAGGTGGAGGATTCCCTAATCCTTAACACCCTAAATTCCCAAACATAGGAGGTGGTGGAGAGAGAGAAAACCCTAAGCACTTAAAGTTCCTTAAGAGATAAGAGGTAAAGAAGAGACAAAAACACATGAGAAGACCTAGAGGTATCTTGTTTTGAGTCAAATCCTCAAATTTTGGCCAGATAGTCACACAGATTCTGGGAGTCTCCATTAACTGACTAGTGGGGCAGAGGAAAATCTTACCAGAACCCAGATCGTTATCCTTTTCTAGACACCTACATCTTTGGAAAATCCTCTAATAACTCCCTTAGGCTTTAAAGAATTTATAAAATTTAATAATTATTAGAGATTATATGGAAAATCATGCTCTGATACCAAATGTAATGACCCCACCCCTCGATAACCCCCAATTATGGGAAACCAAGAGGCTAGAGTTGTTATCCCAAAACAAGATCATACAGTTTTGCAAATAATAAAAAACAATTAATAAATCTACCTTTCTCATATGGTAGATCCCAAATAGCCCCTTATGGTCCTGCCGCAAGGGTAGACCAACACATAGGGTCGTACAATCATATGATCCTACCCAAAGGTAAACCAAATATCGACTCAAGGTAACTGACCGGCCTAAATCGCGCATCTGAAAAGTGGAGGCGGAATTGAAGTGGTCGAACTTTTAAATTTATAACCCGAAACCTTCTAGGCCCCCACAACTTTGTTTATGGGGTCGGAGTAGATATACGAGGTCGAACATAGGGACAAGGGTGGTAGTGTTGAGAATGCAGAATCGACACGTTACACTCCGATAAGGGCAAGGGGATGATAAAAGTTCCCCAAGGGAACAACCGACTGGGATCGATAAAACAAAAGAAATCTATCTCCAACTGGAGCTACGAAGAAAAATTAGGTTTTAAGCATTTATCAGTTTTTAGGGGTTTTCGTGCAATGGAAACATAGAGATAATACTATTGCTTTTAGTAAGGGATGAAGGAGAAAGCTTCGGTAAAACAAGCAACAGCAGAAACATCCTGTACCCCTCCTATCGAAGCGGGTACCTCTAACTAAGCATCAACACCCCTCTCAAGGTTGCTGGTCTTAAGTTAGAGTGGAAGGGTTACTAAAGCAACTCTAATCCTGGGCACTCTCATACTTGAGTATTGAACCAAACACTAGAGCCACAACACCTCTCTCGAGGCTGTTGCAACGGGAAAACATGATTCGGTAGCTAATCGAAATGCGATCCAAGCGTACAAGCTAGATTTCAGATGTTAAGCATAGCAATCATCCAACTAATGGAACCAAACATACAGAAGCAGATGATTAAAAATCTTCTAAATCCATTAACATATAAGGGTCTGATTACATTGCATAAGTAAAGGAAGTAAATGACTGAAATGAGTAAAGATAAATGCCGCCTTCTTGATATAGAAGGGCGACAGGCAGCAACAGACCCTCCAGCCCGATACCGGGCAGGAACCATGCCCGATATGCCCGTGTCGGGCGGCACCCTCTCGGGTGACACGCCGTGACTGATTATACGTATTGGGGTTCGGTATCGTGTCGGGTCAGAGTGTTGCTTCCAGTATCAAGTACTCTTGTTGGCCGATATCGGCCTACAGTGGTGCCCGGGACGACCCTAAATGAACCATTCCCTCCCTCTCGGGATGGGAGAGTTCTCACCTAGAATCGCCCGACACACCTCTGAGGCGCGATACGCTAGCTCCTGAAGCTTTCCTAAGCTGGCTTTCGAGGGTTTCCCGACCTCGTCCCATCAGAGTCTTGTTGCTGCTATTTATAGGCAGTGGGTGGGGGAAGTTATGGTGCTCCAGACGCCACATGTTCTTCCTTTAGCTTCATTATTGCGGCTTCAGGGACGCCCGATACGTGTATCAGGCGGCACAAGGATATCGGGCTGTCGGTCATCGTGACGAGTGCCGCCTGCCGGTGTGTGGCTTGTATCGCGTGACATGCTTCAGTAGTCGTGGCAAGCCTGGCTCCCTGTCGGGTAAATGGTGTGTCGGTCGCTCGATCCTTCTTGCGTGGCATCCTTGTGTCGCGTGGTATGATATCACGCATCCGTGTCGGGCACCGAGCGTATCAGCCAGCTGGTTGGTAAGAAGGCCGATGTAGGTGGAACACATTCGTGTGTGGGGGCGGCCCTTTTTTGCTGCTAAATGATTTAAAAATCGGGGAAAACTCTACAAAATATGATAAAATTTAGTTAAGAGCGTAGCGCGGCCTGTTTATTCGAAAACATGACAAAAAGGAGAGGAAAAAAGTTTAAAAGGGCAGTTTTGATAACGAAATAAGGGCCAAAAACATCACAAAATTTGGTGTTATCAACTCCCCCAAACTTAGCATTTTGATTGACCTCAATCAATTTTTAAACTTTGTTTTGCAATGCTTCTTCTCGACCGGTATAGTTTTCAGACCATGGGTTTGAGCGAGCATTGAGATGTCTCACAGAGAATGCGGCCCGACCACGAACAACAAACTTTATTTCTCCTACCTTATTATTTCCGCAAAATTTTTCTCTACAGCTTCAGTGAGACTTTGGTGCATGATTTTGATGTTAGCTTTCACACCAAACAGCTTTTGGGGGCAGGAAGTTGGGTGTTGGGTAGGCTAAGGATTTTTGGGTTTTTCTTGTTTCCCATTAGTCCATCCAGGTATGGGTCCATTAGCAGGTAAGTGGTCCCTGCAGTCCAAGCCAGTTGGCTTTAGAGAAGTGATTTCACATCCTACGTACCACTACCCCGGATCTACCATGCCTAAAGATGGGTACTTTTGGAAAACAAGTGTGTATATATTTCTTTTCTTTTTCTCTTTCTTTTTATTGGGCACAACTCTCATGCTTTTATTCACTCTCATAAGGCTATTCTCTCTTTTTGGGATTTTGTTGGGTAAGGGAAAACAAGAGGAGTTTTTGCTGTTTGGGCAGCATTTTCCTTCTGCATACACGTCTCTTAGCTGCTGCGAGATTATTTTTTGAAATTTTTGGCGTGGAAAGTCATAGTCTTTTGTCGTTTGAGGCTGCATTATCAGAAAGACATAACAAAACTTGCATCTCCTTTGGCACATAGAAAATAAATTGGCAAGAAGTTGTATCTGATTTTTACTATATAGCGTTTTTGTACATATGCATGGAGACAAAATAAGGAAAATTTTTCAAAATTTTTGTATTAGCATGTATATGTACACATGATATAGAAGAAGAACAAAAATACAAAAAGGGTGGAGTTCGAAGAATTTTTTTTTTATACCTCCCTTACTGGTACATCGTACCCCCCCCCCAAACTTACTCCACACTCTGTCCCAGAGTTGTGAAGTAGATAAGGTAGGGTAATGTCAACACAGTGAGGGATTAGCCGGTGAGCGCGCCTATGCCAGATAGAAGCTCCCACACATATTCTCCTCGTTTGCTGTGGTATTCGATGTGGTGGAGCTGGTCAGGCATCTCTTCATTTGATATCCATTCCAAGATGAAGATGTCGCAGTCGTTGGATAGAGGAATTTGTTGTGGACTGCAGTGGCAGAACTGGAGCTCGTGCCATTTGCTTGCTGCCGTATCCAGGAATGGTTGTATCTGCGCCGCTACCTCGTCATAGTATTTTCATACTAAGTGCTCGAGGGATGTCAACACTGTTGATGTACATTGCACCGGATGATCTTTGTTGCTGTCTGAGTTGTTGTAGAAAATTCCCGCTCGTTGGCAAGTGTACATCGCCAGGAGCGTCCAGTGGTTGTAATGCAGGATGGGCAGGAAGATTGTACGTGGAACCTTGTGCTCCAACTCTTCCAGAAATGATTGCTTTGCTCCTATTTCATCGGCGAGGCAGATGTCATTGAACAACATTGGATGAGCAATGTATGCATGTTCGAACTTCTGTTGTAGTGTTTGGATGTAGGCGGCCACCACGGATACCGCTAAGCATCCTCCATCTTTTACCATGTCCCTTAAGTCATCAACCAGGACTATGACATTGCCTGCCTCATAGATGACATCTGCCGGGGTAGAATCAGCCAACTTCAGAAGGATTTCGTTGACCTACTCCTGCGTGAGTGTAGCACACGAGAAGCGGTCGAAATTGTTGATCAATCCTTCTGGAGTTTCAGGTGAAGCGGGGTATTCAAATCCATGAAATTCCTACAGGATCTCTAACTGCTTGCTTGCCCCGTAAGTGTTGGTTTCCATTTCCGCTTCTTTTTCCGGAGAGCTGCTGGGTTGTGAAGATTTGCTTTCTAGGTCACTATCCAGCAGCTTTTCAGGTACCCCTGTGTCTTGGAAATAGCGCCTGTCTTTTATCAGCAGCAGTGCATATATGCTCCTGAGAATGTAGAAGTTTTGGCCTTGGAGGTGCCTCATGTATCCAAATATGTTAAGTAGCTCCATGGCGCGTAAGACGACAAAGGCGCTGTTTCCGCTTCCCTCTTCTGCTTGGATGGGGAAGTCTCAGATAGAAAAGAAGTTCCAAACGTCCTTGTGACGTTTGACTCCATGCTTTATAGCTCGTAGAAGACGCAATGGTAGAAGCCTCAGGTGTTTGTCCTCCGGGTGACTGAAAATAAGCCCAGAGCGTGGCACCTCGTTGTTGATGCAGCTTAGCAGCTGGACGTCGTGGTTCCAGAGGTCTACCACGTAGAGGAACCATACGTTGCAGTTCTTGTATGGGGCCAACACCATGTTCGTGTTATGCTTTTCAATGTGTTGCAGCATGTTGGCCACCACAATGGAGTCTGGTACTACCATCATTAGTCTTCTTGCCAAGTTCAGGGTGGTGTTGTATATTGTTCTCCGACCTATCCCGGTACTGATGTTCTCTATCATTGCACCTTCTAGGACCCTGAACAGCTTCTTGCCGATGATGGCTGGTGAGCAGAACATGCTTCTGAGTGCTCCCCGTCGTACAGAGAAGTAGCCGTCACTCCAGACGACGTCTTCTTCCTCTATCTGTGACCTCAGGACCTTGTTCAACAATTTTTGGTCCCTGATCGACAGGTAGCCGATGGCCCTTCTGTTGAAGTCGGCCATCTCGAAGGAAGGTAGCTCCGATGGCACAGAGAACTTATCCGCCATCGAGCGTCTTCCTCTGGGGGGGTGCCTTTCATTGGCGGAGCAGATGTCTCCCCCCTTTCCCTTTGATTCATCAGAAGAATCCCCCTGACGCGGATGTCTTCATTATCATCTTCAGCTTCATACAGGGGGACTGAGGGAGCAATTTCTTCCAGACCGCGAGAGCTCTCCTGTCCCGCTGGAGCTCCGTTGGCCGATCTTTGTGGCGTCTCTTCCTCGGGAGTTGTTGGTGGCCTACTGGAGGAGGAAGAGGACGATGATCTTGAGGAGGCTACTGACGTGGACAATGGAGAGCCTGAGCCAGGGGCGATGGAGACCTTCTCGGTTGCCTTCGGTGCGGATGGTCGTCTTCCCTGTTCAGCCTCTCCTCAATCACATCAAGGTGCTGGAGGGCTTGCTGAAGTGTTACGTTGAGTTCCTCTAGTTGGCTAGTAAGGCCAACTAGAGTTAGCAGTTCCCTTTCCTGGCTATTCAGCCTCTGTTGGAAAAATGAAAACTTGCAGGTTAGAGAATTAAACGTAGCCAAGTGGCTTTCCATTACCTCCCGCAAGTGGTCCAGTTCATTCCCCAACATTTTCCCGAGCGACGGAGGGGCTCCTGCAGGTCTCCCTCCCGTCCTTGCGATACTTCCCTCACTTGAGGGTCTACCCGATGAGGTAGAACCAATATCGATCGTCTGCAAGGTAGATGCTGCTGGGCGAGGCGTCGGTATCCCTGCGGCCATTGCTACCTCGTATTCTTGTGGTGGTGGAGAAGGCAGCGGTGTGGGTGGATGCTGCTCCACCTCTACATTGTCGGAGATTTCTTCAGCAACCGCTATGGGAGACACCGGTGGCGGCGGCGGTGTCGGTGTTAGCGGTGCAACTCCGACCTCCATCTCGAGTATCTCGGCGAACACCCCATTATCGACGTCCGGCTGTACTTCTTCGTCTGCCTCTAAAGGCACCACAAAAGTTTCAAGGGCTGCAGCTGTCTCTTCCGCGACAGCTCCTGTGGTTGTCTCGGCAACCTCAACGATCTCTAGTTCTTCTTCAGCCATGACAGGTGTTGTTATGACTGTGGCTGGTATAGTAGGAGTGATGACAGCTCTATCAACTTCCATCGTTGGTGGCTCTGAAGTGTCAGTTGGCTCGATGACGGTTGTTGAAGTTTTGTCCTGCCTTGGGTCGAGAGGGATTGATTCTCCTCTCGTATCCCCCCTTACTTGGATACTAGTGGTGGAGGCGTAAGCTGCTTCTACCGCCATAGCTTCAATTTCAGCTGTGGTGAAGACCAGCTTTTCTGCGTCATAGGCGGCACAGTGAGGGAGTGGAAGGAGGGTGTTTGTCCTTACGAACTTATAGAAGTAACTTCACCCCTCCTTCTTTATAATGTTGTCCCTCATTTGGTACTCGAGGTCGATTAGCTCGTCGCTCCATGTCCTCGAAAGACTGCGCGGATCCCGGGGGTACCCCAGCCTAGCCACGATCAGGTTGACGATGCCACCCATGCAGTATTCCTTAGTGGCATCCTATATTGGGTGCAGTCTGTTCAGCAGAAAATGCCCCAGGTTAATCACTCTGCCCTCCATCATGTGCCACATGATGTGGAGTTCTTTGGTGTAGATATTTCTGGACTTGTTTTTGCTGAAGAGTAGGCAATGCACCAGCTTGTGCACTATTCTCCAGAAACATGAGTGTACCACCGCCACCTTACTTCCCGGCTTGAATGATGACTTGCCGGTTAGCCTTTTCCAGACCTCCACGGTTGAACCCGTCTCCCTCGGTGATCCTTTCACCGTTACTCAGCAGATTCTTCTCCTCCTCGCTGGAAGAGTAGATCTTGTTGAGCATCCTTTCGGAGATGTCATGCTCTGAGTTGTACATCCGCCCTTGCAGTTTGTCTGCTCTACCATATTCTTCAACGTCCTGAGGTGTATTCTTCACCCGACAGAGAGACGACATGAACTCCCTTGTGAGTTTGGTGTAGGAGGTGGAGCGGCTGAGGCAGATCTTCCTTAGTCCTGCTGTGGTGAGGACATTCTCAGATCTTTCGAAAATGCCCAATTGATGGAAGGATGATTGGTGGCAGAATCTGCTTGGCCTGTAAATTTTCTTTGCCAGTTCTGAGTACTGGCGTCCATGCTCCTCATCTCTCGGCACGAACCTTCCTAGTGTGTGATCCAGGGGTTCTGCCACTGTAGTTGAAGCTATTGCTGGAGTTGTTATTCCTTCTGTCCTCACCCTCTTATCGGTGGTTAATGGCTTAGCCACTTCGGGATTAGGGCATTTCTTCCCGCCTGTTGTTGCTTCAGTTGCGGCCTCGGTGTTGATTCTTCTGCCGTGTTCGTCAACTCGAACGACAGTTTGCTTTGTACGGGCCATTTATGTTATCATTAGATAAATTCATTTATCAATTAAATGTTAAAATTGATTACAAGATAAAGGTACGGCCCGATAAAAAAACTACTCGACACCACCGTATCGGGTCTTAACAAAGGGCGATACGATGCCTTCCCCGATACGAGGTTCGAGTGTCATTCATCAAAAGGAACAGCAAAGGCGATACAGATCTGGACGATAAAGAGAAAGCCGTGCATCAAACCCGTTGCTCGACACGGGTGTGTCGGGCATTACGGTCATGTGAAACAAACTACCCGATAGGGACATCCTGATAGAAAAGCAATGTGTCGCCCGATAACCAGAACGATCGAGGCGGCATGAGGATGGGCGACAAGGCTATCGCCCGATACGGCGTATCAGGCTAGCGCGTGCTAAAGGAGGGTCGCGTGACACATGTGTCGGGCGATACAAGGAAATTAGCCAAAGCTGTCATCCCGATACGTAATGTGCTATATGGAGGTCGTGTCAGGCTATACCTTTGCTATTTTCTTAAACTTTCTGCACGACACGAGAGCAGAAGAGGGTTGCGAGACACGGGAGTAAACGAAGGAAATCACAACACGATATAGGTAGGTGAAAAGAGTAAAGGTAGTATCCCGACACGGTAAAACCTCTGTACTATGTATATAGCAATCCCAACCGGTGGTAAAACGGGTAATTCCGGGACGCGTGTCAGCCGTTGAGATAAGTCATTCCCGAGGCGGGTAGTCCATCCGTCAGCATAAGGGTGATTACTCATTTTGCACGATACGGGTGCACGCCACCCAGGCATGTCATCCGTCACAGCTTTTGGGATGCCTGAAATACCGTCTCCCGATATGAGCACGTTCTGTGCTCCTGTTGAGCTACTGCTCGATACGATACCTTCAGAACAAAATCTAGGTGAAAAACCTTAAAAACAAAGCGGGGGAAAAGCGATTGATGAGTAAAATATCATTGGCCTAAGGTTAAGTTCCCAGCCTCAGATAGTATTACCCATCCAGGTCCATAAAATAGAGCGGTGGCCCATAAAACAGAAGAGTCAGTGCATGTGGCGCATGCTCTGACTCGGGCCTTATTATAGTCCAAGTGTTCATAATGTTTGTCTTGCAAGAAAGTAAATAACGCCCTATTCTAGAAAAAATAAAAGCCCGGGCTGCCTCCCCAGGAGTGCTTCAGTTTGCGTCGCTAGCTCGACAGTCCTAGGTTTTCACTTCTAGCCTCCAGCATCATCCATATCTTGCAACTCGATCTATGTCTTTCTTGATCACAGCCCTGCCTTTTTGATGGTTTTGGTGATGGAAGGTATTTTTCCTGAGGGATTCTTTATTAATTCGGCCATTTGAGCTAATTGCTGATCAATCTGGCATTGATGCATCTCCATATCCGCCATCTGAACTTGCAGTGAGTTCAGAACCCCCGAATTTGAAAGCGCACTTTGCGCTAGCTGGTTATCAATTGTATCTTGTCTTTTTACAAAATCAAACAATTGTCCAACCACATATGATTGGTTTGAAACCTTGTCCTGTCCCTGCTCTTTGGTTTGACCTTGGTATTTAACTTGTCCTTGGGAATTTCCTTTGTTTGACTGGAAGGAGGTGTTTTTGGCAAACTGATTCTGTCCTCCCCTTTTTTCGAAAGCTTGAAGTGGTTTGTAGGAGTTATGCATCTGATGTGAGTTTTCAGCTGCATCCTTGTTGCCATAACTGAAACCAGGATGGTCCGGCCTTTTAAAATTTATAAAAGAGACATTCTCAATCTCCTTAGCCTCAGATTCAGCATCGCTCGATGCGTTAGGTCGGGAGTAAATGCAGTTATCTACCCCATGTCCACCCTCTCCATAGGTGACACACTTCATGACCTTCTCGATCTGCTTCTTTCCCTTTCCACTAGATTCTTTTAGCTGGTTTACATCAGTTGCTATCCTATGGATTTGAGAGGTTATAGTCTCCAGAGCCTTGGATTCAAGATAAGATCCTTCAATAGCCTTCTTAGCTTTCCCCCTGTCGGATCTATCATAGTCAGTGCCGGCTTGCAGCTCAGCCATGTTCTTGATGATCTTCTCGGACCTGCTCGACTTCTTCCCCAGAAAGTCACTTCCTACTGCTGCATTCAGTGAAACCCTTTCCTCAGGGGTTAGACCGTTGTAAAAGGTAGTTATCAAGAAACCTTTCTTGTAGTTGTGATGAGGGCAGTCCCTCTGATATTCTTGATATCTCTCCCAGGCATCATGGAGGTTCTCGCTTGGCTTTTGCATGAAAGATGTAATCCTTTGTTTGTTTTGAACAGTCTTCTTAGTAGGATAGAACTTGTTCACGAAGGCATCTTCCAGTGCACTCCATCCATTTATAGCTTGGTGGGGCAGCCCCAGATACCATGATAGAGCCTTATCTTCCAAAGAAAAGATGAAGCCCTTGCAATAGATTACCTCCTAGGGAACTCCCCGCATCTTGATGGTGTTGCATATGTTTTTGAAAGCATCCAAGTGGTGATAGGGATTGTCATTCTTAGAACTTCCTCCAAAGCTTTTTTTTTTGAATCATGGAGATGACTGATGGCTTGAGCTCAAAATTAGTGGTGTTGAATCGCGTAATGATGACAGGGCATCTGGAATTGTTAGCCTTTGTGGAAGCTAACTCCCTTAGAGTCTTTTCTCCTTCATCTGAATCGTCGCTGTCGCTGCCTCTCTGGTACTGTTCTTGATTATTGTGAATTCTTCTATGCCTCTGGTGATGACAACGTCTATCACGGCGATGGTCGTCCTAGAACGGTTCCATTTCTAGATCTTCAGGCTGATCATTGCCATCATAGCGGTCGTTATCTTTGGGCGGGGGCAAGACAGGTCTCACTCTTCCTTGGTGTTCACCTTCTGAATGGGGTTCAACGCGAGGCGGCATGTTTGATGGTGTCAGTGCTAAGATGAGAAGAATGCCTTTCTTCAGAGTACCTGAATATCATGTAAAAATCAGGTTAGAAAATCTGTTGTTAATAATACGAATTATTCATTTCAGGTAAGAATAATAATAAGAAAGGAAAAAGAGAGTGCGGTCAAGCTCATTTCTAAGCTTGAGGCACTGGAGTGTAGTTAGTGGATTCAGGTTCGTTAATAGTACCATTTTGCCTTGTCCCCGGCAACGGCGCCAAAAAGTTGACTGTCCTAAATCCCGCGTTCGAAAAGTGGAGGCGGAATTGAAGTAGTCGGACTTTTAAATTTATAACCCGAAACCTTCTAGGCCCCCACAACTTTGTTTATGGGGTCAGAAAAGATATACGGGGTCGAACACAGGGACAAGGGTGGTAGTGTTGAGAATGCAGAATCGACACGTTACACTCCAGTAAGGGCAAGGGGATGATAAAAGTTCCCCAAGGGAACAACAAACTGGGATCGATAAAATGAAAGAAAACAATCTCCAACTGGAGCTATGAGGAAAAATTAGGTTTTAAGCATTTATCAGTTTTTAGGGGTTTTCGTGCAACGAAAACAGAGAGATAATACTATTGCTTTTAGTAAGGGACGAAGGAGAAAGCTTCGGTAAAACAAGTGGTAGCAGAAACATCCTGTACCCCTCCTATCGAAGCGGGTACCTCTAACTAAGCATCAACACCCCTCTCGAGGTTGCTGGTCTTAAGTTAGAGTGGAAGGGTTACTAAAGCAACTCCAATCCTGGGCACTCTCGTACTCCAGTATCGGACGAAACACTAGAGCCGCAACACCTCTCTCGAGGCTGTTGCAATGGGAAAACATGATTCGGTAGCTAATCAAAACACAATCCAAGCATACAAGCTAGAGTTCAGATGTTAAGCATAGCAATCATCCAACTAAAGGAACCAAACATACAACAAAAAATGATTAAAACTCTTCTAATTCCATTAACATATAAGGGTATGATTACATTGCATAAGTAAAGGAAGTAAATGACTGAAATAAGTAAAGATAAATGCTGCCTTCTTGATATAGAAGGGAGACAGGCAGCAGTAGACCCTCCAGCCTGATACCGGGTAGGAACCTTGCCCAATACGCTCGTGTCGGGCGGCACCCTCTCGGGCGAAATGTAGTGACTGGCGATACGTATCGGGGTTCGGTATAGTGTCAAGTCAGAGTGTTGCTTCCAGTATTGAGAACTCTTGTTGACTGATATCGGCCTGCAGTGGTGCCCAGGACGACCCTAAGTGAACCATTCCCTCCCTCTTGGGATGGGGGAGTTCTCACCTAGAATCGCCCGACACACCTCTGAGGCGCGATACGCTAGCTCCTGAAGCTTTCCTGAGCTGGCTTTCGAGGGTTTCCCGACCTCATCCCATCAGAGTCATGTAGCTGCTATTTATAGGCAGCGGGTGGGGGAAGTTATGGTGCTCCAGACACCACGTGTTCTTCCTTCAGCTCCATTATTGTGGCTTCAGGGACGCCCGATATGTGTATCGGGCGGCACAAGGATATCAGGCTGTCGGTCATCGTGACGAGTGGCTCCTGCCGGTGGGTGTCCTATATTGCGCGACATGCTTCAGTAGTCGTGGCGATCCCAGCTCCCTATCAGGTAAATGGTGTGTTGCTCGCTCGATCCTTCTTGTGCGACATCCTTGTGTAGCGCGGTATGGTATCGCGCATCTATGTCAGGCAGTGAGCGTATCGGCCGGCTGGTTGGTAAGAAGGCCGATGTCGGTGGAACATGTTTGTGGGCCTGGACGGCCCTTTTTTGCTGCTAAATGAGTTAAGAATTGGGGAAAACTCTGCAAAATATGATAAAATTTAGTTATGAGTGTAGTACGGCCTGTTTATTCAAAACATGACATAAAGGAGAGGAAAACAGTTTAAAAGGGCAGTTTTGATAACGAAATAAGGGCCAAAAACATCACAAAATTTTGTGTTATCAGTAACCTGATGATTCTACCCCATGGGTAGACCAATAACTAGGTTATCCATCTCTAACAATTATTCAAAGATACGAATGAGGACTAGAATCTAAGCTAGTTATGCACATATATTTATGGTGATAGCCATAGTCACTTTATAGTTGCATGAAATAAATTCAACCAAGTAGTTAATTTCAAGAAACTAGTAAAACCTTAGAAATCACCATGAAACTAGAGAGATTAGTCATAAGCGTAACCACATACCTGATTATGAGTAGAAAGAAGCAAGATATTCAAGTCTAACTAGATGTCCAATCAAGCAAGGTAAGTAGCCAAATCAAGAAACCCTTGATCCTAAAAGCATGCATAACACCTGGTTTTTACCATCACCTCCCAAACAAATCTTTATTGACTTGGGATACCTTTCGAAGGTTTTTAAGTCTCATTAGTATTCCTTAGGCTTTCTTAGATGAATTTCTCAATCTTTATCCTTTTTAGGTCAACAAACCCTAAAACAACTTTTCTACTCATAAAAACCCTAATTACTCAATCTATCCCTATTAAGGATTATCTATTATCAATTTGGCTTAGGATCATCATATCTCTTCTCTATTTATGTAATTTCAAAATAAAAACAATTAAAACTCATAATTATCGAAATTAGGGTTTTAAGCCCATTAATGAACTTTCATATACATGGAACCCTAAATTAAGTGAATCACATACAAAGATCATCTTTTAGGATCTAAATCTTCCTTTTATTAACAATAGGTTAATATTTGCTCAAAATATCCAAGGAACATTATTATATTTAATTATCATCAAAACCCATGGGTTTTCATTTATGAAATCATTAAAGATTATACTTTATACACTTTTCGAATTGAAAGTAGAATCAAGATTCTATTATATTTTTAATGAATTGTACATATTTTTATGATAAAAAACCATATATCATATACCTTAATCTAATCATACTATCATTAGTTACAATTTTTATAAGAAAACACATTTTCAACCAATCTAGAATTAACACATATTCATTTTAGATTTACTTAAGCCACGCCAGCGGGGCCAGGCTTGAGCCAATCATCTCATGCCACATAGGAACCCAGACCCGCGAGGCAACTCGCCCATGCAACAAAAGAAAAGGTGGGAAATTACCATAAAACCCTTACCTTCTCAGTGCACGCTCGAGGGCAGGAGCGTCTTTTGATCAGGCACCGTCTTCAACCTCATGTCTCCCCCTCTCACGTGAGCTGACAATCAACCAAGGTGTTGAGATTGTGCTACGCTTCTCCTAGGAACAAGGTGAGGCTAGCTTCACCTTCATCTTGGCCTCCCAAACTCGAAGCACTCTTCCATTGCTATGTGGCTCAACTAGAATGTTAGGACAGAGTTGCTCTTCTCCGTTGAGAAGAAGCTACTGGACTAAGGCAAAGATCGCATTCTTCAAAGTAATTGGATGCACCCATGAGTTCTCGAGCTCTCCCTGAACAAACCAAGATGTTTTTCATCATCACTGAGGGTGTGTGGCCCCCTATTTATAGAGCAGGATCTCAATGGTCCTCTCAATTTGAGGAAATCCTTTTCACACCATGAAAGGTCACAAATCCTAGTATGTATGGGATCCCTAGGACCTCCCAAAGACAAAGGACTTGTTCCTAGATCCCCTCATGTGCGGAGTTGTAAAGGAAGTGGAGAAGAAAATATCACTATTTTCCAATCCGACTCGAGGTAGGTGACGATGCAACCACCATTTGAACTTAGATCGAATGGATGTCATGCCACCTACTAAAAAAATAGAAATTAAAGGATAAATCGCTTGAAAATAAATGTGACATTTAAGTATATCCTTCTCACTTTAGGAAATCTCCCAAAATTCATAACTCTCAAACCATGACTCCTTTTAATCTCAAATTTTGAGGGAAAATAATTAATTTCTTAATCTACTTGCATGACAAGTTTGGAGTCATCATTGGAAAGTAAAAGAGGATTTTCTTCATGTTCAAGTTATCACTTAATAAGACATATTTTATTCATATTTTCTCTGTCTGACTATCTTATTTTCCTTTACTTTGATTGCTTTTACCATTAGAAAGCATATGGATTCAAAATATCATCCATGATGATCAATCATACATCTTGCCACATATTTCTTATATTTTTCATCATTATTTCAATTTCCTTTCTTATGCATTATTTGATTTCCTTCAACATTTCTTCCTCTTCTATCATCTTAGACTCACTAATACATTAGGATTCACAAAATCACATGCACAAGGGAATTGCGGAAGAAACCCATATATTTATCATAAGTCATACAATTTACATACAAGTATATTTCTTTGGAAAAATTGCATTTACCCATCTATTTACAACTATAATCATCTTTCGGCTCGGGGTTGATAGGTATATCCACTCTTGGTTGAACTGGTGGGGTGGGAGGGTGTTGTTTGGGTGTTAGGTTGGGTGTAGTTGCTACAACTCTTTGTTGAGTTTGAGATACAATACCCTTCTAGATATTCTTTAGTTCTTCTCTCCAATGATATTTCTTTAAAAGGGGGAAAAGGGAATACATCCTTCTACAAATATTAGCCATATTACAGTCATAAAAGAATCATCTGTAATGGATGATTTGCATAATTTCCTCACTTGGCATTGAAGTCTTTATTAGTAATATCCTCTAAGGGGATCCTTCTATTCAACGCGTTTATCATTCACAAAAAGATGAATGCGGTGTACCTAGAATCTGGCTTTTATTTTGGGATAGTTGTATCGATCCAAATTGTGATCCATTTGGGGATGTACAATCTATCCGCCCATTGTATTAAATGCTCTAATCAGACCAAAATCTTCTGCATCTCCCTTGATTCTAGCTTTTCAAAGACCATCCTCCCACAGAACATATCTTTAAGGTTGTAGTTGTATGTGGTTATATGTTGGACAAAAATATCTACCACAATCAACAAACATTGGTTCAAGGCTTTGTATTAGAGTGTGATATACTTTCGCCTTCTAGTTCCTTGTAAGGATTTGCATAATTCTTCAACAGATGGTGATTTTTCATTGTTTTCATAAAGTTGAGCAGCTACACTTGGTCTAGCATTAAAATTAGCCTTCTTTATCTCTATGCAATAATTCTTCAATAATGGTGCCATAATGACTTTAAATAATTTCTTACTAATGAATGTGGTAGGTTTGAAAGTTGACCTCAGGCCATCCCTTGTCATAGTTATGGTTGGGCATGAAACCAAACCAGACCATTGAACTCAATCAAACAAAACCAAACTGATCCATTTGGTTTGGTTTTCGAGGGTGGGTGAATGGTTTGGTTTGGTTGTAAAAATTTTCTAACCATTATATGATGGTCTAGTCTAGATTAAGGGTACATTTTAACAAAACCAAATCAAACCAATACATATGTCTGCATACTATTACAATATATACTTTTTGTATATAGGAATGAGGGGACTAACCTCATTTGGTTGAAGATTAAAGGTTTCTCCTATATGTATGGGTAAAAAGGTTAAGTAGATACACTTATAGTGGTATAGAGATACCTTACTTATGTTTACCAATAACATAAATGAAGGATATGAAGACAATGGTCCTAGGCCCAATAAACATTAACTAACACTTATATTGTGAAAATACTTATATAAACTCAACTTTAAAATACTTAATAAGTTCTCAATATGTAAAAGTAATATGAAATAAATAAAACTAAGACTTCAAAAAATTTAAATTATGTTGTATTGGGTATCTTATTTGAAGTTTGTTGGACAATGTCTACTTATAGTTTGTATATGTCTTGTTATATTAACTTTTGGTCTTTAATTTTTTTCTAAAGTTTTTTTATCATTATATATGGATTGATAAAGATGATGACAAATGGTTCAAGTGATGATAAAATTCTTAGAATAACACTCGTAGATGATATATTTAGACAAAACTATACCAAACCATACTACAAATTAATAGTTTAGTTTGTTTTTGTTTTAGACTAGTTAACAATTCAAATTGGCTTGAAATTTTTACAAATTGATATATATGGTTTAGTTTGTAATTTTAATGATAAAAAGAACTAAACCAAACTTTGCCCACCCCTAGTCATAATTTATCATTCATTGTTGTAAACAACATCGTTCCCAGGTTTATCATTATCTAACATGTCATTGAGGACGTGGATATCCCTTAGTATCATCTTATGCGTGGAAGTCTTATCTATATCCCTCATTTTACATGGTAGTGGTGGGTAAATTACATTTTGGCATTGTTAGCTACATCTATCTCTGGGAAAATTCAGTTCTCCAATTTATTTGGCGCTTTACATAATAGTCAGTTCAAATTCCCTCTACTTCATCTGCAACACCCTCCTACTGTTTCACCAAAATTGATTGGGATCCACCCTCAACTGGCTCTTACAAAAGAAACTCCTTGATAATTTATCATAGTGTGGTGGAGGTTGAGGGTTTTTTTAATAAAAAAGTGCATCCAAAATACTCATAATATCCTTGGTGATGTCCCCCTCTTCTTCCCTTGCTTCACCTGATTCAGGCATAGCTTCATTCTCCCCGATAGCTTCTACATGAGTGGAATCTCCTTCCTTTGTAGGGATTCAACTCCTTTCTCATCATATACAACTTTTTTTTTCTGAAAAATGGTAGGTACGTTCTCGTGTAGTTTGGTTTTGACATTCATGGATTGTCCTAGTGAGGCCACAAAGTGGACTACTTCTTCATCTATATGTCCCACATTGTTTCAAATAGTGTTCTTTGCTCCGTGATCTTCTGAGAGCTCAACAATCACATACTTATTTAGTGAAGGCACATTAGGAGTGATTCCTAGATTTTCTAGCACCATATCGACATTAAGATGGACGTCCATCTCTACTCTCGCATCAGGCTGGCAATGCTCTTCTTTATGGGAAACCATATGCCTTTTGGCAATTAATTCTTAAGGAGATGATGATCTTTTAGCTTCCTCCTTGCATTTCTTCTTGTTAGTGGAGGCACACAACAACTCATTTTCATGTTGTAGATCATTGTGTTTGTCTTAATACACTGATATCTTTGTTCATGTCAACCAAAGACTCCATTATCTTTAGTTGGTTCTCTACCAGAACTTGCATTTGTTATGGTAGGATATTTAGAGGTTTAATGTTTGTATTCACGTCCTTCACCTACATTGTTAGTGACTGAAAATCTATAAATAATTTTAAATATGAAAAATAGTTTTGGAGACAACTTCACATAATTTTTCTATCTCCTTCTTGATTTCCATGAATTTAGTAGTGACGTGGGCTCATTTGCATGTACAAATTCTTTGTCTTGAGATTGCTTCCTACCTAGGTTTCTCTCTTAGCAGTTAGTGGGGATTGTCTATATATGTGCTTCGAAGCATGTTACTTTCCACCACTTTTAGCTAATGGGGTGGGTTATTTGATTGAGGGACCCTTCTCAACCTCCTCATTCCTAATGGATGGCCCATGGTTAGCGACATACACCTTCTATTCATCATGCTTTAGATCTGGGGGTGTCGTCATAGATGTGCTAAGTTTATCCTCTTCTAGGATGGCATGAAAAAACATCATACTTGTGATTGTAGTGTATCCCATATCTCTTCCCTCTCTAGCTATGCTTTTAGAGGGATGATAGCCAACTTTTTAGGTATGGTGACTATTGTGACAATCACATGCTCAACCTATTCTTGTCTTTCTAGTTGAGGTGTGGATGGTTTCTTCTTTTTTGGTATGGTGGTTGTCTTCTTGGGAAACCAAGCTATTAGCTTATTTCTCTTTACATGTTTTGCCTCCTTGTCCTCTCTGTTCTTGATGAACTTCTCCATTAAAGTTCATTGATCTAAGGTATATCTGTTGAACCCTATTTCATCTTTAGAATGTAATTTATTGGGAAGAGCAACCTATCACAGTCATAGGTGCTCATTTAGGGAAGAGTAGCCTATCACAGTCATAGGTGCACATTTTGGGAAGAATAGCCTATCACAGTCATATGTGCTCATTTGGGGAAGAGACACATGTCATTCATTCTTCTAATCTAGTAAAAGTATTTGTCCTTATTCTTGGCAATACATTTGTAGACATTAAATATTTGACATCTAAAAATATTTTCCCTATTAACTTAGTAAAGTGTTTGAGTTCCTTGGAATGGCCCAGCCTATGTGTCATGTGTGTTATGAAACCCTCCATGAAGAAATATTGTGAGCCTTTAGGTCGAATTGTAGGTGTTAGCCTATCGAATCAAAATTTTCCTATGTTGATCAACCTCTTCTCTAGGATGATCCAAGGAATGCAAATATCCAATCTAATAATATTGTCGGTGTCTGACTAGAAAAATTGTGCACTGGAAAAGATTTTTTGTATAATGCACATGAAGCCTGAATGTATCTAAGTGGACTTAGAATTTCCTAAGTGGTGTACTTCTTCTCTTTAAATCCTCAACAACTTTAGTCTGTGGAGAAACCTCAAACTTCTCTATCATCCCCTACCTTGTTGGGTAGCTCTTCCCGTTGTTGTGAGTCAGTGAATATAGATTTTAGCCACTTCATAGTAAAAAAGTAGTCCTTCTTGATCTCCTATAGTGCTATGTTAAAATTTCCTCCACACTCCTCAACCTCCTTATTCAAAACTGGTAGTATCATCAGGAAGGATATGAACTCAAGGGGGAGTTATTCATAAGAGATGTGGTTATTAAAATAGATTTTTAAAGGTTGACACAGTTGAGGTGATCCTTCACCTAGTCATATATACTAAATTTCCGTAGGGTATCTATGCAACCAAATCTGGTTGCCTTGAAAGTCTTTCTGCTAAACATGTCTACCCAACTCTTCATATGTGCATAATACTTAGGGATGGAATAATTATCTGGATGGAAAGTTGTGGTGGTAGCTGGTGTTGGGGGGGGATGTTGGGAATAATTGTAGAGGTGTGTGTAGCTACAAAATCTTGAGCAGATAGGGTGCTCATTCTTGTTAGGTTTCCTCCTTTCTTGTCTTCTTGTTCTTTCCCCTTTGTTATTCTAGTAGACTTTTGTCTACTTTTCTCTTGGGAATGGATGCCATGTCTTCCTTTTCTTAGGTTTTCCATAGAATGAGAGTATTCATGTCTCAGTCCTTCTAGATATTTTAGAGTTTGATGACTCTTCTAGGATTGGCAATTGGAGGTGCTACATATGCCCATCCTCAAAAATAATTTTCCTACTTTCTAGGGTCTCCATTGATTACTAGATACTTGACTAGTTCATCTTTGAGCCTCTCCATATTGTCCATATCTTCATTTCTTAGTTGCTGCCAGATTTCATAAACCTCTATCATTTTGTTAGCATTTACCTCCCTAATACCTTCATCTTTGACCTTTGGTTTTGTTAGTTTGCAATGTAGATATAAATTATATATTATGCAAAAGGTTAGATCAACACTACTAATTGTAGAAGGCTGAATAAGATGACTGATAGCCTTAGCCATAAGTCGGTTTGGAAATCAATGGAAAGAGAGACAAGACAAGCAAGCTGATGGACAAGGTCAACCCTTATAAATAGAAGGTTTTAGAATGACAAAAACCAACAAAAAGATGGGTATTAGAAACTAAAAAATTCTTATGGTCAATCAAAGGATGGGAATTTTAGATTTGTGACCGAAGAAAAGATAGGGAAACAAATGATATCAACTTATAGGGATGACTTGCAAGCAAACTCAAAGGTATTGGGAACCAAAGGCACACAACCGATGGTTTTAACAATTGATAGTTGTGAAGTCTGCAAGTGAAGGTTAAGGAGGCATTAAAAACCGAAGGAAAATGGGGGTCAAAGGTTGTTAAACTCAAAGAATTGAAGGTTTCTGAAGATAGAAGTTTCTACCTTCTGATGGCTACAGTTCGACAATGACAAAAAGGGAAGACGTTCGCGAAAACATTTAAACTAGTAGAAGCTAAAGACAACATATATGAAGGGGAACTTTCTAATGATAAAGAGAACCATCGAATGTGTCACCAACATCTAATCCTCTTGTACCACCATTTTATACTTCCTTGTTGTCATTCATTGGAGAATACAAATGAGTATGTTGTTGCTGGATCGAAGGAGATATCTTGACGTTGAGGTGATCAAAAAGTCAACTATGTTAGTAGACCTTAAAGCGAGGCTTTCAATGGGATTTTGTCGCTTCTGGCGGTGTAGCTAGAAGGAGGATAATGCAAGGTTCTAGGCTTCAAAAGTCAAAGGAAGTAGATAATCAAAGTTAGGGTTTGATTAACTACTACAGAACTTTTAGTCTATGGTTTAGCAGTTAAAGTATAATGGTAAACCCCTCAATCCCTTTTATACCTCGAGTCCCCTTATATTGGAAGGTCTCACAAAACTATAGGTTGATGCCTCCAATTCTTATAATGGATCTCCGACTATTTAGGAGTTGAAAGGAAAAGTAGGAACTCAACATCTTTCAAAGGCATTTCTAATGTTTCCTTCTGAAGGTGGGTTAGTGTATGCAAATTGATTGAAATCCTGTCCTACACCTTCGAAAGGATGACTAGTTTTCTAGTTTTGTGAATCAAAGGAAAGAATGGTTCTTTCTTCTAAAGGTGACCACCAATGATTGGGCAGTTCACACATTTGAAGGTTTCCCAGTTCTTTAGGAACCAATGGAAAATTAGACCAACAACTTCCTAAGGTGAGAATCGAAGTCATACCCTAGTATGTCTTCGGCCGTGGATTATAATTTGCAAACCAATGTGATTTATGATTCCCTAGGAAGTGAAGGTCATTCACCTTGAAGTCGAAGGAATACTTACCTCTTGAAAACCATTGGTTACTCAAAGTGGTCTAACAAATAAGTTTTTCTTGGCTTCTAAAACCAATCCATTTGACTTTATGTTATTGAGAAATTTTGTTATTTTTACACATAATTATCTAAATAAATTTACAACAAGAAAATAAAATAATTTTAAAAAGGGAAAGACTAAAAACTTAAAAATACACAAATTAGAGATGAAGATGCTACATTAAAATAAAAAGTTGGAAATGCAGAAAAGTTTAGAAACCCTTGGGTTGCCTCCCAAGAAGCACTAAATTTAAAGTCTTTAGCTTGACTATCTCTATGCTATCTAATCTTGGTTGCGTGTTGGTGTTTCTCCACATTGTATATCATATCTCCAAGTAAGTGTCTCATCTTCATAACATCTTTTAACTCTATCTCCATTGATTGGGAATGTAACAAATTTCTCATTGCATAACTCCATCATTCCATATTGGTATATCTTTGTCACAGTGAATGGAGCAGACAATATTCACCTTAGCTTTCATGAGATGGTATTATGTGGGAATTGAATAATAGATCTTTATGCCATTCTCTGATTTCTTTTCTCGTTTGGTGGGAATCATGCTACACCTTGGGTCTTTGATTATAGATTTGGGAATTCTCATAGGCATTTAGCTTCAGCTCCTGAAGTTCATGGAGTTGCAAGAATCTCTTGTTGCCTTCTATTTTAGGGTCCATGTTGAGGAACTTTATCGACCAAAATGATTTATGTTTGATATTTACTAAGAGATGTCATGCTTTACCATATATGATTCGATAAGATGTTGTATGTATAGGAGTCTTGTATGTAGTGTGGTATGTCCATAGAGCATTGTCTAATTCCAAAGCCCAGTCCTTTCTAGTTCTTCTCACAGTCTTCATTGGGATTTTCTTTATCAGCATGTTGGACACTGTGACTTGTGTGGATGTTTCAGTGTGGTATGGAGAAGCAACCTTGTGCTTTACTCCATAGTTTCTAAGAAGGACTTCAAACTATTATTCTGCAAAATGTGATGCCTTGCCATTAATTATGGTGCATGGCACCACATACCTAGGAAAGACACTTTCTGAAATAGCCTCATCATGACTTTAGAATCACAAGTGGGTTTCACAACAACTTCCACTGATTTTGATACATAATATACTGTAAACAAAATGCAATGCTTGATGCTTGATGCTTGATATCTACCTCAAACTAGTCTGAGAGAGGCATCCCACTCCTATTAAATAATCTACTAGTACATTGAAACTTTTTACATGACTTAACATAAGAATGAGTATTTTTAAATAAAGTGCGACAGTAGAACCTAAATTGCATAATTTTCATGGCTTTTCACTCACTGCCCAAGTGTCCTCCATATGGCAAAGAATGGAAATTACAATGAATGTTTGTCACTTCCTCCTCAGGTATACATTTCCAATATAGGTTATCAACACACTTCTTGAACATCAAGGGATCATCCCAATAGTTGTTCTTGACATTAGAAAATAGCTTCTTCTTTTCACTATAAGTTATATTAGGTGATAAATATTGGCAAGACAAGTAATTTCAGATATCAACATACCTTGACACTATAGGATCAAATGCCTTGGACATCATGAGGGACTCATTGAGAAAGTTTTTATTCATGTGTAAGGAGTTATCCTCCCCCAAGTTGATCCTAGACAAGTGTCTAGTGACCACATTCTCTATACCCTTATTATCTGTGATTTCATGGTTATATATTACAGTAGTAGTTCCCACATTCATAGGCTCTTTTCGGTGTACTTATTTATCATTGAATATTTGAATCCCCAATGGTTAGTGTATAAAATAACCTTGGATCCTATCAGATAAGATATGAATTTTCTAAAAGCATTGAATATCACTAACATTTCCTTTTTAGTTTTTGTATAATTGATGTATGCCTAATTTGGGGTCTTTCTCGCATAATATATACCTTCTCTTGCCCTAGGATGGCTCCTACCAAATAGTCACTCACATCATAATACAAAGAGAGTAGGGAATTACTACTATGAGTGTAGGAAAGTAATGGTTAGAGAGGAGGGAAGTGAAGATCAGAGAGGAGGGATGTGAGGATGAGAGAGGAGAGAAATAATAGATATAGGGAGAAGGATGTGAGGATGGAAATAATAGAGGGTGAGGAGTAAGGTCATGTGGGAGAGTATGGTAGAGAGGATGGAAGTGATGCAAAAAAATTGGGAGTATATAAGTTTGGTAAAAATATGATACACCAAAGAAAAGAGAAGGAGGCATAAAAGCTAAAAGAGTAGGAAGAAACAAAAAAATAATTTGGCCCAAATCAAAGAGAAGGGGTCACCATAGGAGGATATGAAGGAAGATTGAGCTAAAAATGAGGTGAAAATACAGACAAAAGGAGGAGTGAAGACAACAAAAGGTGATGTAAATGTTAAAGGAAAATAGGCACATTGATTTATGTGCAAATTCAAAGAGAAGGAGGTGTAGTTGTTGAAGGAAAATAGACACATTGAGAAATGTGCCAATTCAAAGAGAGGGAGTGTAACACCTAGGCCCACTGCCTAAGGCTCTAGTAGAGTTTCAGGAATGACAACTGGCCCCACATACCACCACTAGCCATAATTGCACGCTTTGTCCACACTCATGCGCAAGCCGGTGTCAACTTCCCGACTGGTCACCCATCCCAGTACTACTCCAAGTGGAGCACGCTTAACTATGGAGTTCTTTAGTGATGGGCTCCCGGAAAAGGAGGTGCACCTTGGTGATATGGGTTGTTACAAACCCAATTTTGGGTTCATTTAATATCTCATATTGGAGATATTTGGACAATAATGATGCAATTTCGTTTACAATAGCCTTGATGATTGTGTTGTGGGCTTTATTGCCTATTGGGCTCAATAACAAGGAAATTCAATTAATTAATGAATAATTGAGAATTTGATATAAGAAAGGTGTGGAAACCTCTAGAAGGAAAAATAATAATCCAAAGGTGGATTTCATGCCTCTTGGGTTCCTTGGGTTCCAAGGAGTCCAAAGTTGCATAGAGAATGCAATAAGAAAAGAGAAGATCAAATAAATATTTCCTTATCAAGAAAGAAATTGAAAAAAAAGAGAAAATATGGGAAATAAGTGGAAAGGAGTTTAATTGAGTTATCCTTGGTGGAATTTCGTATCCCAAGGATTCCTAATGTTAAAAGGAACTCCCATAAGGAAAATAGAAGAGAGATAAAGAGAAATCATTAAAAAAGAATAAGGAAATAAGTAAGATAATAATAAAATGTATAAAAGATAAATAAAAGGCTAAGGGATATTCCCAAGATGGGATTTTGAGCAATTAAGGTTCCTTGAGGTACAAGGAACTCAGAATAATAATTTAAAGGCAAAGGAAAGAGAAAATAGATGAGAAATATACATAATTGTGTAATAACTTGCAACTAAATAAAATGATCCGATTTCTTTAGATAATGGATGCAAATTTGGTGTAATGAAAGATAAAGTTATTATTAAGCTTCCCTCAAAATTTGGGATCAAACGTGCAAGCGGTTTGGGAGATACAATTTTTGGATGTTTTCCTAAAGTGTAGAGGAAAATATTAATGTCACATTTTATCTGGGATTAAATACCGATTTTCGGGTTAAGAGTGACCGTGGATCGGTGATCCTATGAGTGGGAGTGAATCCCAGTCTCGTGGGGACTTGCTTGTGCAGAGTCCACCTGTGAGATCCGTGTTTGATGAATTTATCAAAAAGGAGAGGAGATCTTGGAGTGAGGAGAGATCCTTTAGCTTCTGGAGGCTATTCCAAAGCCATCCAACCCATTTTGTGCGGGGGTTCGTCGACAAGAGTAGAAGTCCCCAAAACACAAGACTACTTGGATGACCCTATATATAGGGGTAGACGAGAGGGGGTATCAGCGTGCTTTATCGCTACCCTAAGCTTTGCGGCAGACCAAGAGGATCATTTTCAAGCCCTCAATTCAATCATCTACCCTGACCCTCACCTCCACCTTCTCCGAGGACCTCGCCGAAGTCCAGCGAGTAGGAGGTGGTCACAACAGGTTCGTGGTAAGAAATTGAGGTCGTGGTTGAATTCGAAAGATGGAGGCGAAGCTCCCTGGATGATCAGCACGCACGCAGGTGGTCGGAACCTCGGAGTCAACCTAGCAGTTGACCGCCGAGCAAGATGAGCCGCAAATAGGGAAAGCACGGGGAAGAAGAAGAAGTGAAGGGGGGGAATGACCTCCTTGCCCCTGACTGTTGTGAAGGTAGGAAAGGGCCTTTCTGTCTTTGACTTATTTTTAATTGCAAAGATAGGCACGTCTCTGTGGACCCTTGCATATCGTGTGGTCCATGGGACCACAGATCGGACGGCCAACGAATTTCTAAAATTAACAGATAATCCAAGGTCATGCTTTTTCTTGCAAAATTCATAGAGATTGCTAGGAACCTTGGATTAACGAACTTAATACATGAAAATTGATCATAAAAATAAGAGGGATATGTTAAAAATAGTTTGGGAACCTAAATCAGTATCTTTTTGCAAAAGTATATAATTTTTATGGAAAAAGTATTAATTTGTGGATAGAAACCTTAATAATTAATCAAGGATAGATTTAGTATTGCAAATGGATTATTTCGAGCATGGTTAACTTGATTAATGATTAAGATGGTTTTTAATCTATTTTGATGATGGAATTGCACGGATTAGGGTTTAAAACCTAATATGTTGATTAAAACCCTTAGAAACCCTAAGTGAGGGAAAAAGGGAAGAAAGGATATAATAATCCAAAAATTAGGGTTTTTTGTGATCCAAATATGATCTTAAGATCTTAATGGGAAACAAACTGAGATAATTAGGGTTTGATGGATATTTTGATAAAAATAAAGTAAAAGTGGTAAAAAGGAAGTGAAACCCTAATTATGGTCAAAACCCTGAAAAGAGGCTAGTAACCCTAGGATGATTAGGCCTATTAGATTTGTATACCATGTTCCATGATAGAAAATATTGGATGAATATTTCAGGATTGAATTATGCTTGCTTGATTTACTCTAGATTACTTGATTGTTTGGATTAATTCTGCACTCAAGATGGCTTGATAGGTATGTGGTTAATAATGAGTAACCGCCTTAGTTTCCTAAGGATTTTCTGGATGGTTAATCGCATTGAATGCAAATTATCAGTTTGGATGTTCATACTTGCAAATCATAAAGTCACTATGATTATCACATTAATAATAGAAGTATGTATTCTCGCACCTACATGCCACCCTGATGGATGATGCCAAAGGTCAGGCCTAGATGGGTAGACCAATGGGCACCCTAAGCGCTGACCCCAAGCACCAAGCTCGGGAATGAGAAGGTGGCCTATGATATTGCATGACTAGATGGCACCATGAGTGGTGACCCCAGGCACCATGCTCGGGATTGAGAAGGTGGCCTTAAGTCATTGGTAAAAGAAACCCTAAGGTGGGTATGCCATGGTTAGGGAAAAAGTGGTGGAGAATGTCATACTAAAAAGCATAAATTGACTTGTTAATTAACTTGATTGTGATAATTGGATTGTTATACATATGTGCAAACTTTTGGTTGTCCCCACATACTAGTATATTTTGATATGTTGACTGACGTTTTGTTTTTCGGCGTTTTAGGTACAACCCTGAAATGAACAAATAGTAAAGTGACACATTGTGAAAATAAGAAGTAAAGTGCAAGGATGATTTAGATAGAAAAATTCAAGCTCTGGATAGATATATTTCCAAAGTTTTCAAAGGTAAGCAAAGTTTTAATTTTCTACCAAATTACAATTTAGTTAGTAGAATTTCATTATTATTATTGATTATTTGTCGAACCTTTGATCAGGGTTATTGGTTAACGACTCTGACCTTTCAGTCTCCCTTAATTGGGGGTTATCAGGAGGCGGGGTCATTACATGGGTAGGTACAACCCTGAAATGAACAAACAGTAAAGTGACACATTGTGAAAATAAGAAGTAAAGTGCAAGGATGATTTAGATAGAATAATTCAAGCTCTGGATAGATATATTTCCAAAGTTTTCAAAGGTAAGCAAAGTTTTAATTTTCTACCAAATTACAATTTAGTTAGTAGAATTTCATTATTATTATTGATTATTTGTCGAACCTTTGATCAGGGTTATTGGTTAACGACTCTGACCTTTTAGTCTCCTTTAATTGGGGGTTATCAGGAGGCGGGTCATTACATGGGTAGTCCAATCATTCCTTTTAAGATCGTCTTATCTAAGGCCTCAAATCTTGGGACGTTACAATCTCCCCCACTAAGACTCTTGACGTCCTCGTCAAGACTCAACTATATGGCCTCATAATCTTTCCACATTTCAGTGTAGACCCAAATGTCCAATGTACACCCAGCTCCCGACCACGGCTACCAACACAAGGGTGGCTCCATGAACTTGGATATCCCTTTCCAACATGCCTGGACACTACCAGTGCATGGGCGACTCCATCAACTCGGATAGCCCTTTCCAACATGCGTGGACCGCACGACTCAAAGACTGGCATGCCACAGGCCCATGTGAGCCCCACCTAATGGAGGGGTTATGGCTCTGATACCATTTGTAACGCCTGGGCCCACTTCCCAAGGCTCTAGTAGAGTTTCAAGAATGACGACTGGCCCCACAAACCACCACTAGCCTTAACTGCATGCTTTGTCCACACTCATGTGCAAGCCAGGGTCAACTTCCTGACTAGTCACCCATCCCAGTACTACTCCAAGCTGAGAACGCTTAACTATGGAGTTCTTTAGTGATGGGCTCCCAGACAAGGAGGTGCACCTTGGTGATATGGGTGTCCAATCATTCATTTTAAGACCGTCTTATCCAAGGCCTCAAATCCTAGGACGTTACAAGGAGGTACATCAAGAGGAGACTGATGCACCATGGTGTCAATAATAAATATAGAGGTGCATGTAGATGAAAAGGAGGAACAATGAGAGGAGAAGGAGGCAATTGAGAGTACACAAAGGTAAGTTTGGGTAGAGGGTGAAACTTTAGAAAAAGATGAGGGAGCAAGGCATAATAAGGAGGATCATTGAGCAAATAAATAAATCACAAATGCATCAAGATTAGGCATAACCATTTGAAAAATAGACGGAAACACGATGATAGTAGGGGAATTGAGCATAAAAAGGGAGGTGCCAAGGTGAATAAATACAAGCACTAAAGTAAAGAAAAGAGGAGAATAGAGATAAGAATGTGGTGTGAAGGCTGGAAAATGTGGGGAAAATCGAACAAAAGTTGGCACAGTTAGTAAATATATGAGGTACCAAGGAAAAATTGAGGTGCATTGCGAGGAGGAGGTGCATTGAGCACAAAACTAAGGTGAAACAATAATAAATAGAAGTGCAAACAGAACAAAAGGTGCATTAAGCACAAATATGAGGCGCTAAGGAATAATTAGTGGAAGTTGTTGTTGGAAATTTCACACATAAAACTCACCAAGACATATAATTTTAGATTTTACCTAATTTGACGTGCAATAATCACCCTTAGAATGTAGATGGTTCTTGTCAATATAAATTTAGGATTAAGACAAAGAAAAACCTTTTTTAGAACATACTAGATCTTCAATCTATTCAAGAAAAATACCAGTAAGGATGATAAAATACCAGTAAGGATGATAAAATTACAATGATAACACAACCACTTCCTATGTATCCTCTCTCACATATTACATCAATTAAAATATTGTTGTTAGATTGGGGTCAATGAGATTCTAATATCTTTTTGGAGTATGCTATTCATAAGGATTTGTCTCCCCATAGGATCAATCTCTCTTTGCCTATAGATCCTAAATCCATCACCCTTAGAATTCTTTTCTAATGTCTCATTGGGGTTCAAAGACAACGGTCGGTATTCTAATCCTAGATTTCAATGTCTCTACCCCAAGGTTTATAATAGTCATGCAATATAGGTTATCAATCTATATGGTATGCACTAAACAACCAAATATCATTATAATAGTTCATACAAATAATTTTTGGTAATGTAAGAATATACATCAAGAAATGGGGCTAACCCTAGTTCCCCATTACATGAACTATTCTTGAATCATATTTATGATACAGGAAATGAGGGATAAAAGGAAGATCATGAATATTGTGGTGGTATATAAGAGAGGTTGCATAGTCTACACAATCACCCTCCAAATAGTAATTGCAATCTCCAACCATGTTCTCTAGAAGAGTGCATCTTTGATCGATGGTTGTCTCTACTCTTCCTAATGACATCTAAGGTTTGTGATAGGGGGTTGTATGGAATTGTATGTCCTTCGCGTATGTCTCACTGGTGTTACTATAGCATTGCCCAAGGGTTTCAAGTTGATTTGACATCATCCAAATAGATGTGAGCCATTCGTTCTATATTTGTGACGTCAATGAATTGCCCTGTATATGGACCATTTGTCTAAATGGAAGTAATTAGTTAATATATTTGTATAGTGGATAATTGATTACTCTTCCATGGAAACTGTAATAGTCCAATTTTTGTTTAGATGTAAAACCTATAACCATTTTACTGACATGGTATCCTTAATGACCCTCTCTCCAATTGCATAATTTGGAAAGGGGGCATTTATTATTTTGGCATATTTTTTTGGAATTTCATGAAGGACTTATGGCATCTAGTACTTTACTGGAATTAACCTATAATATAAACAAAAGAACTAAGTAATTACCAAATAAATTTCATACACTAATAAAAATCCAAAACACATGAAATCTCAAGTGAAATGACATGTAAATGTGCAAAACTAAATATAAAATACCAATAAAACATGGTTATTAGACATTTTTAATCAACTCTGAGATTGAATGTTTCCTACACTTGAGTAAAAAATTCTAAAAGAATCTTCAAATAACCACTTTTAGCTATGTATGTGGGTCATTCTTGCTTCAAGATTAAATCCCTCCCACCAATATGGCCAAGATACCCAACCTTCTCAGATCATTAAACATGACTATCTATGTCCTTGACCCTGACTTTACTTTACAACACCTTCCTCCCCACAAACCCTAATATCACGCATGTCTAAGCATTTATGAATATTTAAGGAATCAAAAAACATTTGGATGAATGTACACAATCCATTAATTGGGTGTGTCAAATGAAAATTGGTGGAGCATGTAGCATAGCTATAGGTCAAAAGTAGAGTGAGTGGGCTGGAAGGAAGAGTGTGCATCTTGATTCTATTTGACTTGTATTATATTTTATTTTTACATATACATGTAACACATTTTTTTGCTTTGGGTACATTTGCATCTTATTGTATTTTTGGTGATACAAATCTATTACATAGATAGGGGTATGTAAGAAGTGGAATGAGATAGATGGAGGGTGTGCCTCCTTGAAATTAAAATTTGGAATAGTTTATGGATTTTTTTTAGGTGGATGGGAGGTATGAAGTTGGAAAAAGAAGTGTAGAACATGGTTTCTCCTATAATACATTGCACAAAAATAATGACATGATGTGGGGGTCGATGTCAAATTCATGGATATGATTAACTAATCGGTAGGAGGAACACTATGTTTTCATATCTATCTATTTCTTTGACACTTTCCATATTTCTTTGACACTTGCCATATTATTTTTCCATATTTGCATATCTAATCATTGGTATGTTGTCACAAATGTAGTTAATATCAAGAGTTCACATCAATCAAGGGGGGTTGTATGAAAAATTATATAAGTTTTCCTTATATGTGAATAAGAAATGAGTTCTCATTTAGGATATCTTCAAACTCTAACACTCCTCGAGCAACTCTTATAAGGGGGATACAATTGAATATTTGGGAGTTCTATTGTGGTGCATGCCCTCTAGAAAATATTATACTATTTTAGGATATTGACCCATCACCGCCTCCTGTAGAACTTCCATATAAGGGACCTTGGTAGGACTCGGGATAAGGGTGTAAGCTTCCTAATATTTTTAGGAAATTAAGTATCTTGTAAGAACTAGTGATCATAGATAAACTCCATGCCATATCTTCTCCTTAATTGATTATTACTATTAGGGTCTAGAGTATCAATTCGTATCATGGGTTGTTGGCCTCCATGACATGGATGACTTTAGAAGCACTATCACTCTTTCCTACCATTTGCTGATGGACTAGAACATTGCCAATAGATGCGGATGTCAGAGATCTTATCTACTCTTGCATCTCAAAATTCCGTATTGACATTGCGTAAATTTGTGCAACAAGTGTTGAATAAGATGATGTGTCACTTTATTAGATATGATGTGCACCAGAATCCAATAGCCCTTGTAAGGAAAAGAGAGATGTATGCATCTTGTGTTTCCCTCTTTGATCTTCTCAACTACGATAGTGACATTTAGTGCTTGCAAACAATTCTTGAATAAGAAATCTTCAACGGATGGTGTGCCTTTGTAGTACAACCACTTCTTGTTAGTGGGCATCACATATTCCAAAATTGTAGATGCTAGAAGGGTGAACAAATATTAATTGATCACTGATGGACTGAGGAAGATGTTGTGTAAAGTGTGTCTGGTAACAGAATGAAGCCACATGATTGTAACCATCTACCTTATCATATAAGATATCTTGTAAGACACAAATATCCATAACTGACATCCCTTGTGTGAGGTTGAGATCCAAGCCATGAATCTTATGAGGAATTTGTGGATGAAGGGGTAGTAATAGCTCTGATAAAATAGAATTAATAGGTCATTGACCAACATTTGAGAAAATGAATGCCATATCACCATTGTCTTCATCATAGAAGGCATTGACATCCCATATAAGTATTTTTGTATATGAATGTGTACCAATACCTTCCTTGTTGTTTCCCAGAGAGACATTTTCATCAAGATTTACATCAAGAAAAGGGTTAAATGGATCGGGTTGACATGGGTGACTTTGTATCAATTAGATCGGGTTAACGGACCCTTCTAGAATAGACTTTGGCTTACCCAATGGACGATATTAAAAAAGGAAGTCATTTGGGTGAAGCTAAGAAAGTGACACATCTTCTAAGAGGTTTTGTATTGGTGTCCTCCAATGGGCTGACATGTTGTGGTTCGATTAGAAACATAGTTCACTACAAGAATGTTGACTGGATGGACCAGGTGAGGGGAACAAATGGCATATTTCCCTATACATCATTGTCGATAGATGTAGTGGAGGTGGTGGAAGTCTGGCCATTATTTGTGATAACATTCTCTTCCATACAAGTATCTAAAAAAGGTTGAGAAAATTAAGTCAAGACTTCTCTGGAAAACTAATGACACTCATTATTCCCATCACTTGAAGTTTTTTAATCATAAGAAGGATCGAGCGTTGAAGAAGAAGGGTGATCTTGACCCATACATTTGCATGGGTCCAACTGCCCACACCTGGATATCTAATTTGCAATTCACTTTTCCTTTATTTCTTGAAATTTTTCTTCATTGATTTCTAGTGTCATAATAATGATCTTTAGAGGAATGGTGAGAGGAGTATGGTGGATAATAAGTTTCCCTATCAAGGATGGATGATGAACTGCAAGGACCTTCTGTATGATATGGGTCTTATTGTAGAGGGATGGACAAGATATCGTGCAACACATGGAATGGTAGTGTGAATGATGGATGCATTGGCATAGTCGTAGATGCAATAGATGTGGTTGTCGTTGGTTGGGGAGGATTTTTCATCGTGATCTTGATTTGTGGCTCTTCAACTTGTTCTTTCATATGTACATAAATAACCTACTACTGCACAAGATGATTCTTTGGCTTGGGTGGAGGTTGTTGAACCTTGAGGATGTGATCCTTTGGTTAACTATGTATGCTCTCTTTTTGGAATATTCAATGATGATAGAGAAGGATTTTTAGGCACTATGTGCATAGTATTATGCCATGAAGATGATATAGCGATGTCTATGTCTGATGTTGAAACTGATCTAAGGTTGTGCAAGCAATTGACAAAGTTTGTCTTCTATATAGAGGAAATTTTGTGCTTCATTGTCCTTGAACTATGGTAGGGAATAATAATATCGGTCTTCATAAAGAGATAGTATATCTTGTTGGTCCAATGCACATGGTTACCAAAATATACCATTAATATTAATGACCCATTCACCTTTGGTTTAGAAAATCTCTAGTTGGTTTCTAGGTACTCATATGCCCGATAGATGATACTAAAGAGGCCACCCATGTAGTAGTCCTTTTAGGGTAGAGTCTCTATGAGGATTCATCTATTTATCAATAATCTACCAACATAGATTGGCTCCTCATCTACAATGCACATGAGAATTCAAAGTTCTTCATGATATGATCTTGTCTTAGATTCACTATAGAGGATGATGACAATGATTTTGTGAATAATATACTACAAGCCAGAGCAAACATTAGTTTCTAGTAGTGCTCAAATTGTATCTCATCTGGCCAGTGATTGTTTCCCAAATATTATGAACTTTGAAGTAGTGGTCCTCTTAAAAAGCTCATTGGAGCTTTCTGATGCCATTTATTTATCATTAACACAAAAGATCGTGTTTACCATCTTCTTAGTAAGAATCTCCTCTTTGGTAAAATACGTACTTGGAGTTCAAGATGTCTTCCGCTTATTTCCCGGTCTAGTAGTGCAATAGAGAATTCCCTTATATAAGAAATGAACACCTACGTGAACTCATTATAGGATCATCACCCTTCAAAGAAAAGGCCTATTTACATGGATCCATCAAGTATCTCATACAATCATTGTCCAATGTCCAACTTACAGAGTGTATGCTCATATACAAAGTGTTTAGCGTTGATATTTTAACCCACCATCTTGTCATATGATGCTTGTGTTTGGTATCTTTTAGGAAGAAAGTTCCTTGTTGTAGTTCTTGGATGGGGACTTCTTGCCTATGCAACCTCAATTGTCCATGTTCTATCCTATGTTTTTTGGTTGTTCTGGGATTTGAGGAATCATAAAAAGTCCTCTTTGTTTGGCATATTTATTTTATGCATTGGAGCTTCCCTCTACATTCTCATTCCCCTTAGAGATGGAGTGATTTACCTCGTGTATAGAAGTTGTGGCAACAACCTTTTCCATTCTGATCATGCACATTGTTATCCTTGTACGAGGCATTTTGAGATCTAAAAATTCAAAGATAACTAAGGATCATATTTAAAAATGTATATGATGGAAGTATTTTATATTCATTGATCAATCTCTCAACCTCAAATTGATTGACCTTTCAAGCTCATGGGTTGGCAGGTACTACTGATTTGAGAAGTTGATATGTAAAAGTCAATAGACTCAAACTTTTAACCACATGTATGTAGATCACTACTAGAGAAAGTAAACGATCAAGCTATCAAAATTTAAGAGGTTGATATATTTTTAACATTGGAGAATTATTAAGGTAAAAAAATAACACGTTCAAATGACCATCAATCTGTAAAATGTGATGCATGCAGAGGGTTATCGAGCCCAAGAAAGTAGGAAGTGGTTGATCTTAAAGGTATGTGGGTAATATTAAAATAATATGATCGAAGTTTAAGAGGTCAGTAGGTTCTAAGGTCAATATTTTGTGCTTAAACATAAGTACAACAATGTTTAATCGGCCTTGCAAGGGAGTTCAGTCATGATGCCTTAATCAAATCTTCATAAATTTTAAAATCTAGGAAGGTGGTCAAGCTTCAAGGTCGATTCAGTGATGGGCATGTAAGGTCAATCGAGTTAAGAAAAATGCAACAATGCTCTTTGGTAAATCTTAATGAAGGGCCCAAATACTTAATGGTTGGAGGAAGATATGCAATCCATGAATTTTTTATCGGTTTTTCACCAGAGGGTCAGTGGGATTTTCCGAAGGTGAAGCCCTTTTCTTATCAATCAAGTGACTTTATCCTTGATCTTGTTTGCTCTTTTCAATGGAAATTAAGTAATTCCAATGGATGTAGTGTACAGATCTTCTGAAGAGTAAAACCTAGAGAAAGAATAAAAAATTAGAGTAACCGTGCATAGAACCCAATAAGAGGTGGAATACTATATTGACATCTTATTGTACCAATGAAGATACCTGACATTGGCCCACTCTGAGAAAAATATATAAAAACTCCTCAACATCTGGGTAGGTAAGACGAATAGACTAGTATTATGACCAATCACTACTCATGAGATATAATACCTAACTACACCAATATGATAGAAATTCACAAATCCTTCGTCAGCCCAATGTCACCACTATTTAGGAAGAAAAATATTCAAAGAAGTAACCCTATAATCAATACATGATCTCAAGATTCCATCTACCTTTTTCACAAAGAGTGTTGGTGATGAAAATGAAATAGAACGTCAGATTCACAATCTCATGTTGCATAACATAAAAAATTAGCTTCTCCATCTCAGACTTCTAGAAGTGTGGATACTAATCAGGCTGGGCTATTTTAAAATAAATACAAAATAAATCACATAAATCAAAGCAAGAACTAATATGGCGGCGTAAGGGCAAGTGTGCGAGGGGGCTTAGGGGGGGTGTTGGGTTTTAGGGGAGACAGAGAAGGCAACGGAAATAAAAATTTTCTTCTCCAAAACCTAGAATAAAGGAATCGCATCAACATCTATATAATAGGAAGGATTGTTTGTAGAGGTGTACCTTTTCCCGAGGCTTGCTCAGTTACTTTATCTCACGGCTTGAACGGTCTTCACCTCTGGTCTTGGACGGTGTCTGTGCAGCTCCTGGTCTCACCGGGACTGTCAGGATTGACAACTTTCCTCCGAGCGGCAGAAGTCTCCTGCCTCTGAAGTAGTCCACACTGACCACTTGGAACTCCGATCTCCTTGTCTTACAAGGAATCAGAACAAGTTACACCCTCCTGTCAGCGTACTAGTCACCAACACACTCTCCTGCAACCTGTTGCCTTTCTACAGTTGTCTTTCCCTTGATGTGCCTCCTTTATCAGGTAGCACTTGCTCGAGCTCTCTCTGGGTTACCAAAACTAGAGAGAACGACAACTTTGTAGAGAAACTAGTCTCTGAGTTGTTGTTCTGAGAAGCCCCCAATACCCCTATATATAGGAGGGTCATGAGACAGGGTTCTCTATCCCAGGTAATGTGGGATTAAAGCAGGAGTAGAAGGGTTCAAGATTTTCCACAAAACAACCAACTTGTGCCAGCTGAACTGATCGTTTCACACCCTGAAATGATCGTTTCATGCCCTGAGCCGATCATTTGGGACCTGAGCCGATCAGATGGAGAACTGAGCCGATCAGTTCATGGTCCTGATCCAACTCAATTTGACTTTCAAATTTGTATCTAATTAATCAAATATTAATCCTTTTCCAAATCGAATTTGTACAAGTGAAACAAATTGTATTTGCAAAATAGTCTTCTGACTTTCCAAATGATCTTAGTTGGACCAGTTGATCCGATCGGTTCAACTCTTGAACTGGTCAGTTCAGCCTGTCTTGAGCCGATTGGTTCATCCCATGAGCCGATCGGTTCAACAACCTGAGTCGATCGGTTCATCTCATGAGCCGATTGGTTGGGGCAGCAGACTTGCGCAAATCAGTCAATCACAGTTTTAATCAATCTGATACGCCAATCAACCGGTCCAACACCTTGAACACTATGATATTGAGATATCAATCAATTGAGTGTTTAATTGAACTACTAAAATCCTTTAGTAATCAATCTAAACACAGTTTGTGGATAAACTCCACTTCCAGGTTAAATCCTATGTGTGTGACCTTACAGGTCCATTTCACGTTGGCAGTGAAAGTCCATAACACTTATGACTTCACAAGAAAAGAGTGGTGCCTAGTCGCACATCAGTTCTACCCAAGTGAAATAGAAAGTTGGAGAACAACTTTCAATCCTACAATCCATGAATGGTGTTACAACGAATGTATAATTCTTTTGTCACTGATATCCCGAATGAACTCAAGGCATGGAACATTCATCCTGTCAATGTTCATTCACTTTCTTGATCTCAGAGTATATTGGAGGAGATATGTATGACATCAATATCACATACTGATTCACACATGTGTGAACATGCCTATCTCAATCCTACTCATCAAGTGGCCATGTATATCAAACTCCCTCAGGAGGGACAAATCCCATATCTATCACTCACCCCTCAAAAGCCCCATGTGTCAAAGCCACCGAATCATCACCTTTATAACAACCCATGTTTCAGGACTGCGTTTGATGATGTCAAAGTGTAGCCAACAACATGTGTTGAGTGTAGTGATTTCAGGTCATAGAATCACACTCACCACCATCACTGTGAGAACTGACTGTGACTACCATGTCATGGTTCCATGTGTCAAACTCACGGTGGGTCTTTCCGGTAAACTTGTTCTCTAACAAGTACCTATGTGTTAGGTTTGATATCTCCATATCATGACTAATGAGATTTTGTCATCAACCAACATCACAATCTAGTCTTGTGTGTCATTGTTGTCTATCTACCTTCCACAATGACATCTGACTAGGGACATAATAAGAATGTACAAACTCTTAGCATCCGTATGATCTCATCGTTCAGGTCCTGAACCTAAAGGCATACGTCATTGAGTATTGTCATTCTCTTGACAATCAATCTTTTCTATCATTATCTCATATGACTGAACCAGAAAGAATTGGAAGCTTGCCTTTGATATTTATCAAATCAATCTTAATGTATCCCACCAATCATCCCATGATTGGCTCTCAGGGCATACATACCAACAAACTCCCACTTGCACTGCGAGCCAATCACCCTTGAATCATATTCATAGTGATCTTCAAACATGTCCCACATGTTACTATGCTCTAGTGCTAACATAGTAAGTTATGGCAACACCTTTCCAAATTCGGTATTAATTGCATGTCTCTCATCTCTTCGATGTACGTCACATGTATGAGATGGAGTTGTCGTAATATGCGATCTAGTATTTCGTTGCTAACCTTTAGCCACATTGCATGATCAAGCACTCCTAACTTATCATCAATGATCGAAATAACTATAAGTTCATCTCATGAACTTCCAGATCCATATAGTATCCACTGTTGTTCTCTAACACACGGATACTCAACATTTCCCCTTTTGAAAACAATTTTATTGGAACGTTTCCATTTATCAAAAAACATTAACTTTTATATATATCCCATATATATATTACAATTAGTTTTCTGTCATTTTAGAAGTTCACATCAATGTAACTCTTTACAATGAACCCTTCCTTATTTCCATATAACTAGTACTTCTCAAGTACTTATCAAGTTCGTATGGTATTCCAGTAACCTTTACTGGAATTAGACAGACATCCACTCATTATGTCCTACATACGAGTTATCATGATGAGCATATCATATTGTCATGTCCTACATACAAGATGATGAATGCACTTTATTCTTTCCATGTCCATACATGCAAGATAATGGGATGATTACATACATGATAGATCCATATATATTCTTAGTGTTCTCGTTCATCATAAGAATTGGGCACTTGATCTTGGGATACCAACTCAATGTAACATGGACAAGTTTTCTCCCACTGAATCAATGCATACTGATCTCTTCAGTATAGATTGCCAATGTATGCTCTCTCTTTATCAGTTAAGAGGTTTTCAAGAACTATCTCTATAGATCTCTATTCCTATCTCATATGAAACATCTCTATCTTCCTTAAAGATAATTTCCACTTTGGATTTCCATTCTAGAACATTTCCATTTCACATCAACATGTGGAATGTGAATACGCTCCGACTAAATCACATATCCCTTCTTTATCATTGACATATCAGTCAAACCCTTTGAGTATATCATCAAAGTAATGATCCAGCTTTAAGTTGGTTTTACTTGATCAATCTCATTGATTAGTCCATTGTAACTTATAGACTTCATTTGCATTAATGGATTCATAAACCTTAAAGGTTGTGTCACGTACGCATCCTTGTTTTATTCCTCATAGGAATGCAGTTTTAGTATCCGTATGCCAAATCTCTTAGTCTTTAAGTTGCAATCAACAAGCATTATCCTTTTTAAAATGTCATCCATGTGTCTTGACACTTAAGACTCATTTTCACTTATGGATTTCATTCCAATGAGTGCTACCATCAAGGTCATACCTTACGGTTCACATGGAAGTCATTTAGGATGTAATGGTCATAAACCATAACTCAAAATTGGGTTCCTCATATTCATCTTGATAGTTGACTCATCACATGACCAACTCATCACATAGATAATTGAGGTGTATCTATCAAGGAATTTGAGAACTCACAACACTTTGTGATTCTTAATAACCTTTATTAGTGTAGGGTATTCTTTATTTAAGAAGAAATTAGTTATTTGATAATCATCCTCTAACTCCTTAGAGTATGACTCCCTTTTTTATTTAGACATCACCATGCCTTAATCATGAGTTTACTATGATACACTATCATAATCACTCAGAAGGTTCTCAAACATTTGGTTCAAGTATTTCATTCATTAATCTCATCAAGAATTAGCACTTTACCAAATTCATACTTCATCTATGATATTCTTGAACACTTCAAGATATTCTTATTGGTATTTCTTTAAACACCATTTGTAGTATTAGCATTAAGTCCAATAGGTATGTAAATACATCATATGTATTATACCTAATAGGATAATCATTCTCCCACTACTACTACTGAAGATTGATGAATCATGTCTAAGAGATTCATGTCTCTTACTTTAACCAAAAGAGTCTAGCTTATCCATCATATGGAAACTATAAATGAATTTCTCATGATTTATGCTAACTTGTTTTTTTGAGTTATCAATAACTTTTAGGTATCATTTTATCTTATGCACACTAAGTACCACAAGATAAAAAAGGCATTGCCATAAAGATCATATCTTTTGAGATTGAAACATCAACTTTATTACTTGCAATCATTGTCATACAATATGCAAAAATAATGTGTTTCTATCCATTTGGAAATATGAAATAGCAGTTCATAACTCTATTACATGCCTTTTAGGCTGAAAATAAACTAAAGTACTCCTATCTATGGAGGCAACCCTTGCCCCATTTATTGAGGGCTTTACATTTTATATCTTGGTATCATATACCTAAAAAATGTTACAAGTTTATTTCATGACACCTTCAGGTGGAGACGTCTGTCGCCTCCTTCTTCTTTAGTTCTTCCACATAGAGTGGACAATTCCTTTTCCAATGTCCTAGTTTTTGACAATGGTGGCAATTGCCTCTCTTGGTCATGCCTCCCTTGGCCTTGAGAGTTGAAGATGCCTTGGGTTGCTGGCTAGCATCAGAACACTTCTTAGCTTTGCCCTTGCCCTTACGCTTGGACCTGCCTTTCTTGTCACTGATCATCATGACAGACTTAGGCTTGTCCTTCTTCATCTCTGTCTCGGCTGTCCTCAACGTGCCCAACAACTCTGTCAATGGCTTGTCAAAGTTGTTCATGTTGTATTTCATCACAAACTGACTATAGGATTCTGGCAATGATTGTAGTATCACATCAGTAGCCAACTCTTGGCTCAGGGGAAATCCCAGTTTCATTAGGTTCTCCACATACCCAATCAGATTAAGCGTGTGAGGACCAACTGGATCTCCTTCTGTCATGACACACTTGAACAACACCCTGGAGACATCATATCTCTCTTGCCGTGCTTGATCTTCATACATGTTCTTGAGATGTTGAATCATCTCAATGACACCCATGTTCTCATGTTGTCTCTGCAAATCGTGGTTCATGGAGCACAACATCAAGCACTTTGCATAAATGGCATCATTAGAATGCTTCTTATAAGCATCCCTTTCTGCCTTTGGTGCGGTAGGAGAAGGTTCCTCTGGAATTGGAGTATCCAGGACATAGAGCTTTCACTCTTGAGTGAGAACAATTCTCAATGTTCTAAACCAGTCAAGGAAGTTAGTCCCATTCAGCTTATCCTTTTCAAGGACCGATCGCAACGAAAAGTGATTGTTGTTTGTTGTCATTTGAACTACAAAAGGAAATATATGCAATTTTAGTCCAAAACTCAATTTTGACTTATTTGATTGATTTGAAAGGTTGACGATATAATTATGACTTTAATTAATTATCGCTCCCACTATTTTGTTCAAATTGATAGCCCTCACCATCAATTCGGAAGATTACAACATACATTCTTCTAGTGGGTCAAGATCGTGAAATCCTCTAAGTCATGAACCAATTAGGGCTATCACCCACAACTTAGATCTTCCAAGTAGGCAACGTTTGCGAATTGCATCATATACAACTCTTGAAAGATGTCATATGCAACTCCTTGCCATGATCACCTCCATGCCTCAAGGTGCTAGATCTTATCTAGGTCACCTTGTTAACTCCGACCCAAAGCCAACACGATGAATATGCACCCTGCTAGGTCAGACCCACATATTCATCCTTCACGCTTCCACGAGATAGACGGTGCACCACGCTAGGGCGTTCCCACACTTAACTGATCAAGCTTTTCACATGTGTCACATTTGGAAGGCCTCTAAAACATTAATATTTAATGAGGGATTTGGTTTTTATAGGTACATATACATATCCAATCACCACAATACATAGTACGTATCATATTCATGCTATATCCCACAGAAAACATGCAAAATGATAAAAGCAATGATTATGGCCATCCCAATGTGATTCCTCGAGCCAAGAGGAATCATGGTCATCTAGGTCTACATCACATACAACCTGTATAAGATGAACTCTGTGCTTTGGTTTTACTGGGTTTGATCAACTCATCTCAATGATTGATCAGCTCGCCATCAGGCCAGTCGGTTAGGTGCCACCAGCCGATCGATTGGCTCCTCCAACCGATCGGTTTGTCCGATCATCATGCATCTCCTAATGGCCGCCACCCGCTCATCTTGTTCCATGAACCGATCATCTAGATCGCCAACCGATCGGTTCACACCTTGAACTGATCATCTCAGTTCTCGTCAGATTGTCCTCCATTCTTAGACATAACAGGAAATAAAAGATCTATCCTATTTTACATTTGAATTGGGAAACCCCGAGTTACATTCGGGGGGAGAAAACGTAGGAAAGAAATCTCGAGTTATCTCGAGTTACATCAGGAATAAGGAGGTAAGGAAACGGTACACAGCCCGAGATGCAAGCAACCACATTCAACCAAGCACACATACATAGGGTTTATTGGCCATAACCACGCTATACATCCACCAAAAAACTCATTTAAGGGTGATGTGTATCGAGTGCATTCATAATACATATCATATATATATATTGGGATTTGTGGATTTAGGATTGGACATGCATAAAGCCAATTTTATTCGCATGGTATGCAATAAATAAAGGAGACAAACCAAAATCGATCACATCAATAATCCTAAAGTATAGAGCAGTTGACGTGGCTTTGATACCACTGTTGGGTTTTAGGGGTTACAGAGAAGGCAGTGGAAACAAACATTTTCTTCTCCAAAACCCATAATAAAGGAATCGTGTCAACGTATATAAAATAGGAAGGATGGTTTGTAGAGGCATACCTTGTCTCGAGTCTTGCTCGGCGACTTTACCTCGCGGCTTGCACGGTCTTCACCTCCGGTCTTGGACGGTGTCTGTGCAGCTCCTGGTCTCACCGGGACTGTCAGGATTGACAGCTGTCCTCCGAGCGGCAAAAGTCTCCCGCCTCCAAAGTAGTCCACACGGACCACTTGGAACTCCGATCTCCTTGTCACACAAGGAATCAGAAGGAGTCACACCCTCCTGTCAGCGTACTAGTCACCAGCACACTCTCCTGCAACCAGTTGCCTTTATGTAGTTGTCTTTCCCTTGTTGTGCCTCCCTTATCGGGTAGCACTTGCTCGAGCTCTCTCTTGGTTACCAAAACCAGAGAGAACGACAACTTTACAAAGCAACTGGTCTTTGAATTGTTGTTCTGAGAAGCCCCCAATACCCCTATATATAGGAGGGTCATGGGATAAGGTTCTCTATCCCAGGTAATGCGGGATTAAAGCAAGACTAGAAGGGTTTGAGATTTTCCACAAAACAACCAATTTGCGCCAGCTTAACAGATCGTTTCAGACCCTGATACAATCATTTCATGCCCTGAGCTGATCATTTGGGACCTGAGCCGATCGATTGGGGCTCTGAGCTGATCAGCTGGAGTACTGAGCCGATCAGTTCGTGGTCCTGATCCAACTCAAATTGACATTCAAATTTGTCTCCGATTAATCAAATATTAATCCTTGTCCAAATTGAATTTTTACAAGTGAAATAAATTGTATTTGCAAAACAGTCTTTTGAATTTCCAAACGATCTCAGTTGGACCAGTTGATCCAATCAGTTCAACTCTTGAACCATTCAGTTCAGCCTATCTTGAGCCGACCGGTTCATCCCATGAGAAGATCGGTTCAACAACCTGAGCCGATCAGTTGGGGCAGCAAACTTGTGCAAATCAGTCAATCGCAGTTTCAATCAATCTGATACTCCAATCAATCAGTCCAACACCTTGAACACTATGATATTGAGCTATCAATCAATTGAGTGTTTAATTGAACTACTAAACTCCTTTAGTAATCAATCTAAACATTGTTTGTTTATAAACTCCTCTTCCAGGTTAAATCTTATGTGTGTGACCCTGCAGGTCCATTTCACGTTGGTAGTGAAAGTCCATAACACTTATGACTTCACAAGCAAAGACTGGTGCCTAGTCGCACATCAGTGCTGCCCAAGTGAAATAGAAAGTTGGAGAACAACTTTCAATCCTACAATCCGTGAATGGTGTTACATCGAATGTATAATTTCTTTTTCATCGATTTCCCGAATGAACTCAAGGCATGGAACAGTCATCCTATCAACGTTCGTTCACTTTCTTGATCTCAGAGTAGATTAGAGGAGATATGTATGACATCAATATCACATACTGATTCATACATGCGTGCACATGCCTATATCAATCCTACTCATCAAGTGGCCATGGAAATCAAACTCCCTCAGGAGGGACAAATCCCATATCTATCACTCCCCCTCAAAAGCCCCATGTGTCAAAGACACCGAATCATCACCTTTATAATAACCCATGTTTTAGGACTATGTTTGATGATGTCAAAGTGTACCCAACAACATGTGTTGAGTGTAGTGATTTCAAGTCAAATAATCACACTCACCACCATCACTGTGAGAACTGACTGTGAGTACCATGTCATGGTTCCATGTGTCAAACTCACGGTGGGTTTGTCCGGTAAACTTGTTCTCTAACAAGTACCTATGTGTTTGGTTTGATATCTCCATATCATGACTAATGAGATTTTGTCATCAACCAATACCACAATCTAGTCTTGTATGTCATTGTTGTCTATCTACCTTCCACAATGTCATCCGACTAGGGACATAATAAGAATGTAAAAACTCTTAGCATCTGTATGATCTCATCGTTCAGGTCCTGAACATGAAGGCATATGTCATTGAGTACTGTCATTCTCTAGACATTCATCTATTTTATCATTATCTCATATGACTAAACTAGAAAGATTTGGAAGCTTGTCTTTGATGTTTATCAAATCAATCTTAATGTATCCCACCAATCATCCCATGATTGGCTCTCAGGGCATACATACCAACAGCGGGGTAGGGGATCGCACATGCAATCAAGAAAGAGATCCTGAAGACGAAGAGGGAGATCAGATCTTTGATCCTGGGCCCACAACAGAGAAGGAACGTAGGAGTCCAATCATTGTTGTTGGCTCAAGGAGACACCTGGGATGAAGGAAAAACATGTCCACACTTGCAGTGCCAGAGATCGGGATAAACTTCAATATGGCAAGAATGCGGGGGCACCCTGACAACATGCAAGAGATAGCAATGCAAGCGAGGACCAATCATCAGAGGCCAAGACTGGTGAGTACACGATGGAGAATAATTATGTCACAACCGGCCTGGGCTCACAAGGTACCTACGTGAAAGTCACTGTGGGAAACACGACAGATCAGGATGAAACTTATGTTAATGAGTTTTTTCTGGATAAGCTTTTTGAGGATGACCTCCCACTAGAAGTAGTCTCCTTGAGTGAGATGGACAGAGTTCCCCTATTATCTATTGAACCTAAGGCAGAAGAGGAGTTAGTGAGGCCATGGAAATTTGCAGTTGTAGCACGGCTAATTGGGACGAATATTGGATATATGACGTTGAGGGATAAGATTAAGATGTTGTGGCAGATAAAGGGATGATTCAACATGTTTGAATTAGAGCATGGGCACTTTTTCATCCATCTCTCATGTCAAACTAATTTTAAGATAGATTTAATGGGAGGCCCTGAGGAAATCTTCGGTTTCTCACTAGTAGTCTGGGAGTGGTACCCTAATTTTAAACCATCAGAGGCACTTCCAGATTACATCATGACCTGGGTCAGAATAATCAACCTCCCAATACACTTATATGTGACTACAATATTCGAATACATTGGGAGGGCATTGGTATGCCTAGTGAAGATTGATAACCACACTACAAACAGATCCAGAAGTCACTTTTCTTGTCTAGCTATAGAAATCGATACAATGAAGGAGCTAATATCATGAATCCGCATTAATGGGGAGGAGTTTGAGGTCTATAATGAAGGCTTACCTTGGGCTTGTGCGAAATGTGGCTTGGAAGAGCATGTCTCAAAATTATGCAAGGAAGTGGTGGGTAATGAAGGTACGAGCAATAATGCGGTGAAAGAAGTAGATAAAACTGACCAGCAAGACCCAGAAGGATCTAACTAGGGAGGCTGGCAATAGCAAAAGATGCAAAGCTCAGCAGTACAATACAAGAGTTGTATCATCCAACAAATTGGAGGGGTTAGAGGTCCTTGAAGATGATGAGAGCCGTGGAAAAGAGGCAGACACATCAAATCATCCTAAATAAGATAGAGTGGAGAAGAGTAGGCATGTAAAGGTGTGGAGGAAAAATAAGGTGCAAGAGAAAGGAACCAAACAAGAGAGAAGTAGAATAGTGTTTAGGAATATCACTATCCAGACAACTATTAGTAGGGAGACCATCACAAAGGTCACTGAAGCGACTCAAGGAAAAGAGAACCACATCGTAGTTAATCTTGATGTCAATGAAGTGGTTATAGTGGAGGATGAAGACATAGCCACAAAGAAGGAGATGGACGTTGGGGAGCTGTAGAGGGTGAGGAGGTAGAAAAGATCACTATTTCAATAAGACTGAAGAAAGATAAGCCAAGGAAAGGAACACGTGAAAAAGAAAAAGCTCGTCTTCCTAGAAGGACTGGTACTGGCAATAACTTGAACACAAAGAGGAAGGGAAAGAGCAGACCACCAGACCCACCTGATATATAAAGAAGGAGACCACGTCTGTCTGTAATCTTTGGTGAGAATGATGTTAACAACTACAGTGATTGGGCAGGGGAAAAGGATGGTAGGGCAGAAACTGAGGTTATTACCCAAGCTTGTCTTTTCTCCAAGCTTGCAGCTCCTTCTCGTTAATCCATAATCTTGTGTTTATGTCTGACATCCTATGCTGGAATGTGAGAGGAGTAGGCAACGATGATACTGTTGGAGTACTGAAAGACATTATTGTCACATAGAAACTAAAAGTGGTCATGATTTTAGAACCACATATTAGCGGCCCTAATAATACCAATACCATCATGAAGTTGGGCTTCACCAGGTCCTTCCACTGTGAAGCGAGGGGTTTTGCGGGTGGGATTTGGGTATGCTGGACGGAGGAAGATAGTGAAGTTCAGATAATAAATTACCATAGGTAGTTCATTATGTGCAATATCAACAAGTCAGTCTTGGCCACATTCATTTATGCAAACCCACACACCACTGTCCACATGTTACTCTGGGATCAACTCAAGAACATAAGCAAAAATGTCAGTATGCCTTGGGTGGTTATCAGAGATTTCAACTCTACTTTGTCGCCCAAGGAAAAGATGGGAAGTAGGATTTACAACTTTAATGAGGCTAATATTTTCAATAACAATCTTCTTGAAATAGGCCTTTCTAATCTGGGGTACAATGGTAAGTATACCTACATCCACAGACAACTCAGGGAATGGCTGGACCGAGCAGTAGACAACACTGAGTTCATTCAAAGATTTCCACATTTTATTGTGGAGCACCTCCCTTGAGCGTATTCTGACCACTACCCCTTACTTCTTAGAGAAACATCAAGAACGGCGGCTAATCCGAGGTTTTTTGTTAGGGAATCGTGGTCTGCAGATCCTGACTTTCAAGCTATTATCATAGACAAGTGGAACTTAGGGCTGGATTTTCGTGCGGTTCTTGATCAATCTAATTTCAAGCTATTATCAGGGATAAGTGGAACACGGGGCTGGATTTCCATGCGGCTCTTGATCAATCTAAGGAACATATGTTGAGCTGGGTAGCAAATGGCAGGCGACAGTGGGTAAAGGAAAAACAACACATTATCAAGAACCTTGACATGCTGCAGGCTTGCTTATCTGATGGCTAAGACCTTCATACCATCCTCTTTATAGATGATATCGAAACAAAGTACACAGAGATTCTGAGAAAGGAGGAAGATGACTTGAAATAAAAGAGTCACATAAACTGGTTAGTCAACGGGGACAACAATTCAAAGTTCTATAATGCATATGTCAAGCAAAGAAAGAGGTTCAATACCGTAACTATGCTTAAGGATGCTACAAGTGTGTGGGTGATTGATGCGGGCATGATCAAGAGCATGATTGGAAATCACTTTAGGAATATCTTCACGGAACCATTACAGGTAGATCTGGCTACTGTTAGTAGCTATTGTGGCTCCTTCAAGCCTCTCTCCAGTGAGGAAAGTCTCATGATTTAGAGGCCCCCCACACTTCAGGAGATACACAACATCTTATCAAAATCTAACCCCCACAAGGCCACTGGCCCATATGGCATTGATGGATCCTTCCTGCTGAAAAATTGGCACATTGTGAATCACTCCGTACTATCCAAAGATATATCCTAAACAAAGCTTTGTTTGGTGTGGCACTTGAGAAGATGTTATGTGATGCTAGTATTGTTTTAATCCCCAAAGTACCTATACTCGAGAAGTGTGAGCAGTTTAGACCCATTTATCTCAATAACATCGTTCTAAAGCTAGCCTCCGAAGTAGTGGTCGAGAGGTTGAAAGGGTTGCTATCTAATAGGATCTCACCTTCCTAGAGTGCTTTTGTCCCTAGCCGAAGGATAGAGGACAACATTATGGTTGTGTAGGAGACCATTCATATTATGAGAAGGAAAATAGCTCCTAGGATGATGGCAATTAAGGTGGACCTCTCAAAAGCCTATGACAAAATGATTTGGCCGTTTGTTGCTGATACATTACTGAAGATTGGAATTCCTAAACCTATCTAGAGATATATCCTAAACTCTATTTCCAGTGGGGAGGCCTCTATTGTTTGAAATGGAAAACCGGTTGATTCCATTAAAGCTACAAGGGGTCTTCGCCAAGGCGATCCTCTATCCCCATACATGTTCGTGTTGTGTCTGGAACACGTTTGTCAATCCATTGATAGATTGGTGAGAGACAAGAAGTGGACACCAATTCAATTATACAACAATGGCCCCAAGATCTCTCATCATCACTTCATTGATGATCTGTTCCTATTTGCGAAGGCTGACATAGCTGAAATGAAGACTATGATAGATTGCTTCAATAGATTTGGAGCAATCTTGGGGTAGGTGATATCAATCAACAAGTCTTGCATCCATTTTGCCAAGAGTGTCCCAACAAGGCTAAGAAAATGAATATGTAGACTGAGTGGATTTACCCCATCAGAAAATATGGGAAAGTACATCGAGGTACCGCTTATATATGGAAGGGTGAAACTAGACACTTATGGAAGTATCCTCAAAAAGGTTACTTCTAGGATTAACTCGTGGTCGGATAAAACCTTAAGTCTCGTAGGGAGAGTCTGTTCGGCTAAAGCTTCTCTTACGACCGTTCTGAGTTATATAATGCCAACGACTATCGTTCTAATGAAAATTTGTGATCGGATAGATAGTAGAATAAGATCCTTCATTTGGGGGCAGGAACCATAAACAACACTCTGTTTCACTCATGCCTTGGATTAATATCACATGCGATAGGAAGTACAGTGGTTTGGGACTAAAGGCAATGAGAGAACTGAATCAGGCCTTAATTAGCAAGCATGCTTGGGACCTAAGTTTGAACAGAACATCTTTGTGGTGTGATGGCCTTCAAGTGAAATACAAGCGCTTCAATGGGGGGTGCATGCCAGATATCTCCTGATTGGGGCGGGCAGTCCTACAAGGCAAATCATTTATTCACAAAAACTCATTTATGGTCCTGGTAAATGGGAGATACACTAGTGTCTAGTACGACAGATGGGGGGGGCTTCAATGAGCCTTTGAAAGATAGTGATCTCAAGACAATACCAGATGATCTTTCATATTTGAAAGTTGCAAGCCTAGTCAACTTGCAAGGCTAATGGGAAGTAGACTTTTTGATGGAGTGGTTTCCACAAGAGATAGTAGAGAAAGTATCATGTACTGCCATCCCTTTGAACAATGTTGTTCAGGATACTCAGGCATGGTGCCACACTGACTCCAACCTGTTCATAACTAGGAGCACATATGACATTCTCAGGTCGAAGAAGGACATTAGAACGGAAGGTAGATGGGATACTGTAATGCCCGAGCCCAATTCCCAAGGCTCTAACAGAGTTTTAGGAATGACGACTGGCCCCACAGACCACCACTATCCTTAAATGCGTGCTTTTTCCTCGCTCACACGTAAGCCAAGGTCAACTTCTCAACTGGTCACCCATCCTAGTACTACTCCAAGCTAAGAACACTTAACTATGGAGTTCTTTAGTGATGGGTTCCCAGAAAAGGAGGTGCACCTTGGTGATATGGGTAGTGCAATCATTCCTTTTAAGATCATTTTATTCGAGGCCTCAAATCTTGAGATGTTACAATCTCCCCCGCTTAGACTCTTGATGTCCTCATCAAGGATCAACTATGTGGCCTCATAATATTGCCCCATTTCAGTGTAGGCCCAGAATGGATCATGGACACCCAACTCCTGATCACAGAATATCAGTGCAAGGGTGGCTACGTCACCATGGACATCCTTTTCCTACATTCCTGGACCGTATAGCTCAAGACTTGCATGCCATGCCCATCTGGGCCCCACCTACTGGAAGGGTTATGGCTCTCATACCATTTTTAATGCCTGGGCCCACTGCCCAAGGCTCTAGTAGAGTTTCAGGAATGACGACTGGCCCCACAAACCATCACTAGCCTTAATTGTGTGCTTTTTCCTCACTCACACGCAAGCCGAGGTCAACTTCTCGACTGGTCACCCATCCTAGTACTACTCTAAGATGAGCATGCTTAACAATGGAGTTCTTTAGTGATGGGCTCCTGAAAAAGGAGGTGCACCTTGGTGATATGGGTAGTCCAATCATTCCTTTTAAGATCATTTTATTTGAGGCCTCAAATCCTGGGATGTTATAGATACCATTTGGAAGATGAAAGTTGGCTCGAGGATTAAATACTTCCTTTGGCTCCTGGGGCATAATTCTATTCTCATGAATAGTAGGAGGGTGGTACGAAACTTGGCTATTAATAATCTCTGCATGGTATGTGAATTAGAAGAGGAAACTACATTACATGCACTAGGGACTACATTTAAGCAGCATGTGTATGGAAAGAGGTTATTTCTCAAAGCTATTGGGGCCCATTATTTAGAGAAACTAATGTATGGAGATGGCTCTACAACAACTTGACGATGTATGACACTCATAGCCGACAATTTTTAGTAGGTTGCTGGAAGATGTAGAGGGATAGAAACCTACAAGTGTTTGAAAAGAAAAAGCTTTCTGTAAGTCATATGAGATCTCTTATCACCAAGGAGGTGTTACTTAGCATGCAAGCACGAGATGGAAGTGAGCAGAGTACACACAAAGAATAGGATCACGTGTGCTGGGTCAAGCCACAACGGGGAGCTTTGAAAATAAATATTGATGCTACTTTTAACACAGCTACTCATCGATCTGCCATTGTAGCCGTCTGTGGGGATGCTAGCACGGGGGTTGGGGAAGAATTATCAAAGTAGACAGTTCCCTAGAGGCTGAGGTCTGAGCCATCAAACTTGCTATAGAAGTTGGGCAAGATCTGAACTATGACGTGATCTCCATTGAAACAGACTCTTTGATTCCCAGGGAAGCTACGGTAGGCAAGGAGTCAGGCTATCCAAAGCTAGCAAGATGGGTAATAGCTGCAAAGAAGATGCTTAAGCCAGGATGGTCTTCTTTGCATATAAAAAGAGAGGGGAATAGGGTTGCAGACCATTTGGTGAAGTTTCATATTAAAAATACATGTGGCTCTCATTACTATAGGAGTCCACCTAGTCACCTTGTTGACATTATCAACATAGACGCATGTAATGGTAGTAGTACTACCAAATTTATTACTATTCCTAGAACTTCTAATTGTAATGTTCTAGTTGACTTAGCTTACACGAGAGGGACGGGGTGAATAAAAAATACCCTCTGATTTATTAAAAAAAAATCAGGTTGGGCTGAGATGGCCCACACCGCATATATAGAGACGGACATAATTGTGTGATCATTAGCCCTGGGAGAAGAACCACATGGAGGATCTGGAGGAGTTGTATCAAATTCTCACAAAGGAGAAAAAAGCCTTTATGGCACTCACTATAAAAAAGCTATCTCTAAATCTGTATTTTGATGAGTTGCTCGAGCTACGTACAAAACATGATAAATGAGGATAAATGAGGAACGTCAAAGTCTAAAGAATATATTCAAATTTGTATTCCCCTATCCATATACATATGGATAGGGATGCCCATATCTTTAGGCACTCATCTAAGTTATTCATCAACCCTTTTCAGGATAAACAAGCAAGTGTTTTTTAATGGATGCAAGTAGATATGCCAAGGAACTTTATGTAGAGTAACCCCCACTGGATGGAGTCTACCTATGTCTTTCACTGAAGGTGACCCTATTTTTATAAAAGAAAAAAGTTCATTTTGTTGTGCCTTAATTTTTTTAGGGCTTTATAATGAATGGTAATGTTTATTGTTTTAATTAGACAGAAGTTTATAAGGAATAGTAATGACTATAAAAATGATAAGTCTTCCATGAGTTTTAAATAGAAGGCTATGTTTTGAAACAGGACATGCCATTTCTAGAGATTGTTACTTTTTCTCTGATGGGACCCACAAAGGTCCATTAATAGGTGGGCTTCAAAGAAATGGATAGCCTAGTTCCTATAGGACATAGTCAATGAGAATTAATAATTGGAGAGAGGCAAATGGAAAATATTGCTATAATAGTAGATACCATCTTAAGGAAAAATATGTGAGTCAAAAGACCAAATGAAAATGACAAATTTTATTGTATTGATGTGTCGATTGGGAAAAAATTTGATTGTGGCACAACTAGTACAAATTCTATCATCAACCAATGCATTGGAATATTTCATTCTTTTTTTTGAGTCTTAGGGAGACCCCTCTCCCCCTCCTCCTCAAATAGGTGCCAGAGCCCGGATGACCCAAGGAGTTGGAAATTACAGTGCGCTAAGGGGGATTCGAACTTGGGTCCCCCAAGGAGGACAAGCCAGACCGAACCACCTGAGCCACACTGGCCGGGTGGAATATTCCATTCTTGTAGCAATAGAAAATCACCACATTGTTCTGCCTTTTATAGACAAAAGGTTGTTAGGGGGTGGGGAGGCTAAGTGTCTAAGGTGTGGCTATCCATCTCTAAGGTCGAATAATTGAAGTTGATGGATCCAAGAGGACACAATTGGATAAGCCTGTGTTAGATCGATTGCTAGTGATTGATAGATGGAAAAAACTAAGATTAAAGGTAAGGTCGATATAGACTTATCGAGCTTGGATGATTAGAATTTTGGTCGATAGGACTTTCTATAGAGAAGGACTAACCTATACCATTTTAAAATGATTGACCTCTAGTGGTCGATAGGTTACAAGATAAAAAAAATAGAGGTCAACCGAGGTATTTACAAATAAAATAAAATAGAGCAAAACTAGGATAAAAGGAAACAAAAATAGAAAAAATAGAACCTGAGTTGCCACCTAAGACGTTCTTGTTTATAATCAGTTAGCTTGACTATCCAATCTTGTTCACTCTATAGGAGGTGGCCAGAGAGATCAATGTCAGCCTTTCTTATAACTGCCTTGACTTCGTAATATCTCTTCACCCTATAGTTGACAATGAATGTCCCATACAATTCACTATGGATATCCATCTTACCAAAAGGATAGATTGTGAGATAGTAAATGGTTCAAAACAACATGATCATATTTTTTTCCAAGAAAAGAAGAATGGGTGAATTGAAAAGAAGAACTTTACCCCCTACATAGATATCCTTTCTCTTGATTGAGAATCATGCTAGATTTTAGTTTGATCTTTGTAAATTCTAGTATTCTCATAAGTGTACAATTGTACTTCATCTAGCTCTTGATACATGAAGTGTCTCTTATCCTTATCTAGGTTGAAGTTCATACTAAGATCCTTTATGTCCTAATACTCCTGAGATTCCAATTCCAAGGGAAGGTGGCAAGATTTTTTGTGAATTATCTAGTATGGCCTCATTTCAATGAGAATCATATATTTAGTTCGATATGTCCATAGAGAATCATTGAGAATCATTGAAATAGAGGGAGTTGGCAATTTGGAAATCCAATATTACTTGAAATAGAGGGAGTTGGCAATATTACTTGAAATCCAATATTACTTGCAATTTTGCACTAATGTAGCAGGATCTTTCAAGGTGTGAAAGGCTTTCAAACAATATTCATTGAATATAAAAGGGTGTCTTTGATGAAGAATTTTTGACAGTGTCTTAGATATTTCAATGAAATCCTTAATAAACCTTCTACTATATCCAACATGACAAAATTTTCTTGCACAAATATTATAGAGGGAGTTGGCAATTTGGAAATTGCTTCAATATTACTTTTTTCCACTTCTATTATGATATCAAAAACTTTCTATCTAATTAGAATCCCTTCTTTTACCATAAGAAGACAATTTTCCCAAATTTTAACTAGTTGTTTTGTCTTTACATCTTTGTATGACTAAGGATAGATTCTTCAAACTAACTTCAAATGAATAATCATAAAAAAATAAGTTTTCTATGAACACCTCCATCATTTCTTCTATGTATTGGCAAAGATTGTAGACCTGCATCTCTAGAAAGTGGCAGGAGCATTACACAGCCCAAAGTGCATTTTGTAGAAAGATAAGTTCCTTAAATACATGTAATCATAGTCTTTTTCTAAATTTTTGTTCACTCTTGCTCGATATCTTTTTCACATATAATTATTGATATAGAGGTTAATAGCCTGTCAATCGAGCTTTATTTATTTTTGAGCATGAAATTCCTACTTTTTCAAAGGTGGCATAATTCACACACTTTTTGGTCAATAAGTGAAAACCTTAAGATTTTATGATCATTATGTGCATATGAAGATGAATTTATAAAAAAAGTGGCATTAAATATTCATAAAATTTGATGTACCACCACAAGAAAACCAACATCTATAATAGGGTCCTAGATGATTCTAGTAGGAGCCATGCCCAAAACAAGATGACGACTTGAGGGATATGTTGGGAAAATTTATTAATAAACTGAGCCTATTTTTGAAATTCAATAGGGAGAAGAAAAATATGGAGGCTCAAATCAGGAGTTTGGAAGCTCATTCGTAACAAGTAGCATCAAATATGGCACAATTGAAGAAACCTTCTCAAGAAGGTTTTTCAGGTATTACTAAAATAGTACACAAACACCACCAGGCCAAGAAAATTCTATATGTGGAAAAAATGGATGTTCCACTACTGTTGAGAAAATATGCAGTACATAATACACTCCTAACCCAAATGTTCTATGGCTCATGCAACCATTTAAACCACAATACATGGTCATTGATGCTTGGGTGAAGGGGTTGGAAGAAGACATAGAAGAAGAGGATATCTTCACCCACTAAGGGCTTATAAATAGAAACAAAGAAATACTAATTTATCTTTAAGTTATAGAGAAGGTGCCTATACATCAAGTATGGGGTGAAAGTTCTATCGTGTACTGGAACATACATAATCAACTTGGTGGCTTCTGTGTTTGATAAGGAAAGAACAAATCCTTTGAGTAATGTGTTGTTGAATTGAGTAATGATACCAATTCAATCGTAGGGGAATGAATCCCCAAGAAATCATATATCTCTCCACATAAGTGTCCCATATTCCCACCTCTAGTCCCTATTCATGAAGTTAACTCTATAGACACCCCAAAGTCAATGAACAAAGAAGTGAAATCCAAAGACTTCTTGAATAATTTTTGAGAATTCCACATCAACCTTTTATTGGAGGAGATTCTTGAGAAAAGTCCATCCTATGGAAAATGGTTGAAGTAGGTCATCAACAAAAAGAGGCACACCAATGAATAAAACTATTATTGATGAAGTTGTTATAGCATTAATCTACATACACCTCTCTATAAAGAAGAAGGACCCAGACAACTTCAACATACCATGTTCTATTGGGATCATAACTTTGAAAAAGCATTGTATGATTTTGGAGCAATCACGAATTGAATGTTCCTTGGAACATTAAACATTGGGACTAAGGGAAACCACTGAGACCAATATGACATACAAATATTAGATGTCTCAATAACCAGTCCTCTTAGGATTTGGAAAGAAATATTAGTCAAGGTCAATAAATTCATGTACCTAGTTGACTTCTTGGTGATGGTTATACCAAATAAAAAAAGGATCCGAGTTACTTTTAGGCCAACCATTTCAAACTATGACAGACGTACTCATTTCCATGGGATGTGAATACTTGACTCTGGGGATAAAAAATGATAGGTTATAATTTTAAATCCCAAATCAAAATCCACCACTAACTCATGATGATTCAGGATTGAGAAAATATATTTTGAGCCTAAGACATTAAGCAAGGGTTCTTTATGGGAGACAACCCACACGTTTTCATTTTTCTTTTCATAGATTTTTTTATTACCATAGTAGTTTATTCAATTTTGATGTAAGATGATGGTGTGTGATGAGTGTATTTAGTGTGCAACAATAGGGAGAAGTTGGTACTACCAACACATGTCAGTGGAACTGACTCATTATTGTAATGGGATAATAACAATTGGATAGTAAAATGTTAGTACCACCAACCACCCAATTAGTGGCATCAATTCATCCCAACTGATGCATAATGAATATTTCAAATTAGCAAGTCATTGACACCTATTCTAGTCAATACCACTGAGAAGAAGGAACAATATTCTACATGGCCTCAAATTCAACGTCTACATGTACAAGAATACAATAATGACTACGTAATAGATTTTTAGATTCCTAAAAATCACTACCATCAAATCAAGTTGGTGCCACCGACTTATTAAATCTAGGAGTCGGTATTCTCTTCAATCATTATCATTGTTATCAACAGCTGATACCAAAGATCACATTGATAGGGGTTCTTGTTGGTACCCCCGACTCAAGTTTGTGGCTTTGACTTCTTACTAATGGGTGCCTCTCCTCCTATATAAGGAGGATGATTTCATTTTTATTTCTACCAACCTTGGAATCCACTCTTCATGCACTCCTCTATAGACCTTCCCCAAGCACTTCCATGATAGGCCACTACTTCATCGAGTCCCCATTATCTCCCTCTTTTATTCATAATGGTGAGCAATATTCCTCTAACATAAGCACCCTCCTCATTAATAGCTTCTTCTCACTTCATTCCCAAGAACCACGACTGGTATTAGAAACCAATCACTAGATGCAAAGATATGACAAGAATTTGAAGTGTAACTTTGAGGCCACCCTTTAGAACGACATGTCCTATATCGAGTAACTCAACTTCATTGACAACATGCGCAAGGTGTGCACAATGTAGGGGATGGAATCTACTAACCCCTTCCTAGGGGTATGTTTAAAATATAAGGAGATTAAGTTGGAGTTCATACCATCCTTATCGGTGTGTTTCTTGACACGACACATGAGATGCAACAATTTGGAAGACGGCTGGGTAAAGTTCCTTCTCTACAAAGCCACCCACCATCGTACCTTTCAAGTGTTTAACACCATATTTGGGTAGGCACACCATGACATTGGAGAATGCCCTAATGTTGTTAATCACTCCTTTGCATGGAGTAAACTCAAGGAAGGCTCATCTAAAGACAAGTTCAAGTGACACCCCTCTTTTCTCATTGACATCAAGCACCCCTTCATCCCATTCTTCAACAACTCCTAAAAAATACCCTATTCACTAGGTCTGCTCAAGGGAAAGGGAAGGTCCAAGTCATAAACATATTCACAGTTTGGGCATTCCTCTCATTGAGTATAGATAACACTAACATGGGAACATTGTTCCTTAACATGCATACTCTATGGCCAAAAGTGAATAGAGGAAGCTACATATCCATTTTGGTGGTATCATACCAAACTTGCCATCCACTACAATCTTGATCTCTTGAGTCTAATCTCATGGAGTCGAAGGGGAATATGGACTTTAGGCATTTTCTTAATGCCAACATTCATAACCATATTGAAGGTAGCACCTATACAATCTCCAACATGGGCATAAGGGAACTTCCAGACCCAATCTTAAAGATGATCAAATTTGATTATCTATGATGGCCATATGACAATATTAGATGGAAAGGCTAGGAGGAGGACACATATGAGAAAATTGATGAGGACGATGATGAAAATATAGAGGAGATACTAGTTCTACCTATAGGTTATCAAAGAAGACTACACCATAGGCCACATACGTATGAAGCCTCATCTTCTACCCTAAATAGGACGTAGGTTGACCAATATTATTAACATGCTCAAAACTATTTGGGTAGGTTACTGGGAGTAGTATGAGCTGATTAATTCGCTCACCTCCCAACAATAGAGGATCTTTCAAAATGAGGAACAAATATTTATGCATCAACAAGATATGTTCAATAACAACAACCTTCTCCTAAGTTATGAGGAGAACATCCACCAACTTCTACAACCCATGGGGTGCACACATCAACCTCTCTTAAATCATTTTTAGAACCAGGGTCACTTTCCCATCCATCCACAACCTCCATCTATGTTGTAAAATCCACCCTAGTTCACTAACACATCCTATCCACAATATCCCACCATGCAACTGGGACCATTCTATCCCCTTAGAGCATAAAGTAATCTGGTACATCAATTCCATTACTGATTTGTTTTTGATAATTAAGACAATTGTCAAATTCAATCTTATAGGGGTATTATAGAGACTTATCATCCATCCATTTATTTTTCTTTTGTCTATCTTGTTTTATTTTAATCTAGTTTGTTCATCTAAACTACTTTTTGCTTTCTATTCTAAATACTTTCACTTTCTTGCATGTATCCACATCCATCTAGTATAAAAGAGGATTTAGAAAAATTCTCATATGAATCACTTCAAGTTTAACTCTATGTACAGTTATCTTTTAATATTGATTTTTCTTGTTTAAGACTACTCCACATGAGGAATTGAGGGGATAAGTCAATTTCAGTTACAAGTGGTAAACTGAACATCTAACTCTAACCTTGACTTTTTAATTGATAATGATGTTTGAGTCTTATATAACTAAGCATTAGCATGATCTGATATGTTAATACAAAAATTAGATTTCGGATCACCCTGACATATTAAGTTAATAGAAGAGAGACAAATGATGGTAAGAAAAAGTGTATAGCTCTTAGTTACTTAATCACATCCACTCTCATCTCACTCCATTTCAGCGACACCATAGACTTCATACTGGATTCAAGTCATTTTTCTCCTTGATTTCATCTCAGCATGATATGTAGCACATAGGTTAGTTTTGCATCTAAAAAAACAATTTTTTTGCATTAGTAGCCCATCCATATAGGTTAGTTTTAATACCAACTCCATATAATGTTCTTCATTTTTATCAGTTCCTTCATATGGGTGCAATATATGTTTTTCAAATCTTTTACTAAATATAGATAGAAAGTAAATTGTTGATATCCTCACTCATTCTCTGAGTTTTTAAGAAACAAACTCTAGCCTATATATCAATTATGTATGGATAATTTAAAAAAAAAAGGTAATAAGTAGAGTGGAGGAAAAATGATGAAGAAAGAAATCATATTGCTCTTGTGGAAGGAATGGGATTGTGAATTCTATTTTAAGTCACCTTCCACCTTCACTCATCATTAGAATGAGTCATCTACAACAGTCATCCTTTCACCAAACATAGTATTAATAAGCCATATTCAATTTATATTCCAACTATCACATAGTTAGATCATATATATTCTCTTAAATCAATGACTTGCACTAAGTTCCCTTTCTATTTTCAAGTTTCCATTCCATCTAGCCACTACTATACATATTAGGCCATCATAAAGTTTTATTCCCTTTTTTCAATCATATTTAGGGACATGCATCCATGGTAGAAATATCTGACTAAGAATATTTTACATTGGGAGATATCGTAGATCACTTAGTACCACTTAATATTTTCATGATATCTCTCTATTTTTTTCTACTTAAATTTTTAACAATATGATTTTGTAGTTTAGTTTTTCATAATTGGTTACTTGTATACTTTTTCTTTCTTAGTGGTTTTTGAGGTCCAATTTGGGATGATTAGCTTGACTAAGTTTGCGTGTGTGTCTCTCTTTTGACCATTTAAACAAAATACAAAGTACTATTGCTTGAGGGTGAACAACATTCAATCATAAGGGAGTTTAAGGCACATCATATCCCTACCAAAATTGGGGCTTACTTAGGAATGGTTTTAGGGTGATTCCTATCATATTCATGTGTTTTATGAACATTTTTTCTCAATTGCCTAAAATATTCCTTATGCATCTATATTGTTTTTTACATGTATTTAGGATGAAATTTCTTTTTTTATTATTTGCCTAATATATTTTTGTTTAAATCGTAGACAAACTGAGTCAAAGTAGAGAAACGTTTCTACCACTAACTTATGTTGGTGACAATGGCAGGAAGAAGATGTGGTCCAACAATAGTATTGGAAGGATCAAGAAGAAAGGAGGGGAGGAGTCAAAAAGCATCTTGGTACCACCGACCCAAGTTGGTGGCACTAATATTGGAAGCCCTAACCACAACAAAGAGCAGAAGTCATTACAACTAACTTTTGTCTGACGGCCTTGATCAAGACAAGAAACATATGATGATTCACAATGAAGTGGTTTTTTAATTCTTTCTATATCAACTAAAGGGGTTTTTGCCTAGAGGCATCTTTCCTATGGGTAAGACATATCATACGGAGCATCTAATCACCAAAAATCACAAGTCCAGAATGGATATGGTTCCTGAGTTATCAAACTATATATATACCCTATACTTAGTCACCCACAATGATAATATGAGGTCTTGTATAGTAAATAGGGTCAAACGCAAGGACAAGGGTGGCAGGTGTTTAGTATTTGAAGGCATGGCTCAATTACTCCTACCAAAAGGAGATAAAAGTGTTCCTCAAGGGATTATGGAATCCAAACAAAGAACTAAAGAACTAAGATAAAGTAAAACTATATTAACAAGGAAATAATTAGATTGTATTATGGATGTGTCTTGAATAAGAATTGATAGAACTTTAATATAACTTCTAAGGACTCTCACCAACATGCAATACTCACACCCTTTTTATACACTTAACATAGTTTACAAGCAATCATCATAAATGTCTATGCTCTCCTCTCTCGAGTATAGGATAGTTCCAGATCATAAGAGTGTCTCTCTCTTAAAATAGCAAATGTATATTCAATAAAACAACCATATGATCATAAGCTTTAGAAATCCAACATTCTCATGTATTCATGCTACTCCAAAACTCTAGATATATACTAATACTACTCTTTTGAGACATTGTAGATCAAACAATACAAGATGGTACCTAATCATGCAAGTGTAGCAATAAAGAACAAGAGTATGAAGACAAACATTTCTAAGAGAATATATTCAATTAATATAAGTATTTACATGTTGAGAGAGCCTTATTTCTACAACCAACCCAAGAAAAATGTTTTAACCACTTGTGATGGTAAGTTACAAAATGGGTTTACAAATGAAAATAGTCTTGGCCAATGGATGGATGAAAATGGATGAACAAGGTGTGATAGGAAAAGAAGAAGGAAGAAAACACAATAATAGTAACCACAAAGCAATAATGAGGCACAATGAAGACCTCCTTCTTTTCTAGTGATGGTTATGGTGAGGTGGACACTAGTTCCACACACCCTTAATCTCCATAAGAAGGTATTCAGATCTAGCGGTGGTGTAGTGGAGATGTGAGGAACATTAGATTTTCATCCTCAGTCACTAAAACTCAATGGAAGAACCTCAAACTATTGTCCAAGGTCAATTAAAAGTGTGAATTCACAAACACTTCATCCTCATGTGTGAAGATTCCCTTTATGTGTCCAGGAGCTACTATTTATAGCCAAAGGTGTGTTACTCAAGGCGCTCATGGTTGAGCATTGCTTGCAGTTCAATGACCTCAAATCAAGTTCCTTAAAACACATGCTAAATTATATGGAGGCGGCATGCAAAAAATTCATCAAAAGGTGGGAGTTTATAGAACCATCAGTAGATGAGGCTAAAAGATAGTCCTTTGGTTGGTGAGGCCCATTCATACCATCAGTTGATGGAAACCTAACTGAGCATTAGTTGATGGAGCTCACTCACACCTTTGATAGGTGAATGAACTAGGTCTTCAGTAGATAGAACTCCTAATGAATTATCAAAAGATGTCCTTTAGTTTGTGGCACTTAGCATGAAGTTTAGTAGGAAAGACCACTGCTATGCCTTCAATCGGTGAGGATATACCATGCCTCTTACTAAATCTTTAGGAGGTGGAGTTAGGAAAGCCATCGGTTGTGACAACTGATGGGCCTTTTGTGTGTGGTGGATCCTTCGGCCAGTGAGGTGGTGATTCCATCAGCTATGACAACTGATGGTAACTCTCTCCAACTAAAGATTTATAGTCTTCTTACATGTAATTGAATAGTCACTACTTCTTTAAGGTAAAAATTTAAAGCATGCACATAAATGCAAGCAATTCTATGTAAACATATGGTATTAAGGGAAATTAAGGACAAAACTAGGCATGAAACATACACCAAAATGGATGCTATCAATCACCCCAAATATAGAATTTAGCTTGTCCTCAAGCTAATAAGTAGAATCAAAGAATCCCAAGACATCAAATGGCTTTATTAGTTTAGTATTTTTTAGCATCAAATACTTTCTTATGCCATCTTTAGGTCAAGACATCTAAATGAATGCAAGGTTTTATTAATGTATTCCTAGTTCCCTTCTAATAGATTTGGAGTTGGGTGACCTTTTATGTGTTACAACGTTGTTTTTGGAAGGACTTCTCCTTCAAGAATTCCCACTCAAAGCTTCAATTCCAAGTCAAACTTGTGCATTGATCTCACTGAAGCTAGCTTTCACCCCCTACTATTATTGTTTTGGGAAGTCAAGAGAGATGTGTATGGGTGGGGTATGGTTTCAGTGCAACATGTCCTTCTCAGGATCACTTAACTTTTGGCTTTGTTGTAATATCAATATTACTCAACCGTCAATCATGTTATACTTTTAGGTGGTTTATGTGATGGCCTTTGAAAGATAGGGGGTGATGTTTTTTGTCTTTGAGGTTCTACTACATGGCACAAAATATCTCTATTCTTGAGCGTAGCTATACACTGACTGGGAAAAACCCTTTAGCATCTTACCTGGCTCAACACTCATGTTTTATCGCTTAGGCTTTTATTCTTTCTCACAAGGCTAAGGGTTGATGGGATGTTAAGGATATATGGTCTACAAAGCCTCTTTAATATCTAGAGGGGATTTGGCACTAGAGGGGGTAGATTTTTCCTTTTCACAAGAGGCATGCACTTTCCAACCTTTACTAGAAGGCTTTAGTGATCGATCATGAGTGTACTAGACTATGTCCTCCTTATTTATGAGAATTCTTCCAGGAATAGAAAGAATTATTTTATGGTTGAAGAGTCTTGATAAAGATAGCATAAATACATAATTAAATAGTTGCTTATTAGATGAATTTATTATAAAAATTAGTCACTAAAGCAATGTCTATGCTAAGAAATAGCTTGAAGATAATAAATTATAAAGTCAGAACAACATCCTGGATGATTGGATCAATTTTTTTCTCAAGTAATGGCTATGCTAATCATGATATTTTGAACCTAGAGTTTGGTGTGTTCTCCTGTGACAAAATTATAACTTCTCAAAGTCTTCATCCTCTATTGTAAAAGTTCTATTGTATTGTTTAATCAGCATGACAATGTACTTTGTGACTTGTTTGACTTTCTATTTGGTTACACATTTATAAGTTTTTGACATTTAATTCTTTTCATATTGAACATGGTTTTAGAGTTGTTTTAGAGGATGACAATCTTGGCCTTATTATCAATAAAAAGCAAAGTCTTGTGGCCATCGTGAAGGATGGGGACAAAGATAAGCTTAGGTATGCTTGACTTGGGATGCTATGTTACCCTTTCTAGTTCCCCTGATCCATTTTTCATGATTATGTCCCCAAAAGTTCATAGTAGGCCACATATATGTCATTGAGCTTGTCAACTAAATGTAACTGATAGTCGATCATGACATTAATAGTCATGTAGCCTCTAAGAGTGAGGATCTCACATAGGTCTGTCTTCAAGATTTGGACATTATTCCTTTTAAAGATATTAACAATCTCATCCTCCTATTGCCTTACTTTATCCATGATGAGAGTCAAATCTTCCATAGATACCTTACAACAAGAGACCCAATCATAATTTTGAAATATAGGCGTGACCATATCTGTGGGAGATAATTCATCTGTTGCTACCACCTCGGTAGGAACTTCATCCATATTTTATGCTTCCAACTCTCTGTGCATAGAATTCGTAGTTCTTACAAGTTCTTCATATTGGATTTTAGCTTCTTTTTTAGCCTCGTATTTAGCTTCAGGCACAAGTTGATTGATAATTTTGCCTCAGGTTGAACAAGTGGGGTGGGAGGGTGTTGTTCGGGTGTTAGTTTTGGTGGATCTACTACAACAATTTGTTGAGCATGGTTTATAGTATCCTTCTAGAAATTCTTTAGTTCTTATCTCTAAGGATTCTTCTCTAAAATGGGGAAATTGGAATACATCCTTCTTGGGATATCACCCATATGATGGTCATAGAAAAATATTTGTAATGGATGATCTCCATGACACAATTTCCTCACAATGAATGGAAGTCTTTTTTGGTAATATCCTCTAATAGGATCCTTCGGTTCAATGCCATTATCATTCATAACAAGATGATTGTGCCATCCCTATAATCTTGATTTTTTTTTGGGGGGGGGGGGTATCTTTGTTGATCTAGATTTAGGTCCAATTGTGGGCATACCATCAGTTGGCCCATTGTATTAGATTCTCTATTCGGACTAAAATCTTCTATTTTTTCTTGATTCTGGCTTTCTAAAGACCATCGTACTATGTGATAGATCTTTAATGTTGTAGTTGTATGTGATTGTCTGAGTATATCTATTGCAGTCAACAACCATTGGTTCAAGGCTTTGTATGAGAGTGGGATAAAGTTTAGCTTTCTAATTCTTTGTAAGGTTTTGTAGAGTTCTTCAGTAGATGATGCTTTGTCATTATTTTCTTAAATACTGGAAGCTAAACTTGGGGCAGCATTGAAAATTGTCCTTTATTTATCTATGTGCATAAATTCTTCAATAGTGGTGCCACTGTGGGTATTAAACAATTTCTTTTTGATGAATGTTAAGCTGACCTAAAGTCATCCCTTATCATATTGTATGGTTCATTGTTGTAGACATCGTTGTTCCTAGGTTAATCATCATCATCTAATATGTCATGCATGATGTGGATATCCCTGAGTACCGTCCCATGCATGGAATTCATATCCATACCCCTCATTTGGCATGGAAGTAGTGGGGAACTTCCAAGTTGGCATTATTAGCTACCTCTAGCTCTGGGAAAACTAGGTTCTCTACTTTATTTGGCTCTTTATGGAACAACAAATTTAGATTCCCTTGATGTTCTTCATCTATAACACTCTCCCAGTGTTTCACCAAATAGATTAATAGATTGAGCTTCGCCCTCATCTTGCTCATCCAAAAGAAATTTGTTGACTATGTCATCATAGATTGGGTGAGGTGGAGGAGTTTTGTAATAAAAAAGTGGGTCCAACATGTTCATAATATCCTTGGTGGTGTCCCCTACTTCTTGCCTTACTTTAGTTGATTTAGGTATAGCTTTGTTCTCCTTGATAGATTCTACAACAGTAAAAGTTCCTTCCTTTGTTGGATTTTCAGCTTCTGTCTCCTCTTGTAAAAAAAAATTGTTAAGAGAAATGACAGGAACATCCTCCTCTTCTTTCCTTTAAACATTCATGGATTGTCCTAGTGAGGCCATGAAGAGGACGTCTTCTTCCTTGATAGGTCTCACATTGTTTTAAAAAAAGTTCTCTGCTCTATGTTATACTGAGAGCTCAATAGTTGCCTTTTATTCCAGTGAATGTACATTAGGAGTGGTTCCTAGATTTGCCAACACCATTTTGACATTAATATGGACGTCCATCTCTACTCTAGCATTAGGCTAGAAATTCTTTTCTTCGTGGGTGACATTTTACCTTTTGACAATTGATTCTGAAGGAGATGTTGATGTTGAGGTTACCTCCTTGTGTTTCTTTTTTTTTTAGGTGCACAACAAGTCATTTTCATGTCCTAGCTCATTATTCTAATGTGTTGATCTCTTTGTTCATGTTAGCCAAAGCCTCTATGATTTTAGTTGGTTTGTTGCCAAAACTTGTATTCATTGCGGTAGGATCATTAGACGTTGGATGTTTGTCTTCACCTACTTCACCCTACATTGTTATTTAGTGTAAATATATGATTAAATTTGAAATATGAAAAATAGAGTTGAATACGATCTCAAGTACTTCATCTACCTCCTTCCCGACTTTCATGAATACATTAGTAGCAAGGGCTTGTCTATGTGCATCATTGGGTTGTCATTAGTTCCATCCCAACCTAGACCCTCTCTTGGCGGTGAGTGGGGATCATGTCCCTTGTTGGTTCAATACATGTTACTTTCTACCCCTTTGTATTATGGGATGTGTTCTTTGATTGATTACTCCTTCTTAGCCTCCTCCCTCCTATTGGATGGTCCATGGTTAGCAACATACACCTTCTATTCATCAAGCTTTAGCCCTAGGGGTGTCTTCATAGGTATGCTAACTTTATCTACTTTCAGGATGGCATGACATGACATCATACTTTCATATTTAGAGGGGCCCATATCTCTTCCCTCCCTCTTTGTGTTTTTAGAGGGTTGATATACAACTTTTGAGGTATGGTGACTATGGGGACAATCACCTTCTCAACATCTTCTTCATTCAATGGTTGAGGTATGAAGGATTTATTATTTTTTGGTCCAGTGGTTGTGTTCTTGGGTAACTGGACTATTAACTTCTTTCTCTTTATCAGTTCTATTTGCTTGTCCTCTTTGCCCTTAATTAAATTCTCTATAGAAGGTTCACTGAGGTTAAGTAGAGGTATTGAACCTTATTTCATCTTGAGAATGTCATATGTTGAGAAGAGCATCCTATCACAGCCACATGTGCTCATTTTAGGAAGAGGCAACGTGTCGTTCGTCCTTCTAAATAGGTAGCAATATTTGGCCTTCTTTCTTGACAATACATTTGTAGGTGTCAATATTGGATATCTACCAATTGTCTTTCCTATTCAAATTGGATGAAGTGTTTGAGTTACTTGGGGTGACCCAGTCTATGCATGATGTAACTCACGAGAACCCCATGCAGAAATCTCGTGACCCTTTATGTCCAATCACTTTTTCTAGAATATCAATTAGAAATTTTCCTATATTGACTAGCCTCTTCTCTCAAATTCTCCATGACATGTAAATATACTATCTAGTTATGTTGCTAGTGTTTGATCAATAAAATATTGCATTTGCCAAGATTTTGTGTATTATGCTGATGTATGCACAAATTGTCAGTATTTTGATATCTAATTTGGTTATTTTCTGTGTCATTTGTGCTTAATTGAATATCTTTTTAATACATATTTTACCAAATTAGTAAAAATCACTTGTGCATCATTTCTTATATTTTTACATGTATTTTACATGCAGCTTACATGTTTTAATTATTATAATAATTATTTGATTTTATTCATTGATTATTTAATTATAGATAATTATTATTTACTGGAGCAAAGTCGATACCGTCGACTTGCAACTCGATGGTAGCGACATGGCATCAGAGTACAAATATTTTTTGCTCGAGATTGAAAAGGAAAAGGACGTTTTACTGTGAAGAAGTCGATACCATCGACTTTCAAGTCGATACCATCGACTCAGACGTTGCGGACGAAATTTTAATGTGTTAAATCTAACACATGTTTGTATTAAAAATTGTATTTTTAGGTTTCCTCTTGACCTAAACATGTACGACGGCTATAAAAGGCACCATTAGAACCGCAATTGGGAGAGCTATCACGGGGGGACGATACGACAGCGGAACAGAGGGAGAAAAGTAGAGGAACCCTACACGGAAGACCTCGAAGGCGTTTTGGCGGCGGAAACGACGGCAAATTCTCTCCATCTTCTACAGATCCACTCTTTAACCCTTTCTCCAATTTACTGTATCTCGAGATTCATGTTTTACATCTTTTCGACTTACTGTGATACCATGTCGTCTATTTCCGGCTAAAAACCGTAATTCTTTAGGACTGGGAGTAGCCCGGGTAATCATTGTATGATACTTTTTTTTATCATAGTAATTCATCATTAATCTCTTAAATATGTGGTATGAATTCATTTTCTCAATTATATTGTTATGCTTGATCACCATAATAATAACATAATGCCCTTAATTACTTTGAAAAAGGATTAACGGTTGAAAAGAGATGAATGTCACATTAATTAACAAATCCCTTGAACAAGGTGATGTAAGATTAATGGTGGAAACCCAGAGGTCGATATTAATGCACCTAGTTTAGGGTATAGGTTACTACGACGGTGGAACCGACCTGGACATAGGTAGTGAATTGTACCACGACAGTGGACAATTCTGACTACAGGCCACTACCCAGAATTGAGAGATGAACCTGAATTATTAGATAAAAATTCATACAATGATAACCCGCGGTGAAACCACAATCCTAAAGATCGTCACCTGAATTGATTAAATTAAACCTTTAATCGATTGTTTTGTTTTCTTTTTATTTTATTTTCTTTTTTAATCAACTCTTGTTTTTGGCTTAGCTGATCAATCCTAATTAGTAATAGTCTTTAATCTCACAACTCCCTGTGTTCGATAACTCGGGACTCATAATCCCATATTACTTCGACACGTACACTTGCGTATTACACGCACGTTATACGCGTGTCATATTCTCATTAAGAATGAATGCATTTAAGCTACCTTGGACTTTCCTAGTTATGTTCTTCTTCTCCTGAAAGCCCCTCCCAAGTTTTGCCCATGGAGAATCCTTAGAATTCTCTATCATCCCTTTCCTTGTTGGCCATCTTTGCTTGTTGTTGTGAGTCAGTGAATATAGATTTTAGCCACTTATTGGTCAAAAAGTAGTCCCTCTTAATCTCCTTTACTACTAGCTTGAAGTTCCCTCTGCACTACTCAACCTCCTTATTCAAAATTGGTAGTTTCTTTAGGGAGGACATGAACTCAAGGGTGAGCTATTCATTATGAAGGTTAACACTATTGATGTGATCCTTCACCTAGTCATATATCCCAAATTTCACTAGGATATCTATGCAACCAAATCTGATTGCCTTGACAGTCTTTTTGCTAAACATGTATACCAAACTCTTCTTATGCACATCATCCTTGGTGATGAAATGATTATCTGGATGGGAATTTGTGGTGACAGATGGTGTTGGGGAAGGTTGGGAACAATTGTAGAGGTGTGAGTAGCTATAGAAGCTTGAGGATCTAGGGCGCTTATACTCATCACATTCCTCCTTGCTTGCTTTCTTGTTCTACCCCCTTTGCTATTTTGACTGACTTTGTTTTGTTATCCCCTATGAAGGGATGCAACACCTTCCTTTCCTTAGGTTTACCAATATCTATAGAATGAGTGTACTTAGATGTCTCAATCCTCATAGATTTTGTAGAGTTTGATGTCTCTCAATTGGAGGTGCTTCATCCGTTCAACCTTAAATGTGGCTTTCCTACTTTTTGGAGTAGGGTCTCCATGGATTCCCACATACCAAACTGCTTCATCTATGAACCTGTCCATCTTGTCTAAGTTTTCACTATAGATATAAATTATATTTTGTGCACTATCTTAGGTCAATAGTAGTATTTGTAGAAGGATAAATAAAATGACTAATATCCTTAGAAGGAAGTCAGTTGGGAAATTTTGGAAAGAGATTCAAGGCAAGCAAACTGATTGCCATGTTCAACCCTTGTAAACTGAAGGTTTTTAGAATGACAGATATCGATGAAAAGACATGTATCAAAAATAGAATATTTTTTTAGGTCAACCAAAGGATATGATATTTCGTCGGGGATCGAATGAAAGATTGGACAACAAATGATAGTAGAACTTATTGATGACTAGCAAGCAAAGTGAAGTTGATGGAAACAAAAGGCGTACAACCAATTGTTTTAACAAATGATGGTTGTGGAATCTGAAAGTGAAATATTCTTACTTCCGATGGTGACTGACAACATTGATGTGACAACCCAATGCCACACAAATGCGATTACTCACAACAAAGTGTATGATCAACTACTAATAACCATAAACCAAAAAATAGGGAAAATTAAAACCAATTCCATATAACTATTATGAGAAGAAAAATATTACAATAACGTCCAAAAACCTATAGCATATCACACATCATACTGGGTATTTACATTTATTCCATGGAGGAGGCCACAACCTGTTACAAAAGATAATGTTCCACATATACATACCATATACAACCAAGGCATGCTTCAAAAAACCTTGTGCTGATATACAAACATCTAAAAAACACATCCCTTCCAGGAACTGAGAGTACAAGGATGACATTGTGACTCTACTACTAACAATAGCATCTATCCAACCTTCTACTTCTATTCATCTCCAAGTTTCTCTTCCTCGATAACATGATACTAACCACGCCGCTGATGACCGCCTAAAAAGTTATGGTAACTGACGAGGTAAGACACATGTCCCATTGAGAGATATAACTCTCCACCAATAGATATTAGTACAACAAATATCATTATTAAACAAGATGGGCAGATTCAAGATGTGAAGTGTGTGTAACCCTAAGAAGATACACTACATGGTTGTATTGCACCTTTTATTAATTCCCTAAGGAATTGAGGTATACCACTGAATTCCAACTGACCACTGCTAAGTCAAGACTAGTGCCATACAAGATCTAGGAGAGCCAAACTCCTAGGATCTCCCTCGCCCTTGGCCAGTGCACGTCAACTTTAGTGGCAAATAAAGTCAAATTGCAAATCACCTAGCCTGCCTTGGCATATAGGTCACGACACTAGACACCAGGGTATACAAAACCTTGCCACTGAGGTACGACTGCCAATGTCCCTAAAATATATCACATATAAAAATCTATGAGATATGAGCGCAACTGTTCTCACACCGAGGCATAACCGTACCCATCCTCCATACACTAGGGATCAAGATGATAAGCACACACAGTCACATGCACCTCACATACTCAACAGTATGCACTCCGAGTTTCCTTGAGGAATACTTGTTTTGCCATCCAGCAACTCCTGACACTGGAATGGATCTATGGCCAGGGAAACTACATGATTAGGATTCCACTTGAATAATAAAAGCCAATTTGGGTGTCTTTTATTGCATCAATCAAGTTACAAACAACCCCTAAAAGAATTTACAAAACATAGGTGGAGTGCAACTTTAGAAGATATAAAATGTATTTAACATAAACTTGCCACATCACCACATGGTACTCTTATTTCCACTCATGAGACCATCACCATTATTACATCATCATGGGATACCAATCCCTTATCACACCACACATAGGATATCACCTCAATTAGGGAACAAGACCATGCTCAAGGTCATAGAGGTATCAAATCATCCCTTAAAAGATCATCATTATCTCCCCATGCCTCAACAAGGCTCACAATCATACATACTTGTAATAAATAAGTGCTAGAATAATCATTTATTTAGCTATGATGCTTCTCCAATAGCAAATTAGGGTTACAACATTATGAGAGAGAGTACTCCATCATCATGATAATTACTCGAGAAACTAAGCATTATCACCATGCACTTAAAATAGGGTTAAGATCAACAAAGAAAACCATATTATGAATTCCAAAACAACAATAAAATCTAACCCCAATTATCATTATATCCGACAATCATGGGGGAAAATAAGTCAAACATCATCATCAAAAAGTCAACAAAACATGGTGATTACAAAGTCCAGAAATCTTTATCGACCATTAAGAATTAGGTCTTCTTCATCGACCGAAGAGGTGAACCACCTTCAACAACCACATGCATCCACATTCATCATCAACCACCAAAAACTAGGTCATATCACTCTCAGTGACCAAAGAGACTAGGTGCATTACCACCTTCAACAACTACTGAAAAATTAAAGGCATCAATGACCATTAAAGTCCAAGGTTCATCGATCACCTAAGATCAAACAACATTGGCGATCGACGAGAAATCACCATCTTGAGTGACCGCACAGGTGAAAGTTCAACGTCCAATAAGATAGAAAAGATCATCGATTGCATAGGAGGGGAAACTTTTGGCAACCACTCAACATCAAACATTCTTGGCGATCTCATGAAGAGAGAAAAAAACTTGGCGATCTCATGGAATCCAAAACATGTTGTTTATCTTCATGAAATTGAAAACCACTAAGGTGTATTAGACATGAAGAAAGTCATCTCCAAAACCCTAACATCAACCATCACCATGAGAGAAAACAAAACTATGATTATGAGAGAGGAAAAACCAATGATTTCACCAACATGCATGCATCCGAAACCTCCATCACCAAGCAAGAATTTCAGATATAAAAATTAGGGTTTAGCAAAGGGAAGCTATCTACTAAAGATCATCATGCAAACATGAACCCTAGATCAAGGATATCATCTTTCAACGTGTAACTACGTTTTTAGGATAGATTACTTGCATGCAAGGTAAGTGCAACAATAATCAAGGTGAATATTATATAACTTTCCTCAAAAGAGAAGACGCAACTCATCTCTGAGAAAAGAGGGTTGAGAACTCTAGCTAGATCACCTCCTCGGTCAAGTTAGCTCCACCTCCAAGGAAGAAACAAAACCCTAGGTCAAAATCAAGAAGGAGAGAAAAACTCTAGGTGCAAAGATTAAGAAGAGAGAGAAGGAGAGGGTAGAGAAGGAAAACAAAGATCAAGAGATGTAGATCACTTACCAAGATCAAGAAGAAGTAAAGATCACCGAACGATCACCAAGGAAGAGTTTTCTATGAACCCTATCTCAATGTACAAGAGGGATCAACCACTCATCTAAGCTTGAGATCCACCTTCACCACCAATAACAAGTGGGGAAGGCCCCAACATAGAGAGAAGAGAGAGAGGTTGTAAAGGGTTTGGTTGCATGCATGGAGAGAGGTTTATATAGATAAGGGTTGGAGATAGAGAAAAGAGGTTAGGTGTCATGTAAACACATTGCATGGGTCCACCAAAACTCATCCATGCAAGCACCAAACTCAAACATGCAACATAGGGTGTTAAAACCAAGAAAAGAAAACAACCTTCTAGTCCACGAGAAGTAATCTAAAACTGATAATCACCATGCTTAGTGATAGTTGAAAATCTTCAGCGACCAAGGTTATATCAACGACCGTTGACCCTAGATTCTTGGCGACCTAGAGGGGTCCATAAGCCTCATAAAAAACCAAGGTTAAGGGCACACTCCAAAAAATCATCAACTAAAGGAAAGCTTGGTGATCTATGAATCATAGGTTTATCAGTCAAATGCATAGCAATGTCAACCATCCACTTTGGACATCCATTAAAACCCTAAAACTCAATACATATGTCACCACATCAAATCAATGTATAAAAAGGATTTGGTGAGCCACTCTCTCCAAAATGATGCCAACACATGTGAGGCACACAAGCATGTGAAAAACTACAAGAAAAACACTAAATATGGGTAAATTGCACTTAGGTCCAAAACAAGCACATAAAATAAAACTTACTCAAACAACATTCAAACTGAACCATAATTGAAACATAATCTCATCACATGATATCTAAGCACATCACAAGGTTATATTAAATTTATAGGCTTCTAATCAGAATCAAGCAAGATAAGCTAGAAAGCAAGTTTAGGGATCTTACAACCATAAACCCCTAACAAGGATTTCTCCTCCGAAATCCTATACAAACAAAGATGGGTACTTTCTACGCGTCTCATCCTCTAACTCCCATGCAGCCTCCTCCACACCATGGTGATGTCACAAAACTATAACCAAAACTATATCCTTCTTCTTCAACTTATTCACTCTCCTATCTAGGATCAACACATGACCCTTCACATACAACAAATCCTCCTCCAACTCAACCTCCACTGGATGCAACAGCAACTTAGTACCAGGGTGGCACTTCCTCAACATGGAGATATGGAAGACATCATGTAACTTGCTCAACTCAGGTTATAGCTCCAACTTGTAAGCCACCTTCACAATATGAACCACAACATGGTAAGGTCCCATAAACCTGGGAGCCAACTTACCCTTCTTACCAAAACTCAAAACACCTTTCAAAGGGGAAATCTTAAGATATTCCTAGTATCTCACTTGGAACTCCAAAGACCCACAATAGTTATCAACATAAGATTTCTATCTGTCCTAGGATGCCTTCAATTGTTGTTGTATCACGTTGATCTTCTTTATAGTCTGCTGCACTAGCTCATCATCCAAAACTTGATACTCGCCAACCTCATACCAACAAAGCTGTGGTGACAATGCCTCCCATACAAGGATTCATATGGTTCCATATCTATATTCCTCTGATAGTTTTGGTTGTATGCAAACTCTATCAAACTTGGGTGCACATCCCAACTGCCAAGAAACTGCAACACACAAGCTCTCAATATATCCTCCAAGATATGAATGGTCCTCCCTGGATGACCATCTGTCTGAGGGTGAAATGTTGTACTAAACCTCAGCTTTGTCCCCATGACTGTATGCAAACCTTCCCCAAAATTGCTGGTAAACTGAGGACCTCTATTCGACACTATGGTAACTAGGATACCATGAAAATGGACTAACTCATCAACATATATTTGTGCCAACTTCTCCAATGTGTATGTCATCTTAACTGGCAAGGAGTGAGCTGACTTTGTCAACCTATCAACTATCATCAAAATGAAATCATGACATTTGGCTGTCCTAGGAAGACCAACCACAAAGTCCATGGAAATGTGATTCTATTTCCACTGTGCTACTATTAATGGTTGTAACATCCCTACAAGATTCTAATGTTCTGCCTTTACATGCTGAAAAACTAGACATTTAGCAACAATCTCTAGCACATCACACTTCAAACTAGGACACCAATATAGATCCTTCATGTTATGGCACATCTTGGTAATGCATGGATGCATCACGTACATTGAGGAATGAGCTTCGTCAAGAACCAACTTCCTAAAACTGTAAGAAATTGGGGCCATTATCCTATTGTGAAAGCTAACTATCCCGTCATATGTCTCGTAGAAACCATCATACTGCTAATTGTCAAACATTGTCCTGATGTTCTCTATCATGATAACAACCTGTTGCACATGTTTGATCTATTGCATCAAGATGGGCTTCACCTGTAACTATTCTAGCAATCCTTCCAACAGATAAATCTCTAACTGTACAATCATCTAGTGAAGTGACACCAACATATCTCTCTTATGGCCAAAGCATGTAATTGTCTTATCCGTAAATGTGATAAAGTGCATTTTTCATCATTTGACTTCAAAATCTAGTTATATATTTATTGTATTCAATAACCCTACTTCATCATCAAATAGGTGTCAAATACTCGTTTGGATGGAATTTTGCATAATAGTGATATGTGAGGACTTTAGTGAACTTAAATGAGGAATTTGATTGCATTGTATACGTTGAATATATGGATTTCTACCTATTTAAGACTTGTTAGTCTTTTATTTGATTCCAATATCTATCCTTATCTCTTGAATCCCAACATTTTTGTGAATATTCTATACTAGTTTTCTAGCCTTATATCCTAATTTCAGCCCAAATAGAGTTTCATAGCTCCCTATAAAACTCTCAAAGTTTATACTTTAAATCACATTTTTATGGCTTTACAACCTTATTGGGCCCAACCCATTCGGTAGATCATCCCCTATCTTAGGGGCGGGTAACAACCCGAATTTTTGTTAACCCTAGACATTAAAACACCCAGATCTTCCTTATTTCTCAACTGTTTTGCTGGATTTTTGGTTCTTTCTCTTCATCGTCATATTTTTGGTTATTTCTCTTCGTCTTTAGATTCTCCATAATTCCCACCTATTTTTTTCCCCCAATAATGAACATTTGAGAAGTTTCTAGCCTCCAAAGTTGGGCACTACCATGGAGCTTTGGCTCCTTAATACACCCTAACTCTAGACTCTCACACCTATATAAAACTTCCTTTGGCTCCTTTTCTTCCACACAAACACATCCATATCTTCGGATTTTGCTTTTGTGCCATCTAACATGTTTCCCCATCTTGGACGAATGTGTGCAGCTGCAAAAAACACTATAGAAGCTCAATTTTTGTGATCTAGCTAGAATGATTCTCTCTATTTCTCTCTCTAGCTAGAATGGTATTATGTTCATATCTTCTACATCCAATATCAAAAATAGGAAAATCTATAGTCTGTTTCGATTGCAAGAATGAGAATAAAACAATGAAAATACTTGCAACACCTGATTACTGATCCTTTTTTAATTTATGTTCATCGAATGATCTATGATGGTGATATGTAAATCAAAATTGTAACTTTATCAAAATCTTGACTTCATTTCATGAAATCTTATGGAATTAGTCTTGAATCTAT